>JARHVA010006832.1:0-452500 GCA_037957365.1 Torreya grandis
AACCCCACTTACTATAGTATAACCTATTTCTCAACCTAACTTACACGAGAGTGATAGCTCATTTTCCTCTAATCAGGTCCAAGTTATCACCCCTCTAAAGTTTATAGATAGCAAACCAATCCTCCCTAAAAATGGTTCCCAATGCAATATACCAATGGCTAATATAAATAAAAAAATTAAAGAGCTAAATGAACCCCTTGATGATGATAATATACCTTCACAAGTGGTAATTTCCTTGATGCATGTTATGGATGATTTGAAACAATAGGTACACTATCTCACATTGGAGAATAAATCATACCAATCTCAAAGGTGATTCTAGTGTCATACATGACAATATTATTCCACATAGAATATTCACTATAAATTTACCACCCAACTTTCAAATACCAGTGTTACTTAAATTTGATGGGCATGGAGACCCATACTTTTCACTTCAATATTATGAAAAAACCATGGCACATGTCACCAACAAGTTGACTCTACTACAATTATTTCCAAAGTCCCTAGATGGGGAGGAACTAAATTGGTTTCATCATGCAATCCCTAGTGGGTCACTGCATATATATGATGAGTTATAAGCAATTTTACTCAAGCACCACATATAGAATAAGGGAACTCAAGTCACATATGATAGGTTACCTTCATTACACCAAGGTGAGATAGAACCAACAACTAAATACATTCTAAGATTCAAATCACGTTTACATTAGTTGATTTACTAGTCGATAGATTTAGAGTTATAGTACACATTTGTCAGAGGCCTCATTTTTCTTCTTAAGGATAAATTAATCTATCAGACATACAAATAATTCTAGCATATATGTAACATAGCTATAGCATTAGAGATATAATTGGGACTAGTTGTTACACATTCAAAGGCAGATTTTGATGTAGGTTTCTCAAAGCCACAATTATCTAACATGGGACAATAACCTACTCCACTTTTGATTAAGAAACTAGTTGAATAAAAATAACTGATAAAGATACTCAAAAGGGAAAATATCCACTTCATAGAGCACCTCCTATAGTGAGTAGAGCATATGACACACACAGAGGAGTTATACATTTTTTAGACATAGATAGGTCTCATGATATCTTGATTGCACTATTAGATAAGGATATGATCACACTTCCTCTTACTCATCACCATTAGACACACTATCTACATAGGGTATAAAATAATCCATATTGTAATTTTCATAAGATATATGGACATTTAGACAATAACTATGATTCACTGTAAGACCATATTGACTAGTATGTCAATAGAGGCATTATAGCATTCACACAGGGGGCATCAAGATATCATTCTCCATAGTCTCCTAAATCACATTACTCTATAATAAAGTTATCCCAAGATGTTCCCTTTAAGGATCTATTGGTTCCTCATTGTATGATCCATGTGGTTTTTAAGATATCTATTTATGAGTGATCTCGTACACCATAGATTCATCAAATATGGAATCTAGTTCATAGAGATCATTGCACAACATCAATTCATACACCAATCAAAATATTTGGAAATAATCATATAGATTAGAGCAAAACCTCAATTCATACACCAATCAATATATTTGATCTGGGCAACAATTCAGGTGATAATTCAGGTGATGGGTCTACCCCAATTGATGATGAAACTTTTGGGAGGCATAAATTTTGCACCGTAGCTCTAATTGACTCACCATTTGAACTGTTGGAAAGATAAGAATGAGGAGAATGTGGTGAGATGGAATTGAGATTTGATCAATGAAGTTTGACCCCTAAAAATCTAATGGAAGTGCCCCAAATTTCAATTTTAGTAGTGGAAGTCAAAAGAATTTAATCTCTGCTAATATTGTGAAAAGCCTAAATCTGTCCATAAAGCCTCACCCAAATCTATACAGTATTGGATGGTTGAGTCCAGGGAGAAACCTTTGTGTCACCCACCAATGTCTTCTCTCATATGTAATAAAACCTTTCCAAGATGAGGTCTTATGTGATGTGGTCAATCTAGATGTTTGTGATGTACTCTTTGGTTAGTCATTCATGTATGATCGACATGGCATAAATGAATCAACAAATCAAAGGATTACTCTCACTCTTGGAGTATAGCACTATAGGGTACTAGAGGTACCACCTTCTACATTTGTCTCTTTGATTAGTGCCAAGAAATTTATTCTCATGGTCGTCAAGCCACAAGAATCCAAAAGGGCTGATGTTACATCCCTGACTACACAAACAACACAACAATAGAAGCAAATAGATACCAAGATGAATAATTTCACAACCTTCCATTCATAGATTGATGGTCAAATAGAAATGGTGAACAATCAAGCCCTACACAGTTCCATAAATCACAGTCCATTCCAAGTTTGCATCAAGAATCAAATCAAAGTACAACTACCACACTTGATGACAAATTTTGATGAAATGGGAACCATTTCTTCTCAAGGATATAAGAATGATTCAGGTGACAATTTAGGTGATGGGTCTACCCCAATTGATGACAGAACTTATGGGAGCCATAACTTTTGCATTGTAGCTCCAATTGACTCACTGTTTGAACCATTGGAAAGATAATAATGAGGATAATGTGGTGATATGGAATTGAAATATTCTCAATGAAGTTACACCATAAAAACCCAATGGAAGTGCCCCAAATTTCAATTTTAGTAGTGTAGTCTAAAAATAGTAAGTTTCTAAAAATAGTAATTCCTCAAATTTTGTATTGTTGTAAATCATGGAAGTCAAACCAATTCATCTCCCTCAATATTGGTGACCTTCCAAATCCTCCCCCAACCTTAAAAACATGTATAAATTAATATGTAACCTGAAATTGAAATTAGACATCTCTTCTTAGAGATAAGCATATGTTTGGGTTTGCAAATTTGATCAATAAAACATCTCTTCTCAGATATAGCATTATTTGAATTGTCTTTTTCTTATTTCTTGAATTATCTTTCAACCAAATCTTTTGATTTTTGGATCAATATTTGGAAAAAATCATAGATATTAGAGAATAACCTTAGTTCACACACCAATCAAGATATTTGGAAATAATAATAGAGTTCAAAGTATAGTCTCAATTAGACCACTGATCAATATATTTGTAAAAGGCCACAAAAAACATAAAATAGTCCATCAACCAATAAAGATATTTTCCATAGATCATGGATCTTAGATCATAGTTCCTGTATGATAGCCAATCATGCTTTTTTCTATACAGTCTACACACCTATCCACTAGCAGTGTATCACATGCAGTATCAATTCTAGATTATACTTGTACACCAATACTACATGAGAAATATGGTCATCTATTCACCATACCATCTAGGTTAATATAGAGCATCCCATAGTTACATGATCTACACACAAATATCCTATGAGACTCTTGTAAAACCTATACCAACTAATAACATGTGTATTCCACTACATGTCTACTTAAACATTTATAAATAGATTTTTTTAAAAATTACCATTAATTAGACAAATACCATATTCCATTATTACCATTTAACAAAATGAATACAATTAAACACATGTGAACATGCCCAATATAACCAAACCAAGATACCAATATACATAGTGCCCATATAACAATAAACATTCATATATATAACTCAAAATATAGTTTTAATATAAATATGGTAAATCACTCAATAATTCATGCATGGCCACTAGGACCAACCTACTCACTCTCACTCTTAGACATATATTTACTAGAATTAGAGGCCCCACCATCCCTTCATGACCTTGATCAATGCCTGCATCTACTTTATGTCTCCTATAACACACCTAACTCAACCATACACTTTGCATGCTCTCACTTTATACATATGTAATCATTTAGTATCTAGATACTTACCCTACTTAGAGAATCAGGTATGGTTATGGTCCATTTTTATAACTCCACATGTGCCTCATCCCTATCCATAGTCACTCACCTATACGATAAAATAGATATGGTAAATAAATAAAACAAATTACCATGAACACTATAAATATCTATGGACCTTTCCATTAATCCATTACCCATGATAACATCAAAAATATACCATGTTAGTACTTAGAGAGTATAATCAATGGTAGTCTCCTAATACTCATCATCACCTAAACTTGCACATACAAAAAAAATGCATCAAATACCTAACCAAGTAAATAAGTAACCAAATACATAGACATATATTTACTAAAATTAGAGGCCCCACCATCCCTTCATGACCTTGATCAATGCCTGCAACTACTTTCTCTCTCTTATACCACACCCAACTTGACCATACACTTTGCATGCTCTCACTTTATACATATGTAATCATTTATTATCTAGTTACTTACCCCACTTAGAGAATCAAGTGTGGTTATGATCCATTTTTGTAACTCCACATGTGCCTCATCCCTATCCATAGTCACTCACCTATACACTACAATAGATATGGTAACTCAATCAAATAAATTACCATGAACAGTAGAAATATATATGGACCTTTCCATTAATCCATTACCCATGATAACATCAGGAATATGCCATGTTATTACTTAGAGAGTATAATCGATGGTAGTCTCCCAATACTCATCATCACCTAAACTTGCACATACAAAAAAAATGCATCAAATACCTAACCAAGTAAATAAGTAACCAAATACAACACTATATACAACCATAAAATAAAAACTTACCATTGATAGCCCTAAGGGGATCCACTTCAATTACATCCTTCATAATGATCCCACCTATTGGAAATAGAGGTACCCATCTACACTCTTTTTACCAAGCTATATAGGCAAGAGTAGCTCCTACACCATCCACATCTAGTACATCAATCACTATATCTTGATCTATCAATATATTTAGGGATAACTCTATAGCCAATGGTTTAGGACTACTACCTAGCCTCATTAGAGTGTGAGAACTCCTTAACCACACCACTAGTGTTGGTGGCACATCTTAAGTAACATCAAATTTTCATGTCACTTTATCATACTAGATCCTCTCAAATACATTGACCCAATGGTCATATGCCAATAAATGACTTGAACTCATCTCAACTAAACATAATCCTTAGGCCATCCCTCATATCCCTTGTATGGCCTCCAAATAATGTCTCCAACCATCAACCTATCAAGCACCTATTGACACTACATCATACTCCTCTTGGGCACGTAGGTCATCCTAGTCCACTTCTATGTAAATGATTGAGGGTGACCTTAATCACCTCATCAAGGCAATTTGAGTATACTCATTGTTATATGCTCATACACACAACAATATAATAGTGTGTAAGATCCAATACCTCCTACATGCATCTCCCATGTAAAACAATACAAATCTTGGTACAAGTGGGATAACATAGTATAACCTCATAATTATATGGTGTCATGCTCCTCTATTTCTAGTACTATCTCATGCATCTTATATTAGATCAATGATCTACTCCCATATATGGCCAAAAATGAAGACAATAAAATCACTAATAACTTCTACAATCATAGAACATTCATTGTGACAATTAGCAATACTAATATATCAATATGGCTCCCTACATGATGAGTCCCTACATACATCATATAAAAATACCTAGCAGCCTATTGTATATCTTGATCACTAGTATCCTCTTGTAGCACTACTCTCTACCTAATAATTAGTAACTACAAAATCCTATACACATCCCCTAAGGTGATAGTCATCTCCCCAATAGGTAACTAAAATGTGTAGGTATCTACATCCCTAATCTATCATAGTGTAGTCATATTTATTTATCCCAAAGCATCAGATTTGAATATTCCACATGACTCATAACAACTCTCTCTACTATGTTCATCTAAGAATCCATCAGGGGAAACCCCCATAATGTAACCATCATCTAGCCACTCTATAACTCTCTCATGCACACATCAACCTAAAAAAATACAACCAAATTTAGCATTAGCATCACAAAATATCATATCAATAGATAAAAATAGTCATTCAACACCAATTAGCAATAATGGGAATCACAAATTAAGGCTAGTGGATACTAGTGCTACATATGGTATAATAGCACTGGATAATAGTGCCATACCCAAGACACTAGTGCTATGTCTTGGATACTAGGCCAATATGAGGAAAATAGTGCCACATTTATAAACTAGACTTAAATTACCAAATTTATAATAAATATAATTAAAAAATGTACTATAAATGATAAAAATAGGAAAAATAATAGGCTCCTTATGAGGTTAACCTTCTCCCTAACCTGGATAAGCACCTCCACCCCCTCATACTAGGTCAAAGTCATTCCTCATCTCCTTATCATACTCGCTAGCTTAGATAAAATAATATCTATCAAGTCAAATGATTTAAATGAATTTTCAAAATAATCAACTAATATATTTAAGTCACATTTATAAAATTCCACCGTATTAAGGTTGACCTTGTATGCCAATTTCACCAACTAATACCAATTTTTTACAAGTGCAATATCTAGAGAACTATAATTATGATTTGCGAGTTGTTTCTTGCATGTGGGACTTGACCTCAATGTACCTCACCCTATATAGGTTCCACCAATATGTCAATGACATTTAACTCTATAAAATGACACAACCTATATTCCTTTAGCAAGCTTAATATAGACCAAAAGTTCTATCCCATTACCAATTTTAACAACTGACTCCATCATAATCAATAAAATATTCAAACTTAAAATAACATCACCCCCATTAATTAACACCAAAAAATTCAGTTTTTACCATTTTTATCTAGACACCCTTACATCAACTCAACTTTCTAACCAAAATGGGGAAAATAAACATAGATTGCTTCAAATATACACATATTCAGACACATAGGTTCACTTAGATATAAATATTCAGACACACAAGTTCACTCAAATATAGATATTCAAACACATAGGTATACTCAAATATAGATATTTAGACACATAGTTCTACTCAAATATAGATATTCAAACACATAGTTCTACTCAAATACAAATATTTAGACACATAGGTCTACTCAAATACAAATATTCAAACACATAGTTTCACTCAAATACATAACTTCACTCAAATATATAATTTGATGTAGATATATAGTTTGATGTAGATATATAGGTTTGACATAGATATATAGTTTGACATAGATGTATAGGTTTACACATATATATAGTTTAACTCATATTTATAGTTTAAATTAGATGTATACTTTAACATAGAGATATAGTTTGACTTAGATATATAATTCAACTCAGATATACAGTGTGACTTTGATATATAGATGTTTAGATACACAACTAAATTACTCAAATATCAAGATTCGGGACATGATGCAAAGCACATAGCCTTGATCTCTATTTTTAGATTATCAAGTTACACTCAGATTATCACCAACATGTCACTAGGATACCACCATTATTTCACTAATTTGGGTCACATGACTATCTATAGCGATTGATCCATAGCCTTCCACTAGACCTAGACTATATACTCAAATTTAGTACACATATCAGAGTGGGGTAAATTAGGCCTTGTTTCTCCACATATCTAATTTACATACTCAGATTTAGTCCATATATTAGGGTGGGGGAAAAATAAGGTTTTATTCCCCATGATTTAGTTCACCATTCATAGTCAATATAATTTACACCCATATTATGGATTTCCTCTTCACATATTTCACTCTATCTCTTGTCCACTTTTTTGGCCAAAAAGTGAGCCAAGTCTAGAATAAATCCACACAGATGACCATAATTAGGTGTTCCTATTTTTCATTTGCTCTAAGACTTTTATTTCATTTCAATACTAGAATAAAATGGAGGAAGATGTATATACCATAATTTGGTCAATCAACCACAAGTATATGTCTTTTGTTGCTCTTTCACATGAAGGTCATAGTGATGAATACATCCCTTATTCACAAGGTCATTTTAGGTATTTTTATCTTTATTATGTATTATTTTCCCTATTCGTTTCACCCCTAGTGGTCCTAAGTCACTTCTTCCCAGTCATAGGGTCCCATATATATTCTACCTAATCTTAATCTATTTTCAAGCCTAAAAAAATCAGCACCATTATCATGATAATATCACCATGTGGCACTAATATCTAATTATGGCTCTAGTTTCCAATGATTATTTTTTCCCATGTTTTGGGTCCTAAACCCTACCTTTCACCTTCTATTATGTATTTATCCTTATTTTTTGACTTGTCATCCAATGAACAAGGTCTTACATTCAAATAAAATCTCCTTCTATATAAATATCCTCATAAGACACTTCACATATAACACTTACTATTTTGGCACTTAATTACATAAAATTAGTTAATAGTATAGTTTAATACTCTACATAATACTCAACTATTACATTTAGACATTATATGATTGATCAAACAAGGACCTAAGAAAAGTCAAGTATAGCATACCGTATGTGTTGATTATACACATTACCTAAGGGATAACTACATGTAATCTAAGACCAATAGCATTGGGGTCAATGTAGGTAGTGACCAAGATAACATGGTTCTACTCCATGAAATTTTAATACCCACAACTCAATTTTTCCCTTTATTTTGAATTTTATCTAGTTTTTGTTTCATGTGTCTAGGTATTCATTATGGTTTAAGAATATATTTAGTGAAAATAGTGACACAGACAAACTTTTGGAAGACACAAAACTACCTATAGGTCCCCTAAAACATCTTATAGCTTCCTTGAAAGTTTCAAATAGCTCCTCCAAGAGGGACACTAGTGCCATGATTAGACACTAATGCCACATGGTGCTAGTGTCCACATAAAGGCACTATTTTTTTGAAGCTTGTTTCAACTATAGCCATAGAATGAAAGGTGCGTGACTATTTCTCAATCCTATTTCAGCATCTTGAGTCATAGAAATACTTATTTTACTTTAGATAAGTACTCTTTATTTACATCTTTGATATTTTTGGAAAGTCTATTTAAATTAATTAATTCTTATTTTCATTCCAAGTTATTTCTATACTCAACCCTTTAACAACTTATGATTTACATACCTATCGACTACTAGACTTTCACCCTTGTGAAGTTAGTTTTAGGCCTTCACAATCTAA
Source organism: Torreya grandis (assembly GCA_037957365.1). Classification (NCBI taxonomy): domain Eukaryota; kingdom Viridiplantae; phylum Streptophyta; class Pinopsida; order Cupressales; family Taxaceae; genus Torreya; species Torreya grandis. Next base: position 9,048 of record JARHVA010006832.1, read on the forward strand.
ATTAACATGGAGAAAATCCTAGGCTATGTGTGGCCTAATAGCTGGATTGAATATATACATATATATATATATATATATATATACTATAAGGGATACCTTCCTTTTATGTATCATTTAGGATCCCTATTATACACTACCATCTTACAAGGGAAAAGGGAAGAAGATAAACTGAAAGGAAAACCTATCTAACTAGGATAATACACCAATATATGACCTCCACTTGTGTAATATGCACTAAAAATATGAATAAAAACATAAAATTTATTGCACTTGTCAAATTAGAGTTCTCCATACATCAATTTTTCACACAGAGGCTCAGTTTGATGGATGATCTAAGGAAGCTAATCAATAGGTCTCTCAAAGACACTAGGGAAAGATTACACTTTCCAAACATACAAGATGATTAGAGCATACTGTGAAACCAATAAAGATGAGATAATAACTGAAAATAGGTAAAGATGAAATGACAAGATGATAGAAATCATGAACTATTATTGTCATCTATCAATAAACTATGAAAATACACTAAACCAAGCTTTGAAGAGGCACAAATTCAATTTTATTCATTCAAAATAGGTAAGTAAAAGTGTTTTCTAAGAATGGCCTTGCCAAAAATTAAGTTAAGTATTATTTAAATGTCAAAAAATTGGCTTATATATAGAGAATATGAGAGAAGAGAGGGAAAGAGACAAGAATCCCCAAAAATAGGAAATATGACCTTTTCTTAATCCTTCTTGAAACTCAACATAGCATTATTTGATTAATCCTTCATCAACCTTTGTAATATGGTGTAGATATTTATATGGTACATACTTGGGAAATTTAAGGATTCATGAGCATTCATTTTTTATCTTTGAACAAGAAAACCTCCTAAATATATGCTTGCACACCCTTAGGTCAAGAAGTCATTTCCTTGAAAATAGGCCTTGATCCTTGAGAGTAGGTCATCATGAATTGATAAAGTCTCTATTTAAAATATTATTTAAACCATTAATGATGTTTTTACACTTTTTTGGACTCTTATAATGTATTTGAGGCTTGTTTGACTGCTTCCACACCCTAGGCATTGGAATGAGAGAAGCTCTTTTTGGAGTCCTTAAGACCTTTTCTAACCTTTGAAAACTTATTTCAACTACTCCATGACTTATTAAAACTTTGAAATGGCATTTATTATTAGGAGGATCCTTAAAACCCCTTTGTAAAACTCCCATGCATCATTTAGTACTTGAAAACACTTAATTATCCTTATGAATAAAAATCAAAGGAGAAAGAAAGGAGAATTTTGCATTGGACTAAGAAATATTCCACCATGGATGGCTTATAATCATGACATTATACCTAAAACAAGGAATTTGGAGCCATGGGTTAGTTATTATATCATACCTTTGGATGATAGAGGTGTTTTGGAATGAATAATTCCCCCTTTACAACAACCATCCTAATAAATGCCATCATCATATTCCAACACTCAACCATGTAGGGAAAAGATTCACTTCACATTCCACCCTTGTCAAGTCTGAACCTTTTCATATTATGCTCTTAGATCATGATATGATAAGGCCATACCAGTTTTATAGAATCCTTGTTTCATTAATTCTACTCCATCTTGAGATGTCAATAGTTCTACTTTGATCTACACTTAGTTATGCTTCTCATCATGCTCCAAGTCCTCCAACAAGAAGCCAAACCATTCCTCCTCCCCCAATCATGTTAGTGCTCATGGAGAGGATTTATACCATGATGGTAGATAGGATAAGAATCAACATCATAACTCATGATTATATATAGATTCCTAAATGGGGACTCTCCCTTCCCCCCATAAAGAAAGAAGACCCCAAAAATTCATTAAATTCTTGTATTATTTCCCACATATAACAATAAGAAAAATAGTGCTTCCCATGTCCTATCAACAATACTATAAGTTTCATAACTATTTTTACACACCTCATATATCAAAATGAGACCTTAATTTTTTTGGCATACTCCCCATGCCAAAATAAGATCCTAACTATGTTGGCATACTTCCCACCCAAAACAAAAGGCCAAATAAGTAACACTTTGAATTTATAGAGATACTTACCTACCTCAACCTAAAGATTAGAAAAAAAAATTGAGTTCCTACAAGATCTTCCATCCCTTCATCCACAACATAATGCTAAACCATTTAAACCTATGTGAGCCCTTCTATTCACCCCACAAAGGGGAGAGACTCATTATCTTCTCGAGCCTCAAGACCAGGGACCCCAAGAAGGATTACTTAAAACCTTTAGTATCCATATGGTCAAGACATCAAAAGTTAAATAAACTTAATTGGATGATTGCCCCCCTTATACACATGATAAATGTGTCCTTTACTATGATGGGGCCAAGTGTCACCTAGGCACTAGGGCATGAGTCATTATCATTTCACCTAAAGGGTGAGTCATGAATTTTAGCTTCAAACTAGACTTTTAGTGCACAAATAATGGGGCTGAGTATGGCATGCTCATTGTAAAATACTTGGGAATTTAAAACTTAAGGATCCATGTGACTCATAGTTAGTTAAAAAACCAAGTTTTTGAGGTCTATCAGACCAAGGCCAAACACCTTCAGTTGTACAAGACCATTGTGTGCAATATCATTAAATACTTTAACCTCATTTCTATAGAAGTAGTCCCTATATAAATCAACTAGATTTTCTACTCCATGTCTACCTTATATTCATGTTTTGAGCCCCATCCAAAAATACTAGAGTCTAATTTTTTAGTTTTAGTCAGGATAGAGCTACTTGTACACAAAAATCCTAATGACCAAACTATCACTAACATCAATAAATATATTGATCCCTTAGTCCTTTATTTAGCTAATAATGATGAAGCCATTTTAGTTTCTTATGATCTTATAATGACCTCACATCATTCCATCATAAGAGGGTTTTCTCACTTACCTGTTATCCTACATTGGACCTTGAAATTGAATATTACGATTCTTATCATCATGTCAAGGATTACTTATCTTCTGATGATAAACATGATGTCTTCAATATGGAATATGAATATCCCAATCTTCCCCCACCCCCCAACATGTTTGAAGAGGTAAATTCCTACCTCATCAAAGAAACCATTAACATTAAAATTAGGGTAGAGGAGAGTCCCATACTTCTTAAGTTGGGGTCTTCACTCTATAAACAAGAAGTGGAAATCCATAAATAGCTCCTCACATAATGTTGGCATCCTAATACACCCTAGCTGAGAAGGGGATTTTTTAGGTCCTCTTGATCAAACCTATTCCAACATGGGAATGACCCTATGTTGTGGGTCACCTAATTTTGGGTTGGACCTCTAGATAAGGTTAACTTCCTTTTGGGTCTATCACCTATGTTAAACCTAAATTAGCTTATTACTTAAAAAAGGGAGAGGGATTTATAATAATTCATAAAAGCATGTAGAAATGAGGTGATACATCAAATATTTTGATTCTTATACTTGCACAAGACACACTATTAGATGCTTTCAATACTTTTAAACATCACTTCATTCAATCTTTTATCAACTTCCACATAAGTATATCATAACAAGGCATTGACTAACTATCAACCTAGCATGGAAGGGTAGTAGTCCACTTCCACACTAACCAACAAACTATATATGCACTTAGAATGACCTGTGAGAACTAAAAAAACACTAAATGAAGGTGAGAAAACTGAAACAAATGTAAGGAAAACATACATTCATTTAACCGCATCAATGAATTCATAAGACACACTTCAACTCAGCTTGCATAATGGAATAATTTAGTATTTTATTACACCAAATAGGTGTTATAGTACAAATATTGGTAGAGTCTAGTCATGCCAAAGAGAGGGATCATTTTCAAGGCTTAAAATCTTGTATTTATAGTAGAATGGGATGAGAGAGATAGGGATCATGTGTAGAAGGATGGAGAAGGGAACATAATGATCAATAGTTTTAATCATTCTAACATTGATACCATTAGAAAATATCATAATGTCTAAGACTACTTTTGGAAAACATCCATAACAACCGTATCTATCTCTTTCAATCCATTTTTGGCCTATATTGATGCTCCTTATAGTTATATTGGTAGGATCATGTCACTTTAAATCTAAATTCTAACCTCAAAGTAGTTACAATAGTTGAATCAAACTATTTTGATCTTGTTCTGGCATGGATTACTCCCTATTAGTTCATATTTAATATGTAAGAGTGGAGAAAAGGGTCATAATCATGTTACTAGATTTTTCATTGAACCCATTAAAAATGATGTGTCTACCTCCATATCTTCCATTAAAAACATTTTATCTATTTTAACCATGACTTTATTTGATCTTTATGAAGTCCCTAGCTTTTGACTTTTGATATTGGCCCTTAATCTTGATCTGGGTTTCTAAAAATATGCCACCTGGTAGCTCTTCATTTATTTTTAGGATCTTGTTATTAGCTCCATGATTTAATGCACTTATATCAAGTGGTGGCCTCACATTTAATCTAAGATTATTGACTTTTGACCTCATGCGCATTGTCAATCTCCTTGGTCTAATTGAATGCATGCCATTGATCTCATTCCACTTGATTGAATGCACACCATTGATTTGCTTGGTCACTATGATCATGACACTTGGCACATTATGTTTAATCTTGAGATCCTCTGACTTGTTGACCCATCTCACACCATTGGATCTAAGATGCATGATCAAACATGTGTCATTAGATCTTTGGGTCCCACTAGATTTGTTAGCCACCTTGGACTATAGATCTTCTACCAAAGCTCCTAAGATCTTGGCATCTATTGGATCTACATATAACCTAGGAAAATTTTAATTTAAATGACTATTTGTCATAGCTCAAATTTGATGTTTGCATGAATGTCTCATTCTACTTGTTCAACTTTAAATTCTTGTAACTTGAGATAAAAATCTCATCAAGTCATAAAATTCATAGAGAATGATTTAGGCATGAATAACTTCATGTCCACATGATCTTTTGGCTTCGAGAGGATTTTTAATCATAATTATAAAATGCACAATCAAGCTGACCAGTCTATTTATTCATGATGTTTGATGATGGTTTATCTCTTCACAGCTTGATTTTGCCATATTTTGATCATTTATGGGTTAGGAACTCTTCTCATATTCTCTATCCAAGTAGAATCTTGATATGTGGGCCAAAATTGGCCGACACATAACTTTAAAAATATTTCACTTTTTCCTATACTAATATGGTAAGCATCAACCCTAATGTGGTCATCCACAACTTAGTTACAATTCCTAACACAAAACCAATCAAACAAAATCTCAATCCCATCAAACATAAAGTTGTGTTGATGATAAAAGAGGAAGTCATCAAACTTTTAAAATTAAAATTTATTAAGTTAGTGAACTATTCCAAATAGATGTCCAACATTGTCCCTATCCTAAAAAAACATTAAAATTAAAATATGTATAGACTTTTGAGACATTAATAAATCATGTCTAAAAGATGACTTCCCTCTCCCATCCATTAACATCATCATTTATAGTACCATAGGGTATTAATTACTATCTCTCATGGATGGCTTCTATAGGTACAATCAAATTTACATTTTTTATAAGGATCATAGAAAAACCTTTTTTAATATGCCATGGGGGACCTTTTATTATGTTGGAATCCTCTTCAGTCTCAAAAGTGTATGGGCAACATATCAAATGGTCATGACCCACATATTTCATGATCTCATTCACAAGATAGTGGAGGTCTATGTAGATGATCTTCTAATAAAATTCAAATAATGTATAGACCATTTAGAGGTGTTACGTACCATCTTAACATGCTTAATCAAATATGGCATTACTCTTAACTAATAAAAATGTGTGTTTGGAGTAACCAGTAGAAATGTATTAGAGTATATCATCTCCCATCATGGGATAAATATTGACCCTAATAAAATCCAAGTGATCTTATAAATTCTTCCTCCCATAGATGAATCAAGCATCAAAACATTCTTAGGTATGTTGGTAACTATTCAATGGTTCATTCCTGATCTTGCCTACACTATTCATCCTATCAAAAACTTGATTAAAAGCAAAAGTGGTTTAATATGGAAAAATGATTATCAAGAGGCATTCCAATCAATAAAATTCTTCCTTATATCTCCCCTACACTCATAGAACCTAAGCTAGATAACCCTTTGATATTTTATATTAGAGTAGTTAAGGTGTCCCTCACTTGCATGTTAGCTTAGGAAGATGATTCCAATGAAGAACATGTCATTTATTTCAGTAGTCAAACCCTCATAAATTATGAGATTTGATACACTCAAGTAAAAAAGGAATGCTTAGCAATAGTGTTTGTGACCAAATAATGGCAACAATATATTCTTAATCGAGAGACAAGAGTTATCATGAGATCTCAATCCCTATGAACTTTTGTAACCCATCCATTTCTCTAAGAAGTTTGGGAACTTCATTACACTCCTAAGTGAATTTAATTTAACTTATGTCAACCAAAAATATAATAGGGGACAGATCATTCCTGACTAGTTGTTGATTCTCCCTTGGAAGTTAATGACCTCATCAATACTAACTTCCCTAACGAGTTGGTTTTCTACATAGAAAATATTGCTATTATCTCCTCTCCTTAGTATACAGATATCATAAATTTCCTAAGTAACCATGCTTGACCTAGAGATGCCAACTCACATCAAAATAGGCATCTTCATGGCATCATGTCCAAGTATGTTATTTTAGATATGTCCTTTATCTTAAGGATTTTGACAACATGCTACTCTAATGTGTTGACCAAGAGGATTTAGAGAGAGCCATTTTTCATTATCATAGTGGTGTTTATGGTGGATAATTTTGCATCCACATGAATTCTCAAAAAATCCATATGATGGGATACTTCTAGCCTAATGTAGACCATGATGTTGTCGAATATGTAGTGATAAATTTCAACATTTTTCACATAAGATACATATTCCCATTAGGGCATTGCATCCCATTGTCACTCATGGCCCTTTTCCACTTTGGGCTTAGATTGGGTAGGTAAGCTCCCCCTACTTATTTTAATGTTCATCATTTCATTATCATGAAAATTTGATATTTCACTAAGTGGGAAAAAGTAATGCCATTAACAATTGTCATGGCATTAGTCATCATAAAGTGTATCCTTGATCAAATCATTTTCTGATTTGAGGTCCCATAGGCCATCATTATTGATAAAAATTCCCCTTTCAAAAATCTTAAAATTCATTAACTTGTAATTAATTCACTATATCTCACCACTCAACCTCCCTATACTATCCACAAGCCAATGGTCAAGATTAAGCTCCTAATAAGACCTTAAATTTAATTTTGGTCAAAATTGTTAATGATTCTAAATGAAATTGGCACTTGTAGTTATATACACCATTATGGGCTTATAGAACAACTATTAAGACACCCATGATGGCAAATTACTACTCATTTGTGTTTATATATGAATTTATTCTACCCTTAGAAGTAGAATACCTAGCCTTCACATTTCCCTTCAAGGTCTCATGTATCATGAAGAATATAGATACGTATGGCTAACTAAATTAAAAAGTTTAGATGAATGCTAAATCACCATCACAAATAATCATATTTATTACGTTGATTATATGGGTAAATAATACAATAAAAATTTCCATCAACACCCAATTCATGTAGGAGACTTTGGATTTAGGATCAATAGTCATATCAATAAAAATAAAGGAGAAGGTCAAAAATTTAGGCTAAACTAGTTAGGCCCCTACTTAGCAATAGAAGACTTTAAAAATGGGTCCTATCAATTATGCACTTTATAAGACAAGGATTTTTATGAAATGTATAAATCCTTACACCTTAAACACTTCTATATCTAATACTTTCATATCACACCATTCTCATTCACATTGTATTTTTGTAGTTTGTATGTATGTCTTCATATTAGATGTGTTACTCAATGATTCTTTGGTTGCTAGATCACATACTATAAAAAATTTCAACATGTGGCACATCACATCATCCCACTCTCACCACATGTACAACATTGTCAAAATAGACTTTACATTAGTCTTTTCCTTAGTTATTATGATTAGAGTACTTCTATCTTCCTTACATCTTCTTACACAACTTAGAAATTTTTAGCCCACAGTCTAGTGTAGAAGCTTGTCCATGATATAATCTCCCCTTATGATGCCTTCTAAAAACATAACATTAACATGATTAAAATAGTTAACTTTACTTTCCAATATTTACCTTAAGTGATGAGCCCTTCTATCTCACTAGTTGCATGGGGCCAAGATTTGGGGGTAAAGGCCTTACAAATAAAATAAAATAAAAATAGACACTCCTATGAAAATTAAAAACTTATGCAAATAAAAAAGTCAAATCCCACATATATCTCCCTTTTATAACCTTCTATATTTATCCCTCACATCTTATTGGTTGTGTGGGGTTAGTATTGGAATATATGCCCTTACTCGCCTAAATTTATCCTTTGGTGATGAGCCCATGTGTCTTCCTAGTCACATGAGACAAAGTGTAGGGGTCACAAAGAGAAGTAGAATTCAAATGTATAAGAAATATCAAATCTAAGAGTGTCCAAAGAGTAATTTATACAAAAATATTGCCTACATGCCTATGTTTGAAGAGGGTAACCTTTTCCCATTTATTAGTTTTGTCAAGACTAGTTATCTCTATAGGAAACCAATAAAGTTAATGTTTTACAAGTCTAACAAGAAGTATATTTCCCCTTTATTCATAAGGATTAGTTCATATTAAATTTTCCAATTAAATTTTGATCAATAAATTTCTTTCTTTATCCCCTCACATTTATCCTATACCGACTTTCATTCCTTATTTCAAATTAAAAGTCATATGATGTGTAAACAAAATAACTAGAATGTCACATATAAAACAAATGTTATCACATTTAATATTTCATATATTTATCCATCACATTACATCATTTACATAAATTTTGTTCCCAAATATACATAAGTGTTTCCTATATCATCATATCAACTTCAAATATATACATCACATGCCTATCCATTTAGAGTGCATAAATTGAATGACAAAGCATGGAAGTTAAAGCCACAAAACATGAATGACAAGTCAATAAGATAAGCCAAAAACATATTTATATATATCATGATAACTATATATTATACACAATAATTATGTCTAATATAAACACCTCCATGGAGTGCCAATATGCCTCAAGGCATCTCAAAAAGAATTAACATATACAATGGTATGGTAAAAACATCTGAAATATGTCTCAATATCCTATACTCCTCTTATGAGAGGGTCTCAATGCAGAATAATGTAGAGGAGTCTCACTTCAGTCACATTTCTTGATCTATCCTCCTTTAGATGTTACCTTTCCCTCTCTAATATGAAGGCTGGTATGGTAACCCCTAATATCACCCCCTCTAAAGTTATCCTCCCTATCTTGTGCTTAGAGGCTCTACCTCTTCCACCCACCATGGTATTTACCAAGTCTTTTTCCCTCCTTTCTCTATCAAACAGGGTGTTATTATTCATCCTCAAGTTATCAAGATTGTATAAACATAGTACGCTACAGTGAATAATTGTGTGATGGATACTCCCTATGGGAAGTCCATAAACTACCAAAATTTGGTCCCTAGTCTAGCTAGTGCTTAGCTAAAAAAGGTTGATCAAGGTGTCCTTGATCATATGCCTCTAACCACACACAATATATATGATCACAAATTAAAAAATCAACATCATATCTAATTGATATAATAATATAATACTCATAAAATCAATTAAACAACAAAAAAAATCAAATTATAGGCTATAATCATAAATATGTAAATCAACATTTCACCTAGGTCTCCCTCACACAATTCAAGGTCAGAATCATCCTCCACAACCTCTTCTTCCTCTATGTTCATGTCCTCCTCTAGTTTGGCATACACCATAGCCCTATCATTTCCCTCTCCTATGTGTTTCTATTATGTAGGGTCCTCCTGAATGGGATATTGTTATGGTGGTGGTGGTGGGTCCATTTATTGCTACCTAACTACTCCCTAGCCTCCTCCTCCCATAAATAGCTATGGGGAAGGTCCCTATACCACTCTCAGTTGAGTTATTTAAATTATGGGCACCCATATCACAAGTACTATGGTAACCATCCTAGTATCATCATTCTCACCTTTTATATGCCCCTATAAACAACCCCAAGAATTAGGAGGTTGCCTGCATAGGGCATGCCAAACTATTGGGGTACCCTATCCTTAGGGTGTACCTCAACATGTGAAAACTAGTCTCAAACCTGAGTGGCCCTAGTGGCCACTATAAGGTATGCCCCCTCATTATTTCATTGCGTAACCATCTTTTGGTAGGGTAGGGTGATCAATCTAGCCACTATCAAAGTTCCCAGTACTCAAGGTAAAACATAAAAAGTGACACATTTATCCACCTAGTGGCTTTAATATCCTTGAGCACTCTAATTGGTACTCCATATGATAAACAATCTACTCATAGATCTATCTCATAATGAATTTTATGTGGTTGCTTGAGAGGGACCCTAGATGGGCTACATGGTAAAGATACTTGTAAGTCTGAGTTAGTAATTCTTATAGACACCCCATTCTGGACACAACTAGCTTCCAACCAAACTTCAAATTAATTTCTACCAAATAATGTAAATTAAGCTTAGAAATCACTAAACATCCCAATTTCATTTTCACACCATTAATTAGTACTTATAATCATGATGAGTCATCCCTATTTGGGGTATTATATCATACACAATAATAACTTCTCATGGATTCATCTCTAGTCGCCTTGTGACTTATCAACTGGTAGGTTGGCCTATGGACCCATTAAGTGGGGCACTTAAACAATTCTTAAAAGATCTAAAATTTTAATCAAAATGAATCAACTAATTAAATTAGATTAAATGCTTAGATAAATATTACATTTGTAATTAATGAATATATAAAATTGGAAATTCAAAAATTCAATATGTCAAGCTTCTTCATCATTGATTTTGTGAGTTGTCAAGCTCTCACAAAATATCTAACAAATATCTAATTTATGATCCATTCCTATTAATTGAAAGTCATAATTACATGCCACCTCCTTAACTCAACTAGAGTTAGACTCAACTCACTTAGGATTGGTTTGAACTCATTCCATGCTTGATCCTAACCTAACTCAACTTGGGTGAGATTTAAAGTTAGAGGCTATAAATATAAGGCCTCACCTATTGGTATTTAAGATTTTTTGGTGTAAATTTATTATGCTCAAATACAATACAAATATTTTATAGTGAAATGTTATTATAAAAAAATACCTCCAAAAAGTTTCATTGTAGTGTTACCATGCCAATTTCATGAGCCAAGCCAAGCTAAGCCAACTAACATTACTAAGGTGCCAAGGAGAGCTAGAGCAATGGAACTTCATTGATAAAGATTTCTTGAGTACATAGCCAAACAAGCCAACTCAAAAAGTGGTTTTAGAGCTACAAGGAAGTTAAAGGAATATTTATTTTGTTTTATAGTTGTGTTTTCATTATGTGTTTGTTACCTATGCTCTCCCTAGTGTCTAAGATAGAGGTGTTAGTGTTTAGTGTGTTTGTTTTGATTTGATTTTCTTAACTAACACTATACTAATCTCCCTTATATAGATTCCTTATTCACATGATGGAATTTTTGGTGGGATTCAAACCCCAAGAAGTTCTTCTCATAGAATTTTAAGACCTCTTTCTAACATATTTCATGTCAAAATTTAACTTGATGACCAAAAACTTGAAAATTTGAAGCTCATAAACATTACACAGGAAGTTGTGACATTACACAATGAAGTAGTGATATTTCACTTGTATTTTTACACCTAATGGTTGTGGTTTTGTCTTAAAATCTATGATATTACCTTAATACTTATGGTTTTGCCTTAAAATAAGCATTATTACATTAACCGAGTGTGTTTTGTAGCTGACTTGTGATATTGACCTCATAAAATGCATTATTATAAACCTTAGTTACATTTTTGCATGCTCAATTCTATTTATTAAAACCCCTAATTGTGTTTTTTCATGCTAAGTTACATTTTTGCATGCACGTGTGTGTTTTGCATGCCCAGGTGCATTTTGCATTCCCTGGTTCATTTTGCATGCCAATTATGTTTTTGCATGCCTAGTTGTAGTTTTAGATGCTCAGTTACAGTTTTACATTACCAGTTGTTATTTTGTTTTATCAATTGCATTTTTGACATTTTGTATTTCACTGACAAATGCCACCAATTTACACACTTATTGAATAAATTTGTCACATTTCATTGGGATGAAGAATATCAAAAAGCCTTTCAACACCTAAAGAAATATCTTGTCAATCCACCTATTCTGTTACTACTAATGCCAAAAAATCAATTTCTATTGCACCTATCTACCATAAAAAAATCCCTAGGGGCACTTCTAGCTCAACATGATGATAATGGAAAAGAGCATTTTATGTACTATCTAAGCCATATATTGGTCATATATGAACACAACTATATGCCAATATAAAAAGCTTGTTTAGCTATGGTTTTTATAGCCCAAAAGTTACAACATTGCATGCTTAATAATAAGACCATAGTTATTTCCAAAGTCGATCTACCTAAGTATCTATTATCTAAGACAGCTTTATAAGTTTGCATGGCTAAATGGATCATATTTCTAAGTGAGTTTGAGATTGAGTATATTAACTAAAAATCTATAAAGGGCCAAGTAATTACAAACTAGATTGTTGAAGCTCTCCTTATAGATACCAAACCCCTCACTTTTCAAATCTTAGACAAGTCTATCATGACCATCATAGAAACACCTCTTGATGAGTAGCACTAGAAGTTATATTTTGATGGATCATTCACATTGTATGGATTAGGTGAAGGCCTATTGTTTATTGCACCACAAGGGATATTATCCCTAATTTTTTATGAATTAGCTTTTCTTGTACTAATAACATGGTTGAATATGAAACACTTATTATAAGGCTTCCTCAAGAGGTATAATTGAATATTCCACATCTCATAGTTTATGGTGATTCTTAGTTAATCATAATTCAGGTTATAGACCACTTTCAAACCAAAGATGACAAGTTGGTGCCATACAAGGCCATGATAGACACTCTCAAATAGTATATTACCAACATATAATTTGAACACATACCTTGAGATAATAACAAGATAGCAGATGCCATGTCCACCATTGATTCTTGGATCTACCACATAGATAAGGCAAAAGAATATCAATTCATCTTTGAAATTCTTCTATCACTTGCTTATGAACCTTTGATTGTCATAATGATCTATGATATTTTTGGTCCCACATCTATTTAATACTCAGACCTATTTAACTACCTCCATGATCATATCATGCCACTAGACCTATCATGTAAACAATAAAAATCCTTTATGCATCAAGCCTCTTGTTATACCTTACTTGTCCCAAAACTCTAATTCATTATTAAATTTGGTAGAAGCTACATTATTATTGAGGGAAGTTCACAAAGGAGTACATGGAGCCCACACTAGCGAGGTTGTCCTAGGAAAAAATATCCTACATATCGATTACTATTAGCCAACTATGGAAGCAAAATCATATTCTTATATTAAAAGGTGTGACAAATGTCAAATGCATGCCAATTTGATTCATGCCCTAGCCAAAACCCTAAAATTGATGCTTACACTATGGCCATTTATAATGTGGGGACTCGATCTCATCAGGAAGATCAATCCAACCTCTTCAGATGGCCATAAATATATCCTTACCATTACATAATATTTCACTAAATGGGTTGAATATATACCCCTCACATGATTGGAAAATATATTTCCAAATTCATCTTCAACCATCATTTTCCACTATGGTATCCAATCTAAAATTATATCTAATAATGGTGGATCATTTAAGAACAAGGATTTCAAAGTACTTTGTGCCTAATACAACATCACCCAACATTTTTCTACTGCATATTACCCATAAGGTAATTATAAAGTAGAGGCATCCAATAAAAACGTTATCAACATCCTTAGAAAGATTGTCAATGATGTTGGTCATGATTGGCACCTCTAAATCTTTCATGCCTTCTGGGCATACCACACTAATTACCATACTCCAATAAGATCCATTCCATATTCCCTAGTCTATGGTACTAAGGCCATTCTTCCCATCAAGGTTGAGTTACCTTCTATGTTTATCTCATTGAAACATGTGCAAGATGATGAAGATTATAGATTAGATAACCTATAAGAGCTTGATTTACTTGATGAAAAATGCATGGATGTTATTAACAACCTTCAAGCATACCAAAATAGACTTCATGTCCAAAATAACTAATGGGTCAAACATAGAGAGTTCAAGCTTGGAAATCTTATCCTCAAAGAAAAATAAAAGAACACCATGACCAAGAAGAAGAAGAAGAAGGGTAAGTTCAAACCTAATTAGATAGGCCCATATGTCATTGTTTCTAATTATTGCTTTAGAGCATGTAGGCTTCCAACACCAAATGGAGATGAATTTTATGAGTTAATGAACATTATACACCTCAAGAATTATTTTTCTTGAGAGACTTGAAATATTATCTGTGAGGCATGTTTACATTGTATCATATCATCATCTTCTTTGGATCATATTGTATATTTTTCTACCATACCTTCCTTATTAACTATTGATAATTTTGACCTCATAGGCCAAATTATCACCCATACCATTTAAAATTTTACATATCATGCCATTTTGTCTTATGAGTCAATGAGTTGGGAATTCAACTATCTTAGTACATCATGTAGGGATGAATAGATCATTTTGGTTATGTATTTAATAAATGTACTTTGTAAGCCAACCAAGGTTGGATAATTGCATGAAAATGATGTATTTCATTCCAAGGTCATCCCCTATAAGTTTTGTGTCTTGATGTGTTTTTTTATTCTCAAGATATAAGTCTTCAAAGTTGATCTAACAGTGTGGGACATGCCTAGGGATGTCAAGTTAAATCCATAAGAAGTAGTCATTTGGATTCAAAATATTTAAGAGGATCCTAAGGTTGAACATAGGACCACCAAATAGCATGATCTCATGAAGTCAATAAGTCAATAAATATCTATGGTACACATGTAATCATGTAGTTAAAAATCAATGTAAAGCTCAAGGTCAAAAGGTCAGAAGATATTAAGAATGATTGTGAAGGTACCAAATGTCATGATCATGGTGAAGATGGAGATTAATAGTGCACATATGATCAAGAAGATAAAATATCAATGGAGTGCATTTGACCATTCAAAATTAGATCAATAGTGTGCATAAGGTCAAGAAGTCAATGAGTTAGATTGCACATGAGGCCACCACATAGCATAATCATGTTAATTAAATGAAGACTGATAGTAGGGTCCATAAGAGGCACATGAAACTGACAAGTGTCACATTTCTAAAAGCTAAGATAAATATCAATATGGGGATGCTAAGTGGCATGATCTAGAAATCAAAATATAGATCAATGACAATAATGAAGGTCAATTGTAGGAGACTCCTGAAGAGATAAAGGGAGAAAATTTTATCAAGTTCAATGGGGTCATAAGATGAAGATATGTGTACAAGGTAATACAGGTTAGGTTTCAATAAAGAAAGCAGCTTAAGGAAATACCACATGGGCATGTGGGCAAACATGTTAGATTAAAATATTTCACCACCCAGACATGCAAATGTATAAATGTGAGATCAAATGCAATCTAGGTTACTAGAGAAAACCCTATAGAATCATAGGATGTCATTAAAGCTCAAATAAACCTCTCAAAATCCATAAAACATAAGTTTTGTGTCTTATTCATGATCAAGAGACTAGGTGGCTTATGGATCTTCATCAAGTTATGACTATATGAAAACCAATAAATGGATTGGTTTTCATTTATAGGGGACCTATGTTTAGAGTTTGGAGTAAGGGAAGAAGGGTAATTCTGACAATTGTTACAAAGGGATACCAGATGAGTGAGTTTAAAGGGACTATCTAATAATGTAAAGGACATATCAATATGAAGCATGGTGCTACAATCTCATTAATAAGATGGAGAGTTTAGTGGTGGAAGAGTGCAAGCAAAGCATTCAATACATTTTTAGGGTATTTGGGGAATTTTCCCTTTTAAGCAGATCATGACTCATCATCCTCAATGAGTTATTGTCTTTTAGTGCATTTCTAAGCCAATTAGAGGGCTTGAAATCTATTTGGAGCTAATAGAAGTTAATTTGTATAGGCATGATTAATGCTAATCAATAAAAAAAAGTGGTTAGGCCTCATTTATTAATTTTTGTTCATTCACTTCCCTCTCTCTTTTTTACTTTTCTTATATATCTCCCATTTCTCCCCAAATAAAAAGAGACTCTTATGCTTTTGGCATGCCAAGATATGCCAATATTTGTATTAGAACACCTATTTGATGCAATAAAAGACTAAATTCTTCCATTTTTAAGCTAAATTTAAGTGTGTTCTATGAATTAAATTATGTGGTTAAGTGAATGTATGTTTTCCTTTAGCTCCATCTAAATTTTCTCACCTTTATGAAGAATTTTTTAGCTTTCAAAGGTCATTCTAAGTGTAATAGATAGTTTTTTAATTGGTTTGGAAGTGGAAAACTACCCTCCCATGCTAGATTGATATCTAGTTAGAGCCTCTTTGTGAAACACTTATGTGAAAGATGATCAAAGAGTGAGTGAAGTGATATTTATAGGATTGAAAGTGTCTCATAGTGTGTCTTGTAAAATTATAAGTGTTCAAAACATTGGTACATCACCTTATTTTACATGTTTTCATGCATTACTATCTATTTATCTCCCTTTTACAAGTAAGAGATTAGTTTAGGTGATAGATCCAAGAGGAATCCAGCCTTCTCTGGAGGTTCAACCTTACTATAGGATACCTAAAACCTAAGGTTGTTCCTATTTTGTGGCTTAGTTGTAGAGATCCTAAAGAATCCTCTCCATGGATACAAATTAAGACCAAAACATTAACTAAAGTTGTTTTTAACCTCATTCCCCACCTTTTTGACCTTGGTTCCATTGGTTATTCGATCACCTTCAATAAGGGGATTCATACCAAGTTTCAATAGTTGATTTCGTATTCTATATAGAGGTAGTATCTTGGACCAGTATGACATTGGTTTGATAATTGCATTATTCATTATTGACACATTCTATTTCATTATTTATGTTACTAATTATAACCACCTTTGGATAAATTAGTGTCCCACTCTATGCTACTAATTATAACTATCTTTGGGAAAATTAGTATCATTGATTTATGTCATTGTTTCCTAATTATAACCACTTGTGGTAATATTAGGAGAAACATCTTTACCATAGCTTTCCACATCATATTGTCATTCCTATACTATGACGTGTCATTTGCCTCATTCACAAACTTGATGCTACTTAGTCAAATTCCTCCATTGTAAGGCAAAACTATAGTAACTTGAGGTTATAATGGGACTATGTAGGTAGTGCTTGATTCATGTTGAGGTTAGATTAGTCTCCCCTTCATCATTTTCTCACCATTTTATGAGAAATTTAAGTTTGAACAATCTCACCATTTTGCAAGCAACCTAAGCCACACTCTTGCCATTTTATAATTTGGACTATTATGTATCTTGTAATTATTGATTGAGTTGAGATGATTATATATTTACAAAAACATTTGAAATAGTTTCAAACCCCTTAAACATTTTTAAAAGATCTATAAAATCCTAAAAATCACAAAATCATAAAAATTGGCTTAGAATTTCCACAACAGACATAAAGCCATCAAATTTTTGGGTTGGGCCATCTTCTTTATTTAGTTTATTTCTAGACCACCTTGGTATTTTTCCTCCCATTTCTAGGTCAACTACATCAGCCTATGGTCCACATAGACTATGTAGGCAACACTTGGATACATGGGGTATCTTGGGTTATCTCAGTCACACCTTCCTTTCTTTTCAACCACTTCTTTACCTTAAAGATTCTAGGACTCCTAGATATTTCATAATTAACCACTTATCTTTTAGTTTCCCCATCCTTATTGTCCTTATTTGTACGCTCTTTCCATTTTTTTATTTCATACTATGAGCATTGTGTATTCAACTTTTATAGACTAATGACAACTTAGCTTCATTTTATGTTCTTATCATTTTGTGATATCGATCCTATTTTACTCTACAACACAATCACATTTTTCTCAATCATAATTTTCATTTATCTCATATATTGGGAGAACTACATTTGGCCTAAATTTCAGATTGGATCTTAGGTCTATGTAATTATGTAGGTAGCATCTACTTGCCTAGTGTATCTAGAGTCAATTTAGCTACCCCTTCCGTTTCTTCTATTCCCCCATTTTGTTTGTTTTTTTTTGTCTCTTATATCCTAGGGGTAATGTCTATCATTTTTTTATGTTGTTGCTTCCCTACAGCCTAGATTCAACCTTATGTCATTGTTATACATGTGTCATTATTGTCTAGCTTTGGGGTCACCCTGTTTCCAAGAGTAACACCTCTATTACATGTGCACGAATAATTTGTTTTCTATTTTTGCTAACATTGTGATTAACCATTGTTTGTGTTTGTTTCATTTTTTTATTATTTTTTTCACTTTTTGTTTCTTGGTGTTTTCCTTGGTCACCTAAAAAATTCTTGATTTATCCAATAATTTCCCAAATACATACTAATTAAATCATGAAATAATTTTAATCATTTCTAGTTAGGACATGCATATCCATACTAGAAAGTAGCCCTAATTCATGCCTATCCTCTATACTAGCTTACTCTTATTCTATGAGTATGGATTATGTACATAATCCCCCTTTTCCAATTTTTCCTATTATCCCAAACCGTCATGCCAATGATTATAAATGCCTTTGGGTAAATCATTGTGTTTCAATATATCCATATGTTAATGATTATAACTACCTTTGGTCAAATCATTATCATTATCATAACCTATAAGGGCATGTTTTCATTGTGCTAATGATTCTAAATGCCTTTAGGAAAATCATTATCTCTATCTACCCAATTAGGGCATTTTTTTTTTTTTGATAATGATTATAAATATCTTTGAGAAAATCATTATCTTTTGACCTTTAATTTTTGATAATGATTATAATTGTCTTTGGGAAAATCATTATCTTTTTACCTTGTTATGTCAATTATTATAACCACCTTTGAGTAAATCATATCTTTCATCTACCCAATTGGGGCATCTCACTATGCCATCGATTATAATCACATTTGGTCAAATCAGTCTTTTCCACCCCCTTACCTTTTGGTCCCATCATTTTTCTTCTTTTCAGGGATCAATCACCGACCTTATTTGTCGCTCACTCCCTCAAGGGGTAATATAGAGATCCTTCATCTCTTTTTAGGGCATTAGTCATTTAATACCTTTTAATTCTTTGAGAATATGTTACTATGCTTATAACTTACAATGCCTTCCTAAATAAGGGAAAATTACAGACACCCCATTTTGGCCACAATTGGCTTCCAACTAGACTTCAAATTAATTTCTATCAAATAGTACAAATTAAGCTTATAAATCACTAAAAATCCGAGTTTCATCTACACATTATTCTTTAGTGCTTAAAATCATGTTTAGGCATCCCTATTTGGGGTATTATATCATACTCAACAATAACCTCTCATGAATTCATCTCCAATCACCTTGCGACCTAAAAACTCACAGTTTGGCCTATGGACCATTAACTAGGACACTTGAATAATTATTAAAAGAGATAAAATATTAATCAAAATGAATCAACTTTAAACCATATTAAATTCTTAGATAAATAATTCATTTGTAATTAATGAATATCTAAAAATGAAAATTCTAAAATTTTAAATATCAATCTTCTTCATCATTGATTTTGTGAGTTGTCAATCTCTCATAAAATATCTAACAAATATATCATTTATGAGCCATGACTATTAATTGAAAATCATAATTACATGCCACCTCTTTAACTCAACTAGAGTTTGACTTAACTCAGTTAGTTTTGGTTTGAACTCATTCCATGCTTAATCCTAGCCTAACTAAACTTGGGTGGGAGTTAAATTTGGAGGCCATAATTACAAGGCCTCGCCTATTTATTTTCAATCTCTTTTGGTATAAATTCATTATGCTCAAATACAATACAGATTTGTTCTAGTGTAATGTTATTATGCCAAAATACCTTCAAAAAGCTACATTGTAGTGTTACCATGCCAATTTCATGAGCCAAGCCAAGCTAAGCCAACCAACATTACCAAGGTGCCAAGGAGAGGTGGAGAAATGAAGATTAATTAAAAAATACTTCTTGAGGACATATCCAATCAATCCAACTCAACAAGTGGTTTTGGATCTACAATGAAGGTAAAATAAATATTTCTTTTGTTTTCTAGTGTTTTGATTATGTGCTTGTTACCTATGCTCTCCCTAGTGTCTAGGCTAGAGGTGTTAGTTTGATTTTATTTTCTTATCTAACACTATACTAATCTCCCCTGTATGTATTCCTTGTTCAAAATTCTTGGCTCTAGGATTAATGTTCCCCTCTTTCCTCAATACATTGTGTAATCAGTGACTAGCTGAATAATGACATATCAGTGCCCTTGTCTCCCACTATTTAGGAGGTAAATATGCCAATAATAGCCTTCCACAGGTTAGGGATAATTGATCTCTCTAATTAAGAAAGCCTTATTCTAAACTTCACATTCCAAATCAAGTGATTTAACATTTTTTAAATGCTCATCCCAACTCCAAGCCTCATGGTTTTTGTTAACAACCTAGATAGAAACTAACTGACTCATCGTGAGAAGGCCTATAATCTAGTATAATTCAAAAAGAGTGATTATCCACTCCCTTGGAGCTTGGGAGAACATAAACATGTTCTAATTAGGTTCCCAATAAGATATAACATCACAAATTATTTGGATAGAGGTCAAGGTTATCCTTGCCTATGCAATATGTAAAATCCTACCATAATCAGGGATGGCCAACTCATTGGCTGTCAAGATCACCAAGACTCAGGGGAGCCAATCCTACTCTCAAGATCTACTCCATCATATATAAGGCCCATATAACTAACTAAATACACTAGGTTATCTAAAATAAACCAACACAACTTATCAAAACAAGAAAATTTATAGGTTTTTGAGTTCAGTCCTATCAAACAAGACCACCCCTATTTATAGGTGGTAGTTAAGAAAATGTCATGGTGGTTACATAAATGTCTTAGGTGGAAATTACATAACCATAATATTTGTTTATTTTAACACCTATTAAATAACATAACCACATTTTATGTTGGTTATGTGACCACCCATCTACAAATAATGGCATTCTCACAACCACCACAGTGGTTACATAACCGTCGACCTACAAAGGGCAATGGTTTCATCCCTAACCAGTAATTTTGTCTATCAATTGTATGCCCAAAAAAACCCTCCAAAAATTCACTAAAACTAATAAAATCAAAAATTAATTTACATTTTCCTTATCTACCCATCCCCATAATAATTTTAAGATTGAAATTTATTAGATTTTTAACAAGATTTAATCAAAACCCACAAAATTGGGGCAAAAGGTGAAAAGTAACCAAACTTACCTAATCCTACCCTGTAACTCCTCCTATTAGTATATTTTTCATCCTCTCATAATCCTCTTTCGATTTACTACTTTCTTTCTCAAAATAGTCATAGGTAATATAGAGTTCAATAAATCTCAAATAATTGACACAAAAGAATTAGTTTTTGGTGAGTTTTTGAATATATTGGGCCCTAAATTAGTTTTATTTTTAAAACTTTCCATTTTTATAAAATGTATACATTTAATGCATATTTAAATATTTTAAATTAATATTATTTATGTATTTTACATCTCATGATTCTAAAACTAACATTTTAATAGCTTCTTATATTTTGTAGCACATTTACATTTTACAGGTTTTTTGCCACTTGGCACCAAATTCAGTCCCCTGACAAGATGGTACTGGTAGTATATTTTTCCCTACATAAATTGTAATTATTACTATCCATAGTTTTATTATGCAATCTATTTCTCCTCTTTCTCATCACATTGTGCTTGATTATTGCCTTTTACTTGTAGGATGTGTGGGGTTTCGATCGGCTTCACTAGGCCAATAAGGTAAGTAAAGTATTTATAACTTATTATTTCCATTCCATACACCATTACTTGGTAATGAATACTTGTAAATACATGACATGACATCATCCAAAGGGGTTAATATGTATGCACATAACTTTTTCATTGTGTGATATTATTGACATGACAAGTTTGATGATGATGCAGTGACCTCCTAATGATGCTCAAAGGGAAACTCTCAAATATCTCCTCCTCTTTTTATTTTATCTCTCCCATAGGTATCCAAAATCCCTATATTTTTCCTTTGTATATTATTTTATTTTTTTCAACCCTTTTTCATTGGTGATAAAACTACCACTTGAGGTGACAGAACCACCCTCTTAAGTTACGAAACTGTCACCTTCATGATGGGTTTATCGTGGTGGTTGTGTAAATCTCATTGGTAGTTACATCCTAATAGGTTAATTATATATTAAAATATGGGTGTTTATGTTATCTAAATTGGTATTTTCATCTTCATAGGTGTCAATTTAGTAACCACCCCTACAAAAAGGGCTAGTTTTATCACCATTATTTTGTCTTCTAAAATAAGCTCTTGAGAATCATTCTTTGAGGTATTTTGAAAAAAAATTATCATGTTTATTATTTTTTCCATCCTAATTTCACCTCAAATTAATCTAAAATCATTAAATATTATATTTTAAATAATTTTTAATCCCTCCCAAGTTCAACTTCCAATTGAACTCGGTTAAACTCCTTCATGCAAGCTCTATTGCTCTTTTACAAGTAAGCCAATTTTAGCCTAATTTTGGATTCAAAAATTTGTATTATAATCCTAATATTTTTAAATAATTTATATCCATATCCTGATTTAATTTATTTGGAGATTTTATTTTATTTATTTTATGTTTGGCTACATTGTTCTAGATAGGGAGAGCCATTGTTATTGTAACCCGATCTTTGCAAACAGTGTCTTCAACTAGCCATAGGCAGTTGTTAGTTGTTTGGAGATATGTCTCTTCTCTCATTATTCCATTTTTGGTATCCATATATTCCTCCTATTTTTAATATCTCCTAACATATTCATTTGATAAAAAGGATCCATCATACTTAGAACCATAGTACTACACATTTCTTACCTTCAACTAGTCTACATCATGGTCATGTTGGGGGTTATTAGATTAGTTTTATTTGTTTTATTTAAGTATATTATATTGAATTAATATTAATCATTGTGTTAGTTTTATATCTTCATTTAAAAATAAAAAGTGAAATTTTGATAAGATAAAGAGCTCTCTTACTTTTCTTGTCTTTGTTAAACCAAAAAAATGTAGATAGACTTTATATTTGCTTGTATCTCTCTTGGTAGATTCCTTTTAATTAGAATAAAATATTGAAATAAAACTTAACTAATATTTTATAAAACATATAATATAATTTCATCCAACACAATAGTTAGTTTTGAGATTTGAAACAAAACTCCATTGCCCCCAAAACAATCAACTAGCAAGCAACAAAACCCTAAACAAACTCTAAGTAAACAAAAGGATTTTATATTTATAAATTTAACATTGTCTTATATAAATTTTAATTTTTTTATTATTAAATTAAATATAAATATCATAATTTATACTTCTTATTTCATTTTAAATAAATCATTCAAAACTTGCATGCAATAGCTAGAAATTTTAGAAAGCTAGCTTAGTTTGTTAATGTGCAAGGAAAATTCAAAATCATTAAAGTCTTGTTGTATTAGGTTAGATTTTTTATTGTGTTTATTTAATATCTATAAAAAAAAAATTGATACATCTCCTTAATAAACAAAATAAAACTAAAAAAAAATACCTTCACTTAGATTGCATTTAGATAAAGCTAGGAAAATTCAGCATCTTGACCAATAGGATAATTTTCACCTTCTTTCTTTGAATGCATTCTCAAATCAATGAAATGGATGAAAAAAATATTTTAAATTTAATTTAATTTCATATTTTTTATTTATTTAATTTTTGTATTTAAATTTCAACAAGCAAGCATTTCACTTCAAAACAAAAAAAAAACGTTGCCAAAAGCTTTGTTAAACTGTATAAGACAAAAATAAAAACCTTTCTTATAATAACATAAAAAGTCCTTACACAAGACATATATATAATATAATACACTTACACATTACCTAATCCATATTGGATGACACTTCCTAAAACACTAGGTCTTGTTAGAGAAGGTATTTTCCCTAAGGTTAGAGCACCCAACCACATATTTGACATATAGTCTGATATTAATATTGAGCTTAGGTGAGAGGTTTTCCATTATAACCTGATCCCATAACTCATCATAAACTCTCTTAAAAACTTATAATAACAATAAAAATTTCCCAATTCACCCATCATTATCCTTCCTCATAACAAAGGCCATCACTACAATGTCATCTAGGCCTAGTTTTCCACTCACACCTCCCTTTTCTCCTCAAATCTAGCCTCATCTTATATCATTCACATTCATGGGTGATATTTACTATGAATATCTAATCTGATAGAGTATATATTTTATAGTGTATCATTCAACCCCATCTCCCCTATTTCCCTAGTCCTAGTATTGACCAAGAGCTTTGCCTTATTATGATCTCAAAAATTGAATGACCTTAGAGTTCTATTTTTGCACAGCTCAATGATCTTAATGAGCATCATGACACTACCAAGTCCTTTTGGTTCCATCATGATAACCCATTTCCACCACCCATTCCAAATCCCATCCTACCTAAAAAACAACCCAATCCATAGCCCATCCATTATGTCGACTACTTTGACCTAACCTTAAGGAGTCAAGTGCATAATTTAACATGTGTTATTAATGTGTACACACTAATGTCCATGGCCTCACCTAGTAATTCATTATGGAATGATCTATCTAGATAGGGTGATATATAAGTTTTAGGGAACATCACCTTTTATTCATATCTTCTCAACTTGTATCTCAATCAGTCTTTCTTAGGAGTGACTACTAGCTATGTGGTTTGGTTGCTCTAATTTGTTTCATGTACCTTAGGGCCAATATTATTATTTGTCTATGCTTTCAAGACCCATTTACCTATTTTTTCTCATACTAGATCATTCATATACACTTTTCAGGCTTACTCATATGCATGAGCTTTTCATATTGGTTTAGGTATTCCTCAACCTTGTGCTCATTTATATAGTACCTACATGTGGGATATGTAGGTAAATCACATTTATAGTGATCTATATTTATATCAAGTTCATCATGGGAACCTTACACCTATACATATCCCACTACCATAGCCTCTATATCCTTGTTAATTCATAAATCCACCATATTTCTAGTTAGATGGCCTTATAGTGGCTTGTCATGTTCCCCTTTCCCTTGCCTCATACAACTCATTAATTACCCTATAGTCCCTAGTGTTATGTGTAGAGGCATCATAAATATTTCAATATAAGGATACCTTTGTCTAATTTACACTTGAATAAGAGGGTAGTTATGCACATCATTAGCTTCATGGAAAATCTCATAAGAGGCTAGTAAATAACACATATTACATTATGGTTAATTATTCTTGTTATGCCCTTACACCTCATAATTTGTGCACCACATTCCACTATGAGTATCATGTGCACTATTGGTAGTGAGTTTATAAAACTAATAGTCTATTTAAGGAATTTGTGCCTCCATGAATGTGTTAAATCTTGTGTTTGTTCCTCTAATTGCATTATCCCTTAAATTTATCTATATAACCTCTCAAGGATTAGTGGATTTTTTCATTGATATGTAACATTTAAAAAGCATGATAATCCCACCAATGAAACATTGTGAATACTAGACTAGATGAAACTCATATGAAAGCTTAGACACTATAGTCTTGAATCTATCATCATAGGTGTGAATGATCTCCATCAAATCCTACTTGATTTATTTTAGATCAGCTATACTCTGCTACTCAAATTTAGTAATATCAACTTTATTAGGAAGGATACCTTTAGTAATTCATATTCTATAATGTATATATTTGGATCGAGATTCCAATACCATGTCTAAGCATAATCCAATAGAGTGGTTGTACACTAACTTTCCTTGTGATCTATCCATGTGAATCCCTTGGTGCACCATATGAGTTCACATTTTTGGACATGCTATTTAGAATTATCCATTCTTGGGTAATATATTAAACTTAGGTACATTTCATAGTGTAATTAGGGGGTAGGCACAAGTACAATTAGAAACTATGGCACATATTATATCAATTTGTTAGCTAAGGGTTCACCCAAACTTTGACTCCCTATAGTGGTACCCCATGTTCCTCCTATTGGTGTGATACCTCCACCACCTCCTATGATATATTATAATACAACGCTTTTTTATGGTTGAAGGTTTTGTTACTCCATCAATGGTCCTCTAGATCCTACCACTCAAATATATGTTGAAATAATTATCAAAGAGGATTTGCCCCCTCTTTTTGGTGGTAAACCAAACATCCATATGCTTTAATTATGTACAAGTTGTGTAACCACTAATTTTATTATTGATAAGAAAAAAATTTATGTATCACCCTTCCTTATCCTTCTTGAGATAAGAACTCTAATATGTTTGAGGTATTAACAATGTCTTGATTTGTTTCTTTTGGTTATGAATGAGGTGCCTAATCATGAACTTTTAGATGGTGATCATGCATATCCATGGTAGTCTCCTATCATGTGTATTACTCCTAGGATACTTTAGCTTCTTCTAAAATTATCACTTTTTCTCATTGGTGTACAATTTTTCTTCATTAGAGTGCATATCCTTTGCACAAGAGTCTTCCTCATGCCATTTTATCCTTTCAGATCCTTACTACATATTTTGAGTCAAACTCTCCACTCTACCTAAGGTACTTCTCATCCATCACCTTCCATCAAACCTCATCATGCTTTCACCTTCAAAGTTCATGCTTATTTGATCATTCCACACTATTATATTTATTTCCTACCTTTTAAACATCATTTCCTCTTCTCCTTATACCATATGCATAGCTCATATACATGGGACTTAGACAACTATTAGTAATTTCTTCATCCTGCTATCAACCATCAACTTCTTACTTTCTAATTATAATTGCATCAGATACAATTTCATCAATTCTCATCAAAACTATTACTTAACCTCCTCTATGCAAGAGTATGTGGACAAAGAAAATGTAAAAACCCTAAATTTCAATCCAATAAAAACTTAACTTTCATGGTTATGAATCATAATTTCTAACAATAAGCCAGCCAACTAGTAATTTTTATTAGAGATGATTTGTTAAAAGGTCTTAAAAAGGGGAATATATAATGAGGATGAGTGTATGTATGTACTTTATAAAAACATTATCCAAATTTTACACTATACTATTATAACTTTCCTTTATGATAAGTCACCTTTAAATATGTATTGCAACTCTTTAATGACACTATGGTTTGTTTTCAAGCTAATGGTGAACCCATGACATTCATGTCTTAGATGTTTTACTACATACTTAAACCATAAATATTAATGCTATAAATGAATCAAGTTTATTATATTAACTAAAAAATAATGAAGATAGAAATGAAAATATGTCACTATTCTCCTAGCAATAGGGTACTTATCATAATGAATTTGAAATACCATTGGTTTCTTAAGAAAGATAACATTACTTCCTTGTAATCTAGGTCAAATTCTAAATATAAATGTTAATTAATCATTTCAACTTGGTAATACAAACATAATTAAATTTTTAACTTGATGTTAGTGTATTATGCATGGAAGACACTTACTCTTTTATGAACACCCCTAGATGGGTCAGCCTTGAGTCTTTACTAGGGTCTAAAACCCTACATAGTTTCCATATTTACCTTATTAAAACCATCATTATTAACTATACATATTTATTCTAACCATTTTAACCAAATGAGAGAATTATCAAGTGTTATATCTCTGATTTAATGTATCTAAGGAAAGAAATTATAATTTTATCCACACATGGATATCATGCCTTTTAAACATATTTGAAACTTCTTTATAGTGGTGGTTTATTTTAACCATGGATATATTTACACACCCATGCATCTGAATAGATCACAATTGATCAAATTCTAATTATTTTATAAAATGAATAATGAGAGTATAAGGTAGCAAAACCAAGATAAAATACTTTGTGACTCTTAATTTGTATAATAATTATTTAACAATAATCATATTTAAGTGTAATATGTCACATAATAAACCTTTTTATCCTTATAAACATTAATTATTAATAAATGATCTAACTTAGTTGATTCAAAACATTATAGTCCACACTTCATCTTAATTGCATGTGCAATTGTTGAGTATGTAAATTTTTCACATGTAAAGGAGTAAGAACCATTTACATTCCTGCCAACATGGTTAGTTATTTATATATTGAATATTTATCCAATAAGAAATCAAAACTTAATGTAAAATCTTCAAAGAATACAGTTGATAATAAACTTCTACAGCTAGAGAATTCTTAAATAAATAAGTCAAAATATTGTATGACATCTAAAATGGTTAAGACAATGTCATACCTTCCCAAGTATTTAAATAAAATACTATTCACATTGATTAATAATATCTACTCATAATTTTTTTATCAAACTCTAAATTAAATAAAGCAACTTCTCATAAGTACCAAGCCATTGTCCACAATTCCTAACTAGTAGTTCAATAATGGAAATAAGGAAGAACATGAATTCAATACAAAACCAAACTAAGTTCCTTAGTTTCTCAAAAAGATGTGATCAAACAAAACATAATGGTATACTACAGTTGTACCACTTTGCTAATTTTTACCAAACAATAACTTAATCACATAAATAAGTTGTTGCATCCATAAAAAATGTTGATATATCGAATAAATGATTCACATCATACCAATAAATTCCAAAAAATCCTTAAATGTAAATTGGCAATAGTATATAGCTAAGCACTAATAATACAAGATTGATCTAAATCAAATGTTACTACTCACTAATAACCCAAAGAAAAATAATAAAGTTATTATACCAACTATAAACCCATTTTTGAATGTCATCTAAGTGCATTTCCAAATAGTACTAAATTTAAAAAAATAAATAAGAATGCGTCGTATATTGAAAAGAGTTTGTTATAGGTAAGTAAAATAAACTTTTAATTATCAATAACAAACTATGGTTAAGTATCCCAAACAGGGGAAAAATAAGTTGTCAGGGAATAAAAAGAATGAAAATGTAAGCAGAAGAGGAAAAATTAAGACCCCTAGTCCTAATAAACAGAATGCAGAAGAAGAAAGGGGTCGGGAGAGATTTGAAGAACCCGAGGAGGAAAAACTGGAGGAAGAAGATGGAACAGAGAGCTGGGATACCAACTCTAGTAATGATGAAGAAGGATCGGAGGAAATTGAAAAGGACAAAGTCAATATAGAGGAGGATTCTGTTACCAAAACAGAAGAGATGGAGGAAAACCAGAAAGTGGCGAAGGAAGACACTGTCCAGGAAGATCCTGGTGAGGACCCAACTTGTAAGAAAGAAAAGGAAATATCTGTCGAGGAAGATATTCAAAGCATGGAGATGGAAATTGAAGATGGAATCAATGAGCGGGAACAAAAGAGCAAAGATGACTTCTTTGAAGAAGCTAGGAATAGCCTAAATAAAAAGTCTGAGGA
The DNA here is from genome assembly GCA_037957365.1 of Torreya grandis. Classification (NCBI taxonomy): domain Eukaryota; kingdom Viridiplantae; phylum Streptophyta; class Pinopsida; order Cupressales; family Taxaceae; genus Torreya; species Torreya grandis. Next base: position 38,808 of record JARHVA010006832.1, read on the forward strand.
TTGGAGAGGGAAGAATCAGAATGATGAAATACACACTCCTATGACTTGGGTTAACAGTAAAGCTGAGTCTTCTTCCCAATTAGATTCCTGGTTGTGTAGGGAGATCATTGATCTCAAGAAAAAAGTGGAAACTTTGGAAGATTCTCTGAAAGCTGCTTGGAACAAAGTAAACAACATGGAAAATCAGTTAAGCGAGATCCCTGTGAAGCTCAAAGCTTACTAAAACAATCTCTGGGAGTTAATAAAGGATAACAGAAAGAAAATGGAGGAAGTAACGTCCAACATTTGTGTAGCTGCTATCAATATAGGTAAATGAGCCAATGAGGAGACCAAAGCACTAGAGGGTCCCAGCAAAAGGACAAGGCAAAGTTCTAGAAAGAAAGATACACAAAAAGGAGCTTTGCTGGAGGTTACCACCCAGGAAACTGCTTTGAAAGAAAAAGAAGCCATGAACTTGATACTGGAACTGGATGAATAATCTGGTCCTTGTTGGTAAAGAAATTGGTACTAATCTTTGTTCTTCTTTTGTTAGCTTTTGTTTGTTGTACCACCAGACTTCTATTTCTGGGTTTTGACCGGATGTATCTCTTATGGTTTCAGGACCATTCAAAACCTATTTTTGCTACCTCTCTGTAGTGTTTTTAGGTGTTGCCTGTGGGCTTGTTGTTCTTTTTTTGCTCTCTGTTAAAGGGTTTTGGGGCCCCTTCAAAACCTGCTTTTACCTCTAATCTAAAACAAACTATGTCTTTCTCCATATGAACTTTAATACTAATGTGTAATTAAAAGACAAAAAAAGGTATACAAGGTTAAACCTCATCCTAAAGAAAAGCAACTTAAATTAACTATTCTTATTTACCATTGTTATAATGGATTTTATATATATATATATATATATATATATATATATTCTTGAGTAATTGTAAGTACTGTGTATGTCAAACATGATAAGGAAATAATTTTATAATGTAAATTAACTCAATTCATTTAATAGTTAAGTCAATAGTTCAAACAAGCTTCTTAATTCTTAGTCATAGAAAGAAAACCAATGACTCATATTCACTCTTCATTGATAATAATAATACTTAATCCAATTAATAATAACCCAATCATATTTACAAGCTCTTAGTAACTAATAAAACCATTTAAGAACAAATGTGCCAACACCATCATAATCTTAATAAACACCTCTAATTTCATGCATAATTTATATAAAGAGATCTATTTAAACCAAGCCTTCTAATGTATTTTCAAAAACACCTTTTTCTAACACAAAGAAGATACATTCCAAACTTTTATCAGACAAATAAATGAATGCAATATCAATAATGTCCAAGAGTCCATTTTGCATTAATATGATCCCAACTATATAGTGATTCCCTACCCACCCAAAACATCAATTGGAGAGTTGAGTAAATCATTTTACATTAATCCCATGGAATAAAAATGTATACCCATGATAAATTATGAATGATATATTGGTTTAGGATAGGGTTTCACCAAACACAAATATCAAAATAAAATCATAGGCACACAAAGGTGCAACATACATCTAGCAAGGTTCAATTCAAGCAACCTTCAATTCAAATAAAAATTCATAAACATTTATTTATCTTGGTGACCACCAAACAAGTAAACAAAATCAAAAAATCATAGAATACACACATAAAATAAAATAAAATAGTATGAGTAAACACCATACATTGTCTATGTTAACTTTTACCATATAAACAAAAAATTTATCTCATCTATATGCCATCCAAGGGTAAGATGGAGTAAATTTTTCCTTCCCTAAAGTGGGCTATCCTCAGAGATTATTTTATGGAAATAAAAAAATCTAAACAGAGGTATATTAGTAATAATACTATATATCCAAACCATATTTACTTTCCATTCAAATTAAAACCCATATATTTATACTTTCACACAAAGCCAAGAAATAAACTTACTTGTTACACAAAATATACCATGATCGATTGTGCAGTCATCCCACTTATTTTATTATTTCTTTTTTTCCCTTTCTTAACTTCTTTGTGTCATTTACTTCCAAGCATAGTATCATTTAAGCTTATTTCCTTGCCAAGTACTAAATTTCCAACCAAGAGAGTAGTCCAACCCCTCATATTTGTAATTTATGTTGTGCCTATTTATAAATCAAGTGTCTCCATGAAACAATAGTGTATGAAAATCAAAAATAGTTTCAAACCCTAATTCTTTCCTTCCATGAAAAATAATTTTAATGCTAAAATATGCATTGAGTGCATTCAATCTTTTATAAACCCTAATCGATGATTAGGTATGTGGGTCAAATAAAACTAATAATATTTTTCCCAACCAAATTCCAAAATGACTCTAATTACCAAGATCATGACCTAAATCCAAAGTGACTTAATGTTTTATGCCATGATCAAGTCCTAATTACTTATACTTAATACACCATTTCCTTATTTTAATGGCATCCCAAAATGAGGTAATAGTCCAAACCTTAGACTTTAACAAGAATTAGTTAAAGAACCACATAAAATAGTTTAAGGTCAAAACAACATTCAACAATTATTTTCCAATAATAATCCAAAACCTCATAAAATGATTTCTCATATGTTTTATTTCTGTAAGTTGGTCCTTTTGTAAACCTGGTAGTGTTTTGTTTTTCTAGAACTTTGTTTTCTGGGTTTTGATCAGATGTTTTTCTGGTGGCTCCAGGTCCATTTAAAACTTGTTTTTGCTACTTCGTTGTAGTGCTTTTTAGGTTTAGCCTGTGGTCTTTGACGCTCTCTCTTTCGCTCTTTATAACAGGGTTTCAGGGCCCCTTCAAAACCTGCTTTTACCCTCAATCTAAAACATACAATACTACAATAACAAAAATTGACTACAAACAATAACTGACCTCTCAAGCAACTAATCGACTACATAAAGTAAAGAAACACTAGAAGATGAGTCTAAACACGAGATATGTAAATAGATAATAGGGTACAAGGCAATGATCTCATTCAAAAATTATCATATTTATACACCTATATACCTTAAACTTGAGGATAAATAACATATTCCACTTTCCAACCTATCTTGTATCGAGGCAACACCTACAGTCATGTAAAATGACATCAACATTATTTGTAAAATATAACTCAAATTATCCAATATTGTAACTGAATATAACAAAATAATATGTCTAAATCAATAATAATGTAAATTTAAATTGCTTTAGTTGTCTCAAAATCATAATACACCAAATTAATGTTCAATAATTATTATTATTATTATTATTATGAGTGGTCATGACATCCATCCCCTAAGTAATGGCACCATCTTTGGGGCCTAAAATAAGTTAGGATAATGCTACCAAAAAATATTTTCATATTATTAAGTATCACTCTTTTCACCCATCTGATCCCACTGAATTAGTACTTGTTGGAATTTTTTATTTCACAAACTAATGTTATGATAGGCCATAATCCTGATGGGTTCTAGTTGAATCATTTTCTTCTATACCACCTAGATATTATTCTAGGCCAAAATATGAGATGAGTTAAAAACATATTATCTTATTAATGCCACTTGAAAAACATCATGAATTATAGATAGAGGAGGAATAACTAGGTGATAATCCACTCAGTTAATCTTTTCCACTATGTTGAAAGGACTTACAAAGTGTGGATCTAGTTTTAATGTTTTTCCAAACATAAAGGAGCTTTTACAAGGTTTTATCCTCAAAAACACCTTATTTATAACTTTAAATTGTCTATAAAACCTTTTTATATCATTGTAACTCTTTTATCTATCAAAGGCAACCTTTAACATTTAGTGAATAAAAACCATTTGTTCATCAAAATATTGCAAAGTTTTTGGGCTTAAAAAATCTCAATATTTTAAACTTTACCAGCCTAAAGGAGTTCTACACTTTTTCCCATATAAGGATTCAAAGGGTGATATATTTATGATAGAATGATATGTATTATTACAATAAAATTCCACTAAGTGGAGGTAATATTCCCACTTATATTATTTATCTATCACATACATCATCAAAGTGTATTCAATAATAAGATTTAGCCTTTCTTTGACCATCCATTTTAGGATGATATACTAAACTAATTTTTAGCTTGGTGCCGAACATCGCCATCATAGTTTGCCAAAATATGGAAGTGAAAAAATTATCTCTATCTGAGATAATTAGTTCTAGTACACCATGAAGGTGAATAATCTCATTCACAAATATTTTATCAAGGATGTTAGAATCATATGTTATATTTCTTGCTATAAAATGAGTAACTTTAATTAATTCATTAATCACAACTAAGATTGTATTATGTTTGCCATGAGATTTAGGAAGTATTGAGATAAAATTCATAAAAATCACAACCTATATCCTTTCCAAAATTTTATGAGGATATAAAATTCCCCTTGAGGTGGAAATTTCTAGTGTTAACATGCTGACATTCCAAAATTTGGCCATAAAATTAGCCACATCTTTTTTCAAGCCAGGCCAAAAAAAATTCAACTCTTGTGTCATTTTTGTGACATAGGGATGAGAAAAATTAGGTGCCACATATACTTCATTCATAATTTATTCCCTCATATTCCCTAAATTAGGAACATAAATTCTACCTATGTCTCAAAATCCATCTGCATCGTGTGGGAAATCAGAAATAGATTTTTTTTAAATTTCCATTTGATAAATTAGAGTAGATTTTGTGACATTCAGGGTCTAATTTCTACTATAACAACACAAAATTACAAAAATTTGATTACAAAATTGATGTAGTAGCAATGTATGTTCTCTTAATTAGAGCATTGGCTACTCATTTCTCATTTTCTTTCACATAGGCAACATTAGTGTAAAAGTTATCGATGGATTCCAAACAACTTATTTGTCTTACATTTAGTTCATCCTAAGTAATAAAATTCATAAGACTCATATTGTCATATTTAATTTTAAAAATATTTCCTAACAGAAAATGTTTTTGTTACTTGAATGTATGGATTATAATAACTAGTTCAAGGTAATGAATCATATAGTTCTACTCATGTTTTTTCAATTTTTGAGACTCATAGGTAACTACCTTGTCAACTTGAGTCAAAATATAACTAATACCCACTTTACATGCATCATTCCATACTTCAATTTTTTTTTGGGTATGGAAAGATAAAAAAATAAAACTTATTTCCCTTCTTTTTTAAGGATGTGATGGAATTAAAAATCCTTGAAAAATCTTCTAAAAACTACTAATAATAACTAGCTAGACCCATGAATATACACACTTCATGCACATTTTTATGATTTATTCATTCATTAATGGATGAAATATTTATAGGGTCCACTACAAGGCCATCTTTGTAAATTACATGCCCTAGATAGTGAATTTTAGATAGATAAAAAGAGCATTTAGATAGTTTTCCAAACAACCTACATTGTCTTAACCTTTGCAAAACCATCCTTAATTTTTGTTCATGTTATTTATCATTATTAGAGTGTATAAAAATATCATCCAAAAAAAATAACACAATGGTCAATAAAATCTCTAAAAAATTTATTCATCAAGTTCATGAAAGCAAAAGGTGAATTATGTTATTACCTTAACCAACATGTCCCATTTTTAAACTAAAAATAAGGACCCTTTTTTTTAATATAATATTTTTATATGGGGTTATGGTTATCTATTTTATTTATCTCTTCTTTTTTTCAATTTTACATGATGATAAGTTATAAATTATTATACGTGCTCATTTCCAATGCCTTTGTATTTTGCTCAATTCAGTCGAAACTTTCATCTATAAACATTAATGTTTAACTTATAGGTCTATTTTAAGCATATGAAGTCTTATTCCTTGATAAAATGATTTAGTATTCCCCCATTTTAATTTCTATACTTAAAACTTAATTTTATATGAATGACTAGTTTTAATTCCTATATTAAATTATTACTTTTCGCATAAAATTCACTTGGCAAAACCTAATTTTTCCAAAAATATTTACTTAGCTAATTTTCTTGTTTTCTTTTAGGTTTTCAAAAGATTCTTGGGACCTCCAAATTATTCCACACTTATAAATATCATAGATTCATATATTTAGAGCCAAATTTTTTTTTGAAAAATGACAATGTCTTTTTAAAGCCCTAGGGCCCCAAGAAAATTCCACATAACACCCTCCTAGAAGACCATGAGCATAGAGAATTGAAGGCATTCACAAAATATCAAAACCTTAAGGGAATTAAGGTAATAACTTAGAAGCTTGGGATTTAATCAACATTGTCAAAGGCCCATGGCCCCAAGGCCCTAAGAAGATGCCATATAACACCCTCTCAGAATCCTAAGAGCTACGAGTGACTATAACATTAAACATAGGCGCTTATGGCATTAACAGTATTAAACTACCAAAGCATAAATATCCTAGGAGACTAAAAAAATCCATGTGGCCATGGAAATGACAAGTGTAGATAGTAGAATAAAGTTTGAGGATGTTGATAGACTATCAAGTGGCAAAGTAGGACTTGGTGGGCAAAGCCAAAATCCTAGTAAAGGAAAATGAATGCAAAGCTAAGGAATGGCCATGTCGTAGTGATGACATTAGAATATGAAGAAAATAATATTGATAGCCTTATGGTTATCAAAACCATCAAAATACTATATGGGACTATGTGTTCAATTCAATAGTAAAATCAAGTTACAACTCAATAACATAATGATAAACAATGGAATTTAAGGCATTATAGTTAGATAAATGATCAAAAGGGTGTGGATTTAACTAAAATTATGAATAAGACATGAATCATGGGCATGGAATTTTAATTAAGATCATGCAAAGAGCATAAGACAAATGTAGCATTCAAGAGGCATGGTGCCTAATTACATGGAACACATCTAAATAGCAATCCAAAAGTAATCCCAATGACCCTCTGTTATTGGAGTTTAATTTAGTATTTTCAAGAGCATGGTTGAGATGACATGTTTTTCAAATCCTCAACTACACCTTCTAATTCACTGATGATTTCTTCTAATCACTTTGGTAGTGGGATGAATTTTAAACTCCATGGACTTGGAGGTCTATATAAGACCAACTCATATGTTGTAGTAAGGGTTGGTTTTTTTTAACATTAGAAAAGGCTATACCTTGCTGACTCTTTTTAGTCTTAACATTAGAGTATTGGACCAATAATTTTACTATATGTATCATCTTTTTTTATATAATATCTTATTGAGTCAAGGTTGTTTGATGTCGGGTCTGTAATCCAACTGAATATTTATGAATACTATATAATTGTTCATGAAAATATATTTATGTGAAATCTTTTCCATTTGATATACTTGGTATATATATGTATATGGTGACCTTTTTTTCCTATTTTTCATTGCTTATACCTCCCTCAAATATTTCACCATCCTTTATTCAAATTTATGCTAGCTCTAACTCAAATAAAGACTAGGTTATTCAATGATTTGTTTACTCACAAGGAATTGACCAAATCCATTATAAAGTGGGATATCTTTTTTTATCCTTGTCCTTTTCTCTTTTGTTTTTCTTTAATAAAATTTGTTAATTTAGAATCATGAAATTTTCTCTTAATTTTTTATCTTGATTATTTTCTCTATTTATTATTACTTGAGAACTATTGAATCCATGTTATAGATATGTTTGGTTGAATCATATATTTATATAAAAGGATAAATATTTATATGCTAATTCTATATAAATTATCTCCAATTTTAATGTACATAGACTTATTTTAAATACTCTTTCTTAACTAGCAAAGGCCCCTTGAATTATAATGGTCATAACAAGCCATTGAGTAAAAATCAATGCACATAGACTAGGTAGAAGAAACCTTGGGGAGTTTTTAGGATCTCCTTATAAAAGTGGTTTATGGTGAATTAAAACCACTAGAGCCCAATTATTATTGGCTATGTTAAAATGACCATCAACATAATAGGTGCTATAAGGATGGCTTGAGCTAGATTTTTAGACTTATCTATTATTTTAAAGAGCTTTTTCCTAGTATTCTCATGGCCATAGCTTGGCTAGGAGGATTTATATGTCTTGTGAATGCTTTAGGGCCTTCCCATGACTTTCCCAAGAACCCCCATATATTATGTGAAAATTATATCCAAGGTAGGGTTAATAATACTAAGTAACATGTCTAGGATTTTAAATAAGCCATTTTCAAAAGGTAGATTCAGTATAAGGATGTAGCTTATCATCTATTCCCCCATTCACTAGATCAAACAGCCTATTATTAATACCTTAGTCTACCAAGAGTATGAATCACCTCATGGGACATCTTTGATAATATGTTCCTTAACCATTTTAGTGTGCCCATTGACCTTTTTGTCTTGGTTTATCAATTTTCCATAGCCCATAAAGAGCTTAGTGAGCCAACTAGTGTATTCAACCATAGATTCCATCAGTTATATACTAGGTTGAAGGATATTTTCTTGAAAATGAAGCATGCATACATATTAATTTATCTCAATGATCTAGATCCTTTGACTACTATGTTAATTAGAATAAACATAGCTACCTTCATATATTTGGCTTTGACCTACAAAGTGGCTTGCATAATAGAGAAATAATTGATACCCTATGGCTATTGTGTTTAGCCTTCTTATCCATTGGTAAAATCAGATGTCTATCCCAAAACTCATTTGAGGTATATGCCTATAAATCATTCCATGAATCATCATGTGCCATACAATGCAATGTCCCAAGTTTACAACTAGATTAGTCTTCCTCTAACAAATGAGAATCATGTTGTTAGTTTTCATGCATATGACTATGTCAATATAATATATGATCAGAAAGTTGTTTTTCCTTATGTTTATAGTCAAGTTTATTTTTATGATTTTATTAATTTATTACCATTTATTGTAGGAAAATTGTATACAATGCCCGACCCAAGCTACAAGGTTACATTTTTTAATGCATCATTAGGATTATATGAATATGGATGTGGAACTAAGGTAGAGATGATCATGCACACCAATAATATGCCATCTTACAAATTTGATCCATTATTTTAAGGCTATAGTATTGATTATGAGGATTCTAATGGTGAAGTTGCATTAGAGGTTGTAAGCAACCGAGTGGTTGAGAAGCAAGTGGATGAATATCTACTTACTCAAGAAGAAGAAGCCTCTTATGATCAGTTGAAGCAATAATTTTAAGGATTGGAAGAGATATATGAGGAATATACATGTTATGTATCTAAATCATCCTTCCCCTATGCCACTTCTATCCCTACATTTAACAAACTGATCCAAGATGGTCAACAACTTAGTGGAAGTAATTTGTATTCCCCCTCATCATAAGAAGAGGATGAAATTGAAGAAGACAATGTTGAGATACAATATTGGTGCCAAGAAAAAGAGAACCAAGAATAAGGGGGTTATCATTTTTAGGAGAACAAGTTGTAATAACTCAAGATTGAAGATCATTCCCCTCAAGTCATGGTTGCCTTTAAACTAATTAAATATGGTTGCCTTGTGTCCTTCCCAGAAAAAAATGTAATCAAAGTTGAATGGAAGATCAAGAATCATGTCCAAATGAAGAAGAGTTTATCTTCATACCTAAGTTAAAGGAAAACAAGGAACTCATGTGTTCCTTTTATGACACCATAATTATCCTTGATTGTCAAATGTAAACATATTCCATGTATAAGGTAACAGAGATGGTCAAGATACAAAAAGAATATCATAATCATAGTGGTCTTAATAGAAAAGTGGAGCCAATGGGGGTTTAATATGAGTGTAGTATAATTTATCCTAGCTCCACACATACCTTGGCCATTGATGATAAGTTTAGAAGGTATTTTATATGGGAATAATATGAGTCAATCCCATGCCTTCTGGATAACAAAAATGGAGAATAGGATATAATCAACATGTCCATTTCAATCTAAGGGCATCCAATAATCAATGTATCAATTGATTTCAACCAAAAAAATGTCTTTGATAGGTTAGATACACACATCATTTTGGTATGTATGGATATTCAACCTTATTCTTCATGTCAATTCCAATTTTGAGAAGAGGTATTTATCTTCACTTATCTCACATGCTTTATGTAAGATCTATCTAAGCATAATGTTGAATCTTATGGTCTAATTTTGCTTAAATTACATGAACTGAACATTGACAAATCATTGTGGTATGGTTTATTATATCATAGAGGATAGCATAGAATAAAATAATATTTTTATTTTCCCTTCTCAAAATCCTCAAATAAATATGTGTCTAACTAGTTTCAAGCATGCATTTACTTGAAAACCTCTATGAATGCTTTATATTTTCCTTTCTTATTCTCTTTCTACTTTTTTCCTTCTCATATCTTTTTGGTTAGTTCAGTTTCCCTTTCTTATTTTGTTCTTCCTGGTCCTTCTCTTTTTGCCTTGAGTTTTTTTCACTAATATTAAAAAAAGAAATGAAATGCATGTTGTGTAGCTAGCATCAATGGCACTTAAGAACATGAAAGAAAACCTTCCTTAAACATTTGTGTGAATTGTTATGATTCTATTGCATATCTTCATATTTATAACATCTAATGGTTTGGACTATAATGTGTGGATTTAGAAAGGCTTGTTCTCTTATTTAAATCCACCTATGAACTTAATTAAAACATCTAAAGAAAATATAGCATTGTCTTTTTCTAGATTTATGTTAACTAATCATGAACTTTTTGATTTTCCCTAAACCCATGGATCAGTCCCTAACCCTTAATGGATAAAAAATATTAAAATATCCTTTTGAAATAATTGAGGGAAAATGCAAAATCTGAAAATCTTCCTTGAAAGGGTCATCTTGGTAACCTCCACTGTAGGATTTTTGGCTTGAATGGTATTGGATTAAGGAATTAGAAAGGGACCAGAAGTATCTATATCAAGGATATAGACACTTAATTAGTAGTAGATCACCAATAATTCCATTCACCCCTTATAAATAGCTAAATATTTTTCCTTTTAGAATATTTTATCATGTATACAAATCTAAAGTATTATGTATGCATACAAATAAAATGAATTAATCACTTGATCACACACATGGATGGTCTTTAGTAGGATTGCATCTAATTGTGCCACATATTGAGGTATAATTTAATACTTTTATTCTTTCAATTTTATCTCAAGTAATCATTTTTAGCTAATGTTTATTGTTTGGATGCAAGAACTAAATATTATATATTTATGTAGCTACTTAGGAGTATCTACCAACAAGATTCACCATTTTTTATTACCTTCACCAACACACCCCATTTTAAAACTAAAAAAATGGACCCTCTTATCTTATCTGATATTTTTCTATGGAGTTGTGATGGTGTATTTGATTGAGCTCTTCTTGATTGACAGTTTACTAGATGCTAAGTTGTAAATGACTATTCATGCTCATTTATAATGCCTTTGTATTTTGCTCAAATCAGTCTAATATTTCATCTATAAAAATTAATGTCTAAATTTTAGGTTTATTTTAAACCTATGAAGTCTTATTCCTTGATAAAATGCTTCAATATTCACCCATTTCAAGGTTCAAGCTTAAAGTTTAATTTTATGTAAATGAATAGTTTCAACTCCTATATTAAATGACTACTTCTCACAAAAAATTCACTTGAAAAAACTTAGTTGTTTTCAAAATGTTTACTTAGATGATTTTCTTATTTTCTCACAAGTTTTCAAAAGATTCATGGGACCCCCAGATTCTTTTAAAATCTAAATCTCATTGACACATGGCTTTGGAGCCAAATATTTTTGGAAAAGTGAATAAGTTTTTTTAAATCCTCAGGACCTTGAAAAGACACCATTTAGTACCCTATCAAAATCACATGATCATGGAGGATTGAAGGTATTAAAAAAGGCTCAGAACCTTGAGGGTATTAAGGTATTAACCTTGAATCTCAAAAGTTGATCAACATTGACAAATGCCCATGGCTCTAAGGCCCTAAGAAGATGCCATGTGTCACCCTCCTAAAAAATCAAGATCTCATAAGAATTAAAACATTAACCTAGGAGATTAAGGAATTAACTATATTTATATGCCAAAACATAAAGAGCCTATAAGGTAAATAAAAATCCAAGTGGCCACAATAATGACAAAGGAAGATAGCATAGTAAAACCAAGGGATACAAATAAATTACCAAGTGGAAAAGTGGGACTCAATGGAAAAATCCAAGATCCTAGTGAAGGAAAAGGAATGAAAATATAAGGAAGGACCATGTGGTAATGGTGATGTTATAATATTAAGAGACTAATATTGACATCCTGATGAACCTTCTAAATCATCAAAAGATGAGATGGGAATATGCATTCAATTCAATAGTGAAATCAAGTTGCATCTTAGTAGTGTGATGACAAATGATGGAATTTAAGGTGTTACAATTGGTTTAATGATAAAAATGAGGTGTATTCATCTAAAATCATGAATAATATGTGAATCATGGGCATGTCACACATATTGGGACCAAGTGAAGAGCATAAGACAAATTTAGCCTTCAAGAGGCATGGTTCTTAACAAAATGGAACATGTCTAAATGGAAATCCCAAAGCAATCCTAATGACCCTATCCTACCAAATTTTAAATTGATATCTAAAAGAGCATGGTCAAGTTGACATGTCTATCAGAGCCTCAATTACACCTTCAATTCACATTGATGATTGTTTATAATTTCCTGAGTAGTGTGATGAATTTGAAACTCCATAGATTGGAGGTCTATATAAGATTATCTCCTATGTTGTAGTAAGGGTTGGTCTTTTGTAGGATTAGATAATGCCATACCTAGTTGGATCCTTTTAGTTTTAGCATTAGAGTAGTGGAAAAATCATTGTTTTCATGCATCATCTTAGTTTCTAGGTTAGTTTATTAAGTTGATGTTGTTTGAGGCCAAATCTATAATCCAATCAAGTATTGATGAATACTAAATGATCTTTCATGGAAATATATTTATGTGAAAGTTTTTAAATTTAATAGACTTTGTCTTTTCATGTATATGGTGACCCTATTTTCCTCTTTCACATTATTTCTAGCTCTCTCAGACTCTTACACATCCTTTATTCATAGTTATGCTAGGTCTAGCTTGACTAAAGACTGGTTTCCTTGAGGATTTGTCTACTCAAGAGGAACTGATCGAATCTATTAGAAAGTGGGATCTATTATTTTCTCCCTTCCCTTATCTCTTTTTATTTTCTTTAATCAACTTTGTTAGTTTATAATCTATGCAATCTATTATTAATATTTCATCTTGATTTCTCACTCTATCTATTATTTCTTGAGCACTATTGAATCCATGCAATAGATATGTTTGGTTGAATCATTTGTTTATATCTATTTATAAATATCTATATGTTTATTATGTATACATTAGCTCATATTTTAATGTACATAAAATTATATGAAATACCTCAACTTAACCAATAAAGGATCCTTGAATTGGAGTGATAATATCAAGCCACTGACTGAAGATAAGTACATATAGACTAGGTAGAAGAAACCCTAGGGAGTTCTTAAGAGCTCTTTGTAAGAGGTTTTTATGGTGCATCAAAACCATTAAGGCCTAGTTGTTTTTGGTAATATAAAAATGACCATCAACACATTGATTAGACCAAAGGGCATAATTATATACTCATAATGTCAATACCTTATTCTAAAAGTAGTTTTATGAACATCTTCTTCTTTGATGTGGACGTGATGATAACCTAAGAAAAAATCTATTTTTGATAATATAGTAATTCCTTTCATTTGATTGAAAAGATAATCAATCCTAAGGATAAGATACTTATTCTTAATGGTGACCTTATTAAATATATGATAGTTAATGCAAATTTTGATCATCCTTCATCTTAATGAAGACCACCAAAGCTCCCCATGGTCACACATTAGGTTGAATTATCCATTTATCCATGATTTCTTACATCTAAACCTTAATATATATTAGATCTACTACATTCATCTAGTAAGAGGATTTGGATGTAGGTGTAGATCCATATGATGTCAATTAAAAATTCAAATTCTCTTTTTGGAGGTAATCTTAGTAATTATTAGGAAAAACATCCAAAAATTCTTCTAGGATAGGATAATCTTGAAGATAAGATCCATTTTATATAGTTACCTCCTTTATTTCAATAATATAGATTTTACACCCTTTTCTTACCTCTTTTTTCAATTTTAAGGCTAAAAGAATATTTTTATCTAAATGGTTGATGATATCTTGAATCACCATTGCTTTACCTTCTTCATCAAGACATTGGATTATTTAACTAAATAAATCAAACTTTTATTGTTGTTTTTGTAACCAATCCACACCTAATACTAATTCATAAGATCCTAATGGTGCAAAGAATAGGTTTACGTGTCTTAAAAACTCCTAGATCAAGATCAACCTATTCTAAACATTCAAAAACAACCACTCTTTTCCCAATGCCAAATTCTACCTTCCATCAAGTATAGAGGGTTTATTTTTACATAAATAAACACTTGTAAGAGAAACAAAACTATATTTGGCTCTTGAATCAATTAAAATTATGAAATAAAAACCTAAAATTATACATTTGGTTTCAATTGGAGTGGATTGAAGTTCTGCATTTATGTTTCTACAATAGCATAAACTCTATGATTTAAGTCTTCTTTCTTCATAGTCTAGGGTAATATTTGTAGTAATGGCTATCACCACATTCCTAACATGTCATAATAGTTTCAATTTGTAAATTAATAGTATTATCTCCTATGGAAAGGCCATGAATGTTATCTTGTTGTTGAATGTTATTTCCATTACTCCTTTTCACAAAGCACTGAGTTTTACAACTTTTATTATTTTTTTAAAAATTTCCTACAAAATTGTTGTTTTTTCTAAATGTCTTTCTTTAATAATTTTTCTTTCAATACTTGCTTACTAGAGGGATAAAAATTTTGGTTTTATTTTGTAGCATGTTATTTTGAAAATCTTATTTGGCCTTTTGGCAAGACTTTTCTTTCTCTTCAACATTATGTGTTGATTTTAGGGCAGCATATAAGGTATGTGGATTAGTCATGTTCAAATTATGCATGATTACTTCATTCAAACCCAAATTTAACTTGGTAACCTTAGTCTCCTCATCCTACATGTACTTCACTTGATGTAGGAGACCAAAAAACTTGTTTTCATATTCTAAATTAGACATTATTCTCTACTTCAACAACTAGAATTCAATAATTTTATACTCCTCATAAATACTATTCATATATCTCTTTTATAATTGCTTATAAAAAAAATCTATGAGATATTCATGGGATCATACCCCTTAAGATCACACAAATGGTTCCACCATAATGCATCGTCACCCACCAATTGGTAGGCTCGTATGCATACTTCTATGTTGGATCCCATATTATGCAAAGTAAAATATTTTTTTAGGTTAATAAACCATGCATCATTAGCATACTTATTATATCCACCTAAAAATGTAACTCTTAAAATGTGGAGTAAAAAGAGAAAGCCAGTGGGAAAAAATCCCCCATAAACAAAAAAGACAAATAAAAGAAGGTGGGACTAGAAATCCCCACACCAACACCCCCCCCTTAAGCATAGCTTAGGTGGGTTGGAGAATTGGGTCCTGACAACATGGCTTGTGAGGTACCCAAGTACATAGATATGATCTCAATATCCTAAAAAATATGAAGGATGTGTGCCTACATAAAGATGAGAGAGAAGGTAAGCACATAATATTGTATATTGAATGTTGTAGTATGTCCCTCTGCAACAAATTTTTCCTCTTCCTTTTGGAATAAATAAACCCAAAGTTATCAAATTGATGAATTCCCACTCAAGTGGAATGCATATATGAATCATGATGTAGATATCTAGAAGCTCAAAATTCTCCCTACTAGTGCTCCACTATGCCAAAGTCTAATCAAAAATCACAAGCCTAATTGTAGAAGATGGAAATAAGGAAACATTTAATGAATGGGAGAGAAAAAGATCATTTATAAGTACCCTCATTACATCTAGACAAGAAGAGTGGCATGGAACATTCACTAAAAGAATGTCCATGGGAAGAGGAGAGTAAAGCTTAAAAACTATCAAAACTAAAGACTGGTCTATAAATGAAGCACTCAAATCTATAAGATGAATGTCCATAGGAACATATGAGTCATCGATACTCTTAATGTGTATACTCTCATTGGAATCAATAAAGTCCTCTAAAAATGTGAATCTATGAAGGCTCTGAAATATTAATAATCTACACATGAACGGATGTATAATTTACAATGAGACAACTAAGGTCTAGAAGATTCTCATCTTGTAGTGAGGGATTGATAAAAAGAAGAGCATTTTCCACCATGGATGTATCATCATAAGAAACAAAAGCAAGTTGGGAGTGTACAATAGTCTCAAAAGAGATAATAACAAGAAGAGGAAGAACTATGATGTAGATCATAGTAGGATCCCCAAAAATACTATGAAGAGTGCTCCAAACAATGAAGGGACACTCTATGTGCTTCACATGGTGGTGTAGATACCATGAAATGTGTATCAATAAGTGACCATAGATACAGTCACAAGAGTTGGCCTAGGCATCATATTGACTTGGGTTAATAGGAATAGGAATCTATCCATATAAAAATAGAATAAGGTCCTAATCCATAAGTGAATTTTCCAAGTACACACACCAGAAGCATAATTGGTCTTCCCAAGAAGGACCACTAGTGTAGACTTGACCTTCCTCCTATGGAGTCTCTCAAATGGATTCATCATGACTAAAAAAAGACACCAAGGAAATAAATTACTTCACAAGATACTCTACAATGATGCTAAAATATTGCACACTCATAAATGGGATGTCAAACATAGTTGAAAATTCATCCAAGTGAGAAACAAGTGAAAAAATCAATATAAATAGTGCATGCTCAGAATAGGGATGTTAGCCAACATTACATCCATGTTGAGAAATTGGTACATGAAGTACAATGCAGAAAGTAGTAGGGCCCATAGCATAAAAAAAACCCCTAAATATGGCACTTTATAACTTAAGTGTGTTTTAAAATAAAAATAGAACCAATGGGTAGGAAATTAAAAAACATGAACTTTTTCAAAAGATGGTGTTCAACTTAGAGCTATCAATCAAAATTTAATGGCATATTTAATGAATTTGCACTGAAAGTTTAAATGTTCAACTAGAAATGGAGTGAGCATAATATTTTAGCCACTCATTGAAATCAGCATGGAACTATGGTCCTCCTCAAACAAACTAAATTCATAAACACTCCTCGTACTTTCTCATATATTCTTCTCAGGTGAAGACAAGCCACTTTCAACAAAATAAAAACTACAATGCCACCACAACACAAAATCACATAACAAGCAAGCCATACAAAACATGCAGGCCATAAGACTACAAATTACATTGTTTTTTCACAAATAACCTCAAAATTATTCCAAAATAATACAAAATAAAAATCTAAGAGACAAATGGGTGCTTACTACTATAACCTAGAGCTTTGATACCATGTCAAAATTATCTAATAGTTGATATTATAGTAGAATGAGCAAACAATAATATGTAACAATGATCCTAATTATATTCAAAAATATGCAAGAATATGTGCAATAATTTATAGATGTATTAAATTACATTGCTTACCAATTATTTGATCTATAATAATAGTCTGTAAAAGAGGAATATAAATGAGTTGGGGGAGTGAACTCATAGAAGAACTCATGGTGTGATTGAGTGTAACTCACTATGGAATTTATAGGAGAACTCACAATGGCACTTAGTTGAACTCCATGTGGAACTCTAGGTGGAACTCACCCTCTCACCCACTTAACCTCTTTATTACACCTAAGTAAGCTAAAGCTAAATGTGTATGGATAATCCATTTAATAAATAAATGGAATAATAAATATCCTACACCAACATTTATTTTAACCATGGATATATGTGTACACCCATGCATCTGAATAGATCATAACTAATCAAATTCCAATGGCTTTATAAAATGAATAATGATATTTTAAGGTGGAAAAACCAAGATAAAATACCTTGTGACTCTTAATTTATAGAAGAATGATTTAACAACAATCATATTTAAATTTAATAAGACATAGAATAAACCTTTTTTATTCTTATCAACATTAATTATTAATAAATGAACTTAGTTTATTTGAGACATTATAGTCCACACTTCATCTTACTTGCATGTGTAATGTTTTAGGAAGTAAATTTTTCACATTTAAAGGAGTATGAACCATTTACATTCCTACAAACAATGATAGTGATTTATATCTTGAATATTTGGTAAATAATAAACTGAAGCTTAATTCAAAATCCTCAAAAAATATAGTTGATAATAAATTTCTATAGCTAGTGAATTCTCATAGAAATAAGACAAAATATTGTATGACATATAAAATGGTTAGGATAACATCATACCTTCCCAAATGTTTAAATAGAATACTCTTTAGATTAATCAGTAATATCTACTCATAATTTTTCTATAGATTGAACTCTAAATGAAATAAAAAGATTTATCATAAGTACCAATCCACAATTCCTAATTGGTAGTTCAATAATGGAAATAAGGAAAAATAAGAATTCAATAAAAAAAATTGACTAAGCGTCTTATTTTCTAAAAGAGATGCATTCAAATAAAACACAATGGTATACTATAATTATAGCACTTTGTTAATTTTACCAAAAAACAAATTAATCACATAAATAAGATATTAAATCCATAAATAACATTGATATGATGAATAAATGTCTTGCATCATACCAATGAATTCCAAAAAAGCCTTAAATGCAAATTGGCTACAATCTACATCTAGGCAATAAGTGCAAATTGATCCAACTCAAATTTGAATGTTACAGCTAGCCAATGAGCCAAAATAAAACAATAAATTTCTTATATCAACTAGAAATCCATTTTTGAATGTCATCTAAGTGTACTTCTAAATATCACTGAACAACAAAATTTAAACAAGAATGCATATTATATTTCCAAGATTTTGTTATTGGTAAGTAAAATAGACTTTTACTTATCAATATCAAAATGTGTCTTTCACCATATGAAATTTAATACTACTACGTAATCAAACTAGAAAGAAAAGTATACAAGTTTAAATCTCATTTTAGAGAAAAGCAATTTAAATTAGCATCTTATTTACCCTTATTATAGTTTATTATGTGTGTGCACATGTGCACACATGCATGTACTCCCAAATAATTATAAGTACTTTTTTGAATACTTAGCATGAGAAGGAAATAATGCTACAATGTTGATGAACTCAATTTATTTAATAGTTATATTAATAGTTTGAACAAGCTTCTTAATTATTAGTCACAGAAAGAAAACTAATAACTCAAATTCACCCTTCACAAATAATAATATTTAATACAATCAATAATAACCAAATGATTTGTACAATCTCTTAATAACCAGTAAAATCATTTAAGAAACAATGTGCCAACACCATCATAGGCTAAATAAATGATTCTAATGTCATGGATAAATTATACAAAGATATTTATTTTAACCAACCCTTCTAATGTATTTTCAAAAACACCTTTTTCTAACATGAAGAAGATACAGTCCAAGTTTTTAGTAGTCAAATAAATGAATGCAATATCAGTAAAGGTTAAGAGCCCATTTCACATTAATATGATCCCAACCATATAGTGAGTCACTATGCACCCTAACCATAAATTAGAGAGTGGAGTAGATTATTATGCATCAATCCCATAGCATAAAAATTTATACCCATGATAAACTATGAATGAGATTATTGTTTAGGCTAGGATTTCACCAAACAAAAATAGAAACTTAAAAGAATAAGAACACAAAGGTGAAACATATATCTATCAAGGTTTGATTCAAGAAACCTTCAACTCAAAGAGAAAAGCGTAAACATTCATTTACCTTGTTGACCACCAATAAAGTAAATAAACTCTAAAAATGGTAGAATAAACACACAAAAAACAAAATCAAATAGTATGTTCAAACACCATACGTTGTCCAAGTCAACTTTGACCATATAAACAAATTATTCATCTCATATATATACACCATCCAAGGTGAGATGAATCAAATTTGGCCTTCCCCAAAGTAGGTTATCCTCAGCCATTATTCTATGGTAGTAAAAAAATAAATGGAGATCTTTCAGGAAGAATACTATCTATTTTGAAACCATAATTGCTTTCCATTGAAAGTAAAAAATAGAAATTTATAGTTTACACATAAATCCATGAAATAAACCTACTTATAACATAGAATATACCATGGCCAACTGTGCATTCATCCTACTTCTTTATTTCTTTTCTTTTTGATTTTTTTCCCCTTTTTAAACTTTGTTGTGTCTTTTCCTTCCAAACATGGTCCCATTTAATATTATTTCCTCACCATGTACTAAAGTTCTAACTAGGAGATTAGTCCAGTCCTTCACATTTGCAACATCAATCATGCTTCTATAAAAATCAAGTGCCACCATGCAACAATAGTGTATAAAAACCACAAAAAAATTCAATCCCTCATTATTTCCTTCCCTAAAAATAATTTGAATTACAAAACATGCATAAGGTGAATTTAACCTTCTATAAACCCTAATCAATGATTAGGTATGTGGGTCAATTAAAAACCAATAATATTTGAATTATTTCCCAACCAAAGTCTAGCCAATTTACAAGATCATGACCTAAGTCCAAAGTGACTTAATATTTTATGCCATGATCAAGACCCAAGAACTTATACTTAATACACCATGGCCTTATTTTAATGGCATCCCAAAATGAGGCAATATTCTAAACCTTGGACTTTAGCAAGAACAAGTTAAAGAACCATAAAATAGTTTATAGGTCAAAACGACCTTACATTTATTTTACATTAATAGTAAAAACCCTCTTATATTTATTGATCTTATTGTTTGATTTATAAAAAACAAACATAACTGACATAAAAAATTTCAATAACAAAAATTGACTACAAACAATAACTGACCACTCACACAACCAACTGACTACATAAAGCAAAGAAACACTAGAAGATGAGTCTAAACACAATAGGTATGAAAATGGAAAAAAAGTTATAAGGTAATTATCTCATTCATATTTTACCATATTTATACACCTATATGCCTTACATTCAAGATGAAACAACATATTCTACTTTCTAACCTATCTCATACCAAGGCAACACATGCAGTCATGCAAAATGACATCAATATTATTTGTATAATATAACTCAAATAATCCAATATAGTAACTGAATATAAAAAATAATATGTTTAAATCAATAATAATTTAAATCTAAATAGATGTATTTGTCCTAAAATAATAATACACCAGATTAATGTTCAATAATAATAATGAAAATATCAAGTCTGAATGGTCATGGCATCCACCCCCCTAAAGAATGGCACCATCCTCAAGGCCTAAAATAGTTGAGGGTAATGCTGATGAAAAATATTTTCATCTTCTTAAGTAGCACTCTTTTCACCCATTTGGTCCCACTAAATTAATACTTTCTAAAATTTTGTATTTCATAGGCTAATGTTATGACATGCCATAATCTTGATGGGTTCCAACTAAATCATTTCCTTCTCTACCACATACATATTATTCTAGTCTAAAATATTAAATAGAGTTAAAAACATATTATCTTAGTAATGCCACATGAAAAACATAATTAATTCTAGATAGAGGAGGAAGAGCTAGGAGATAAACCACTAGGCTAATATTTTCCACTATGTCAAAAGGACTGACAAAGTGTGGAGCTAGTTTGGATTCTTTCCAAACTTAATGGAGATTTTACAAGGTCTTAACCTCAAAAACCCTTGTCTTCAACATTAAATTATCTAGGAAACCTTTTATATCATCATAATTCTTTTACCGATCAGAGAGCCTTCAACATTTGGTGAATAGCAACCATTTATTCATCAAAATATTAAAATGTTTCTAGGCCTAAAAACACTGAGTTTTCCAAACTTTACCAACCTAAAGGAGTTATGCACTTTTCCCCATACAATTATTCAAATGTTTTTATCTTTATGATAGAATGATATGTATTTTTATAGGCAAATTCCAAGATCTATTTTATGCTAATAGTCCAAAACCTTGTAAACTAATTGCTCATACTATTTTCTTTAGTAAAATAAAATAGAACTGACATACAATACTATAATAATGAAAATCAACTAAGAACAATAACTAACCACTCAAACAACCAAATGACTACATAAATTAAAAAAACACAAGAAGACGGGTCTAAACACAAGAGATATGCAATTAGGAAGTAGGTTATAAGGCAATGATCTCATTCATATTTTATAATTTATATACACCTATATACCTTATGCTTGAGGCTAAACATATTTTACTTTCTAGCCTAACTCATATTGAGGTAACACCTATAGTAATGCAAAATGACATCAATAGTATTTTTATAGTATAACTACAATAATCCAATATAGTAACAAAATATAGAAAAATAATATGTCTAAAATAATCATTATGTAAATATAAATCGATTCAATTTGTCCCAAAATCATAATACATCATAATAATGTTCAACAATAATAATAATAATAATGAAAATTTAAAGTCTGATCGGTCATGATGGAAAACTCTAGTATGTAGCTTTTCAGTGTCCCACACCATTAAACATCAACTACTTTGGTCTAAACCACATCCAAGTTTTTTAACTACTCTACACATTACTCCATCTAAGGATAATTGCATCTATAATTATTTATTTTGATCATAACATAATTGATAATACATGCATATATGTGTTGGTAGCTCATATAAACACACCTCATAAAGTTTTTTTTTTTTAAATTGGCCTCTACGCATTCTCTTGGATCCTAAACAACAAGGCTGAGGTGATTATCTACAAAATTTTCCTCTAGTTTCTCATAACATCACTCGACATTCTCCAAGGAAATTTGATACATCATCTTTGATCACCATTGTAGCAATAAAATGTGACTAGTCTTAGAAATAGAACCAAAATATTATGTTGGTCTAGCGATAACCAAAAATTTATCCTATCCACACACTTCATCACTCAATCTATCCACTTTTTTTTCCAACACATTATGTGAGTTTGAGTACATGTGCTCATCTAAGGCATAGATATGTAAATGGGTTATGTTAGGGTTAGTTGTAAATGGTTCCATTCATACTTTTACGCTTGTTTATTGGAATGTGTGGGGTTACATAAGAGATTATTTATCTCTATTTTAAACAACATATATAGCATATCCATATAAATGTAAAATAAAACAACACTAGCATATCTAACTATCCATTCATTCAATAAAAATATCGCTATTAAGTACAAAAATATCATCTAACTATCATAACATAGTGATTAAAGTAATAAAAATTATTTTTATTCATAACTTAACATTACATGACCATGAATATTATAATTTTATCATAATCACTTAATCATACTACTAAACTAATTAACTATCTCTCTCCCATAGAACTATAATAATAATTTAGTAACATCCCTCTATCTGATTGATCTCTCTATAATTCAGTAGCACTTCATTGTCTCTTATTTATCTATTTATCCTTTTAGGGTATCTTCCTTTTATAGTATTATAATTATTTTTATATGTCACTTGATAACTCAATCAATAGTTAATGTTCATTATTTCCCTAATAGCTAATGCAGTGTTCTACTCTAGGTCAACTACCATGTTGTCTTTTGCTTATTTCCCAACTATTTATTAGAATCTAACCACTAGTCATTACTTCACCATTTATCCTTTATAATCTATGGTTTATTTTATGGATACACTTGTATTTACATATATTGGTCCTAACATTTTTTTGTATATTCACATAGACTATTTTTTAACTCCCATCGTGCTTAACTGGAAACCTCTTTTATGCATGCACACATGAATTGGATTGGTCTACACATGCCACTCCCACTTATTTAATATATAACTATTATTAAATATTAATTTACCATGTGTATGGATTTACTTATAGTAATTTTTTTGTCAACATCACCCCACACTAACTCAATTGTCCATCTTTAGGTAACCTACTCATTCTTCCTTCTACATGGCCATGTTTAGCCAAAATATTAAACCTTAAATAATTTAAAGAATCAAAGAGTGAATAAATAAAAATAATAAAAATAATTAAACTCTATTATGTTAAAACAAATAATGCTATCATCCTTCATCAAATCTCCTTCAAAAAGGACCCATATTTTGAGTGCACTTTTACTAGCCTCTGCAGTAACTACCAATTCAAAACCCAATTCCTTTAAAACTAGAAGTTAGTATGGGAGTGTCTCACCTCAATTTATTATTATATATAACTTATTAGTAGCCTCATCTATTATCTCTTCAAGGAAACTTTTTTCATCTAGGGTATTTTTTTGAGATCTAAAAAATGTTATTCTAGCTCCCTTCTATTGACACCTATTAAGTAGGCTAGATCCTCCACCTCCTGAAATAGATTTTTATGTTCCTCCTTATTCTTCTTGGTTTATACTAGGGTGGATATCATATTATCTTATTTCTATTATTTGGAGATATTTGTGTTAAACACTATCATTTTCTTATAGAATTTCAAAAATAAATTCTTTATCAAATCTGCACTCTCAAAGAGCTTCATCAACACCTCTTCACAATCATTCAAATACTTAGCAAAATCAAATTGGTCTTGCTTGACTTCTTATTTCACATTATCATCATCTATTTCTTATTTTATTAGTTCATAAAATACTACCTCCAACTTTTTCACAAGGTCAACCTTGGAACATTAATTGCATCAAAATGTTTGAATGTGATTTTAGGAACTGTTGACATAACTTTAGGGTCTTGACTTCCATATTGGCTAGTCTGTGATATACATATATTTCTCTTTTTTTAGTGTGTTCTCTATATTTACCCATTTATTATCTACTTCCTTGAGTTCTCTCTCTACTGAGGATCACTCCTCCTCCTTTTGCTTGAGGGCCTTAACTAGCCATATCATGGTATCTTTTTACTACCAATAGTCTTTGATATCCATTATGTTTTTCATAATAACCTCTAAAAATAGTTTCATTAGTGCATTTAATGATTTCGCATGATTCATTTTCATATATTTTACTATAAATAGTTATAAACCCTCATGGACTTCTATGTATGTGTGTATCTCTATCAACCTAGGGACGTCAAAAAGGGCATCTTCTATGTAATGGTCTATGGAAAATGACACATGCTTATGTGGCATCATTGTTACATGATAGGGAATAATTATCTCTTATAAATATAAATCATATTATTTCATTTCCCCTTTTGTTTCTTGAAAAAAATACTATCTTCCACCTATTCTTCTCCTTCATTAAGGGGAAAATCTTCCACCAAGATAGTTTCTTCCTCCACCTTCCCTCTTTTTTATTCTTCCGATCCCTTAAGTTGTGGTTTTTATAACACATATTAAATGGGTTGTTCATCTTGGTACCCTAATACAAGGTCCATACTCTTCACATGGTGCATGGTTGCATTCACCGCTTTGTTCATCATGGCCTCCACATATTTTGTGTTCCCTATTCTTTCTCTAGGGTTACCTTATGCATATGACTTTGGTCCTCTGCACCCATCCTCTCCTATTTATTTCCCTATTTTACTAGTGTTTGGGGAGTCTTTTTTTATATCTTATAAAAATTACCCCTATGGATCCACATGTGGGGGGTCTTGATTTTCCACTTCACTAACCTATTTCCTTGTTACTTTTCTTTTGGGTGAGTTGGCATATTTTCCATTTCATTGAGTGGTGCCTACTACTTTGGCATTAGTAATTTTTTCTTGGATTATTATGGAATTTTTTTGGCCTTAGAGATAGTGGTATTGTCTAATCCTCATGTCTTACCCTTTTCAACTTTACGGGATCCTTATTTGACTTTAAATCTTCTATATCTTTTAGTGTATGATTCATTGACTTTCTCTCCTACCTCTTTAGTCTCCTCTTATTTGGATCCCCTTATTTGGGTATTCATCTTTGGATATCTATTCCTTCAATATTTATGACACATAAGATGGTGATAATATCTCTTTAAAAAGGTGCACAACTCTATTATCCCGTTCTACTTCTTGGGTTGTCATATAAATCTTTCTCTTTGGGATATTCTTGTATGGGAAAAAATGGTACATACTTATTATTTTTGGCCTTATTTATTTTATATGGGAAGGTACATGAAATTATTAGGTATAATGTAAGTTACAATTGTATATCTAGTAATTATGCTTCTGTTTTTACACTAACAACCTTATTTTTGGGCTTTAAGTAATTACATAGGTTATGTAGAAAGTCCTTTATGAGAAATCATTATATTGGGATAGTGATACATCCATGATAATATATCTCATCCCTTCCCTAGTGTGTGGTCATCCTAAGGTGCACATATTTTATATATAGGGTGTGGGCAACTATATCTAGTCTTGGTAAATTCATAGTAATCTTATGCATATTGGGGACACTATTCACTACATCAAAAATATATTATGTTGTAAATTCATATAGAAACTTTAACCATCTAGACATCTTTCCATCATCTAGCTTGATTTGTGTCATAGAGTATTTTTACATCATAGTAAATGTGGCTTGATCTTTTAGTATATCAGTTAGAAACCTTGTTATGCACCATTCATCTCCAATAGCATCTTTGAGTTGTGTGAACCACCATTCCACTCTAGCCTTATATTTGGGGGATAATACATCATGGTAATTATAAATTTGGTACTTCAGCATCATGGATATTTTAAATACAAGGTATGTATATTCACCTTTTTTGACACCCTTGTGTATGTCAATCTCATCACAAATCAAGGTTATGAGGATGGAAGTGAATTTAAACTTTTTTACAATTGTGTGTGCATTGTACATGACTTTAATTATTTATTATGCCATGAAATTTTATATATTAAATAGTGTCCATTTAGCCATATCATGTGCTATATAGAGAATTTTTTTGTTTACTTCTCCCCAGCATGATCTATGAAACTTAATACTCAACAAATGTGTTGAAATCCTTATGGATAGGTCTTTCATATTTTCAATGAGGAATGTGAAACCTCCAAAATTTTATTCTAATTCATTATCCACATACTTTACCTTCTTGGTCTCTACGAACACCTCTCTAATGTTTTTGCCTAGTTAGACTAATTTGGTTGCTTTGTGTATTTGAGCTAGTATGATTCTCATTTTCCTTCATATGAAGTAGAATCTATTTTCATGCATGTGTGAAAGTAATAATTATACCAAATATTAAGCCTTTATAAAATATATAATCTCATATACCTAGATAACCCCAAATCTATCTATTTAATTTAATATGGAGTCATTGAATATAGCATGTCTCTCTATGATCTTCCTACATGTATTGCTCATGTAGTCATTTTTTAGGTTGGCCTCAATGCTTCCTTACCAGTGGTTTAAGGTATTTCAAATAGTTTAATTAATTAATTTCCTCCACAATCAATTCATTATTTATTTTATTTTTAAAACCGAAAAAAATAATGTAATTCAATGTCCACCAAAGGATAAAATTGGTCAATGTGACTACAAAAGATACAATATAAAAAATATATGGGAAGCATAGTAGCACACCATAAAAATAAAAAAAGAGAACTAAATATAGAATTAATAAATGGAAATAACCAATCTAATAGAATAAAATACCATGAAGAATATCAAAAAAATGGTGGTCTTATGTAGAGATGAACCCTATTATTCTAGAGAAATAATTTTGATACTCATATCGATAAACTAGAAGTTTGTGATGCATGTGAGACCATTTAAATTTATTATTAACCTACTTACATTCAGATTAATATATAAAACAAAATATAAAAAAATACACAAACTAAAATAAGATAGTAATATTATTTTGAAATAATAAAATCATGCTAAAAATTATCGTAGGTTGCATCAATCGAGAAACTTTTCTGTGAGTAAAGTTCAATAGAAAATATTAAATAGATTATCCTTCCTCTTATAATATATATATTTAAACTAATCTACCCTAATAAAATTAATTCTTCTCATAAATGTGTGATAGATACCAATAATAAATGGCATCAATGACAAAGCATATGTGTCTAATATTTTTTTAATAACACTTAATACAACTAGAAGAGTTGGATAAATGGTTCCTAACATGCATTCCCCCTTAAAAAATATTTTTACTCAAAGGTTGAGATGATGAAACAATTGTAATAAATATAGTATGATCTCCCATGTTGTATATTATGGTTGCATGTCATGTTATTGTACCATAATCTTTAATATAGCATGGTTGTAGAGCTAGTGGGATTGCATTTCTAGGATATACTTAGGTTCCAGGAGGATAGAGCCATCATTCTCAAGCTATGGGATTTTGTTTTTGGATAAAACATGTTTACCAATGATCTTCTTCAAATATGATACAATTAAAATAGGATATATCTTTCATGAGGAGGGAATCTCCAACTTGCATGCCATAATATCAATCTTCAATAACACTTTATAAGGACCATAAACCTTGGTTTTTATTTTTTGATGACCCATTAGCTTCAAGGAATAATACTTATAAGGTTATATCTAGATTAAATATATGTCACACCTATTGTTTCATGTGGCATTTTTCCAAATGGAGATTATCTTTAAGATTTTGGTGGATAATCACACTCATATTGAGTGTGGCATTGACTATTTATACCTTAGAACTTCCTGTAAGGTATTTCTAAAGAGAGAGTGGTGGATGACCATAAATGAAATCATAATCTATCACCTTGGTGGAAATGAGCTAAATATATTTGTACCACCATTTAGTGAGTGGAAAAAATTTGACATGGTTATTTTCTTGATTAGGGGTAAATAAATGCAAATAGGTCTCCAAGCATTTGATGATAATTTTTATTCAACCACTTTTTTTAGATATTATTAATATCTCATTTTTATTTGGGTGCCATAGTGGTATAAAATTTTCTTACATAAGTTACTAGTAAAAGTGGAATCACATTCACAAATTGTTGAAGTAGGTATCCCATGGAGGTGGAAGATCTGATCGAGAAATATTTTGGAAATGGTGGAGGTGATAAAAATATGGGTGAGGGTACCTAAATGGGAATATTTAAAGAGGCAATCCACCACCACCATAATTATTTTATTTCTATCCCAACTTTGGTAGTCCTTTAATTAATTCCATGTAAATACCAGATCATACCTAGAAGGGAAAAGGCAAGGGTTAGAAAATGCCTAGGGTTGAAATTGTTTATTTTACTTGAATTTAAAAGTATCACATTCTACCACAAAATATTTGATATCATGCTTAATTTACTCTAAAAAAATGGCAAGCCCTTTAATATGTTTTTAAAAAACCTGTGTTGTCACTTGAACTTGTACCCTTTCAGGAGATGGTTCAACTCTCCTCATTTGAGTGACATAATGGAAACACTTTAGGGGTGTGGGTGACCCAAATTTGAGGTGAGTCTCTATATTAGGGATAGTTCCCCTCGATTTACCACTTATACACACTATAACCACACTTACACTTGTAAGGAAAAGGGTTAAGAAGCCTAACACTAACCTAGTTAAGGAGGTGATGCACCACATAAATTTTATACTCACACCACTTGTAATTCACTTGGAACCAAAGAGAAACCTACACATACACCTCATCAAACTAAAATATCTTCTTCTACATAAATGTTTCAAGCATAGGGTATTGAAGAGAGTTAGATTAGAAAGAGTAGACAATAGGTCTTCTAGAAACACTAATGTATAGACTACTTACTATATCTACAATCTCCATTAGACACTTCTTGTTGACCTAAAAAAGAGATCTTTCAAATTATGCAAGGCACTAAGAAGGATAACATGTCAAGGTAAGCCAAATACACTTGTACAAGACCAACAACCATAGAATTCACTTCATAAAGTCATGAATGAGGTAAAAATAGCATTATTTATTAGTTAAAGGCAAAAATTGAGAAAAGATTCACCATACTCAAGTGGAGAGATCTCTACAAAAGCCAAAAAGGCTAGTATATATAGGAATTGTGAGAAAAGAGAGAGAAGGTGAAGTTCAAGAGTCACTAAGACACTTTTCAAGTAATAAAAATGAGTTAAAGGAGCATGTAATTAGGAATTATATAGGTCTTGTAAGGAAAACAAAGACAAATATCTCTCACGATATCAAAACTCCTCCAAATGTGGCATAGATGCTCTCTTGCTTGCATATAAAACTACCCTCATGATTTACCTTCATTATACTACCTCACCACTAAATAAGGATAGTTATTATGGATCATATAATGGGTAGGGGTTATTTACAAGCCTCCACAAGCATTGGAGTGGTCTATAATCATTCATATTCTTCTGGCCATGAGTAATCATCCCTAACATTTACAAATAACTCCCCTTCATGCGCCTCTCACACTTGTCATTCAAAATGCTTCCAATTATTCATATAATACATTAAAAATGAGTAATTCCACATGTTAAGAGTCCCCATGTCATCATATTATTTAATTAATCCTCAAAAGGATTCCCAATTAGAGTTTTCATCTTTTTTACTAAGTGGTCATTATTTGCTCACTAGATTGGTTGAGATGAAAATATATATCAAGCACATTTAGGATACAAAATAGATCAATTAATGAACATGGAGACCTATAAAAAGTCCCATAATATCTTCCAAAGGTGATTGCATCATCTGAAACTTCTCCATACCTATAAGACACATAAATTTGTCAAATAAATCCCCATTGTACATCATCCATATAAGTGTAGTATAACTAAATTACATGGTGAGGATCCTTGAAGAGCCATATATAATTTTAAATCATCTCCCTATCCTTTACACTCCATTTTTATGCTCCCTTTATCTAATCTTCTCAATCAGTTATGATTTGGGCTTTTGTGAGGGTTTTTTAGCAATTTTAGGTCTTGGCCTTTGTTCATAAAAACTACACATTGGAGTTCTAATAAAATGTCATAGAGGGATTATTATCAACCATTCCTAACACCCTTGATCACCTTGAATCTCCATAAAAAGTATCATGGAAGATACAAGCATTCTAAGATGGCCACTCATGTTTTTTCTATACATTCTACATGGTCTGAGTGCCTTCAAGCTAAAAAATGGCCTCTTGATGAACTCCTCTAAAAAATAATGAATTATAAACCTCTATACACATCCTTAAAAAAATTCTCAAACCATTGTAAATATCATCTTATGTTATAAATGCAATTGACCTACCATTTGCCTTAGGCTTAAACCTTGTTCCATAAGTATGCCTGTAACCTAAGGCTCAAATGACCTTCTTCATGTTTTCCTTGCATCCAAAAGGCTCAAACATATCTAAAAATATCTCATATACATGTTCCACCTTGTTATATATCTTACCTAAGGCTATAAATGTGAAAGGCTCTCAAATTGGCTACTAGGCCTTAATTCTACACATTAGGTTTGACTGTAACCCTTATAGTTTAGAGCACCCTAATTATTTTATCTCTCTTTGAGGTGTTTATCATGTTAATTTGGGTGTGTTTCATCTTTAAAAACCCCTCTACCAATATTTTACTTATTTTGGCTTCACATCTCCATTTTGCATTCCAAGATTTGTAGGTTTGTGCAAGGGGAAAGTGCCCCCTATCTAAGACAAAACAAGGGGCACTTCCCCTATTTGCCCAGACCAAATGAGAGTTGTAAAATATTCCTTAAGTGATAAGTATTTCCCATGAAAAAATTTATCTCTTGATAACATCATCTAACCTCTCAAAACCTACAAAATCCAAAACTGGCTTTTAGGAAGGGAGATAAATTGTATGGATTTCTAGTGTGAACTATGTATGCTCATTTTGGGCTCCTTCTCTTTCTTGTGTTCACTATGAAATGTATATGCACACTATCATATCCATGATATATTTTCTCTAATAAATATTCTGACACTTTGACTTTAGATGCACCCTTCATGCTCTTAAATCTTAAGCTTGTTTCCAACATGACTATGTTTCATGTTTGAAAGGATCCTACCTGTAAGTGTTTATGCCAGGTTTAACTTGATGTAATGTTTGAAAACCCTTCTCTAATAATTATTATTCATTTCATAGTGATTTTAATCCCTCTTTGATGTTTAGACCATACCAAATCCTATAAATATCATCCTCACTACTCACTACCTACTTATTGAAGATGCATCTCAGACTTGTGTATAGAATGTAGGTGTACATGAGGGTCTAGGCATAGAAGAGGATATTCTCTTGGTGATCATTAGGTCAAAAAATCTTGATGATAAAATTTAGAACCATTTATATGTGAATATGTGGTTTTTTTATCAACTTTGAACAAGGGTTGCTCAAACCCAAAATTGTAGATGATACTGTTGTAAATTAGTGTGTGGAAAACATATTTTGAGAACCTCAAACATTAGGTTCCTTTAGTTTTCCATTCTCCTTCTCTTATAAGTGGCTATACCCATGGTAGGATTATTAAAATCTCATAATTAACTTTCCGCAGACCTTCTCTTGGATTTATAAATTAAATCACAAAAAGGTAAAAGCTCTCTATTTTTTCAATTCAGGGAAAAGTTCCAAAACTCAGATTCTTCTATTTGGAATGGTTCCTGAACACCTAGTGGGATACCAAGAGTCTTAAACATGCTTACCATGTTAATATATAACCTTGCACTCTTCATGAATATCAAGACCTGTCAACCATCCTTCTATACAACACCTCTAAAACTCTATAAATAACACCTATAGGTGTATGCTTCTGAGTGTAAGGTAGTGAGGGTGATCTACAACCAAAAACAAGAGTAGAAGAGGCTATTTTAGGCATTTGAGAACACTCATGCAAATATTATGATGGATAAACCTATGGAGAGGCCCTGAGAAACACATGAAACATCCAAAATTATCAAACCAAATCAAAATATTCAAAAACAAGTTCAAATAGGGACCCCTCATGGATGTAAGAGCATAAAAGGTTTCCTAGATTCTTAACCATGATTAATAAATGAGGAGATATAAACCTCAAACTTATTACCATGGATTTGAAATAGACTAATACCCCTCTCCACCACTAATAACACTCCTCCTAACTCCATCTATATGGACTATACCAAGCATTCAAAGTTGGATCTTCTTGGTTTGTGAAGGAAAAAAGGAAGGAAAAGAAGAAAATTTGATCTTTCTAACATTGTCCCTTCACACTAGGTTTATTGAATACTTTAGGAAGCTCAAGAGACACTTAACTCATGTTTTTATCTAAAGATGGACTTTCTAAGTCTATACAAGTGCCATTAAGAGCCTATTTTTTAAGATATTATCCTATTTTTGTGCATGAAACTACCTATTTTATACCTATAATCACTTCTTTACATGTTTTAGATTAAGGTAAAAATAGGTTTTGAAGGGACCCCAAAACCCTGAAATAAAGATAGAAAGATGAAGCATTTACGACCATAGGCAAAACCTAAAACCTACTACAAAGAAGTAACATAAATAGGTTTTATATGGACCTAAAACCATCGGAAAGACCACAAGTCAAGACCCAGGTTTGACATAGACTTGGCTACACCATAGTCAAAAGATTACAAAAAACTAGGAAATAGGACCAAATAACACAACCAACTAGAAGAACCAGGCTATTCTTCCAGTTCCAAAATCATTTTCACTGCTTCCTTACCTTTCACAGCAGTATCCTAAATGGCAGTAGCTGCCGACATGGCTCCCTCTTGCATAAATTTCTTTCTTGAGCTTTGTCTCATCCTCTTGCTAGGCCCCTCCAAGGATTTGATCTCCTCATTAGCTCTTTTTCCAATATTAACAACTGCAACACATATGTTGGATGTAACTTCCTCCATTTTCATTCTGCTCTCCTTGATGAGTTTCCTTAGGTTGTTCTCATAGTCTTTGAGCTTGATGGGGATGTCTCTCGTCTGTTTTTCCATATTATTGATTTTGTTCCAAACTGCCTTCTAGTTGTCTTCCATTATTTCCATTTTCCTTTGGAGATCCATTATCTCCTTAAACATCCATGAATCGAGTTGGACGGTAGCCTCTACTTTGAAATTAACCCATCTCGTAGGTGTGTGCCTTCCATCCTTCTACCTTTTATCACTCCACTCTTTTGTGTTCTTATTAGGATTGTTCCCACCTTCTTCAATGTGGTCTTCTCTTCCCCTTTGATTCTGCTCCTTCGTTTCAGCTTGAACTCCCAAGTTCATTTCTTGGTTATCGGCTTGAACTGTGTTTTCCCTCGCATTTATCGAAATAGGGTCCTTAACCAGGTCATCCAGGACTTTATCATCCTCAAACACTTGCTGGTTTTCCTCAGAGTCATATTCACTATTTTTAGACTTCTCTATGTTGACTCCTTTTTTCTCATTCTTCTCTTGATCTTCTTCTTCCTCATTGGAACTTGAATTCCTTCTTTCTGTTCCTCCCTCTTCCTCCAAGCTTTCCTCCCCAGACTTATCAGTTCTCTCCCACTCTGTATCCTCATCAACATTCTGAATCTTGACACTAGGGGGCTTGATTTTATCTTTCCCTTTAACAATTTCACTCTTATTACTCCGTGAATCTTTATTTTTCCCCAAATAAGGGTTCATAACCATGGCCTTGTTCTTGCAGTAGCTTTCAATTATCAAAATTAATCCTTCGTGCAGAATATGACGCATTTCCTTCTTCCTATGAGCGAATAAACTTTGAACCAAAGAGAAACGCAGATAAAAGGGAAAGGAAATTCTTACTTTGTGTCTGAAATGATTTAGGAATACAAAGTAGAATTTGTGGACTCTCTTGCTTCTTCCATCGAGTATGAAGTACTCTCAAATACAACATAAGACATCCCTCCAAATGCCCTTAATCTATTCCAGTTCAAAGAAATCCCCATTCTTTTCTAGCTTCTACTCTTCAATGTCCATCTTAGGGAATTTACAAAGGCCTCATTTGAAATGCTAGTCTGCTTGGAGAATTTTATTCCTTCTGTAGGTAGCCCTGTAACCTCTGCTATAAATTCCTCTTTTAGATTCACTGTGATTCCATGCAGAGTGACCCTATCATCAATCCAGTTTTTGAAAAAAGCCATTGTTATATGAGGTTTTGAACCATGGAGCCTTTCCATGTAGTTCACAACCTTCCCTTTCTACAGGATTTTCCAGACATCTTGTTTCGCTCTCCACTCTTCGCAGTTTTTGGGTTCCTGCTTCCTTGGTTCTCCTTTCCTTACGTGAGCCATGCATATTTCCTTTGATACCCAATCACTGTGAACTATACAATGATCCCACCTGCTACCAATTTGGTTCAAATCTCGCCTTTTTTTAGACACGTTCAGGATCCGCTTCTCATTCTCGAGGGCCTTCCTTATTAATGATTGTAAACCTTTCTCCGCTAAGCCACTCCTCCTACTCATTAGATTTCTATTACAAGCTAATCTTTCCCTCCTTTGCATGAGTTACATCATGATGAATGAGTGCTTTAAGATCCACATTATTTTTTAATGTTTCCTACCACCTCACTTTGTGCTCTGTTCGAACTGCATAATTTGCTATCCAATCTGCCACTCCATTAGCTTCATGGTAGGTGTGGGTAATTGTTACTTTTTCAAATTTTTTGATTAAATTCTTCATCTCCATCACCATAGCCTCTATAGTCCATGACACAAAATTTTTATTGTTTAGAATATTTATGATATTCAAGGAGTCCCCTTCCAGCCATAATTTAGAATATTCTGAATCCACAGCTAGTTTGATGGTTTGAAGGGCAGCAGAGGCTTCAGCAATATGACAATTCGACTTTCCAATGGGGATTGCAACAGCATCGATTACATTTCCCATATGGTTTCTCAAGACTCCTCCACATCCTGCATTCCCCAGATTCCCTTTAGCAGCTCCGTCAAAGTTTCCTTTAATCCACCCTTGAGGGGGGACATTCCAAGTAACACCTAGTCTAGGATTTTCAGGTTTACCATTAGAATTTTCCATTCTTAAGGGATTATCCACTTGAAAGGTTGGGTTTGGATTCCTTTGCAATGAAAAATTCTCCTTAATAGCTCTAATGATGTTCTGCCCCACCACCCATCCAGGAAGTTCTTTACTTCTAAAAATTCGGTTATTTCTTTCCTTCCATATTCCCCACCAAATATGGGGAAGAGTTAGTTTCCATAAAAATATAACTTCAGGATTCTTTGAGGGACAATACCAACTTTTAAGAGATATTTCCACATTTTTTTGGTGGATCCAAGCAATACCCCACAGATTGAGGATTTCTTTCCAAACTTGTTGCATAAAAAAATAGTTAACAAACAAGTGATCTCTATCTTCAAAGCCCTTCTTACAAAGAATACACCTGTTCACAATATATATTCCTCTTTTTTGTAAATTGTCTAGAGTCAAGATTTTATTTTGGAGGAGGGTCTAGAAGAAGATTTTTATTTTAGGGATGAGCCCCTTTATCCAGGCCTTCGTCCACAAAGGTTTGTAGCCATTTCCCTTTGAATTAAAAATGGAAGAAACTTTAAATTGTCCACTAGGCTCATTATGCCAAATAATCTTATCTTCAAGATTGGGGTAGAGAGATATAGAATTTAGGGACAATTGTATATTCTTGAAATCTTGATCAAGATCAGTAAGGTTCACCCAAGAGTTGTTATGCCAGTATTGGTTAACCATTATTCCCACTCTTTGCTGACATCGTTCTATTGCTTCTTTATCTTGGATTTCTTCTATCAAAGGTTTTCCTTTTAACCAAACATCCTCCCAAAATTTCACCTTTTTTCCATTGCCAACTTTCCAAGAGATTCCTTCTTCTAAAACTTGTTTAGTACCCTGAACTTCCCCCCATATGGCAGATGGATGGGAGACGACAGGGTAAGAAAAGAAATCAGAGAGGGACTTTGCCTTGAATAAATACTTATGCTTCCATATATTGCTCCATTCTTTATTTTCTTGATAAACCCTCCATCCCTGCTTAGCTAAGAGAGCTATGTTCATACTTCTAATTTTCCTTATTCCTAGTCCTCCTTCCCTGACAGGTTTACAAATGTTATCCCATGCAATTAAAGGCATTCTCCTTTTCTCCTCAGTACCTTTCCAAAGAAAGCTTCTCTGAATTTTTTCAATAGCTTCTGCAAATTTGGTGGGAATTCTGAAAAGACTCAAAGCATAAGTGGGTATGCTTTGAAGACTTGCTTTGAGGAGGGTAAGCTTTCTTGCCTGACTTAGAAAATTACCTTTCCATCCCACAAGTTTCTTTCTAAATTTGCTCATAAGTCCTTCCCAAAAAGCTTCAGGAACTTTCATCCCAAGAGGGAGACCCAGGTAAGAGGAGGGGAAAGATCCTATGGAGCATTCAAGGATTTTAGCTATTTTGTTTTGTCTATGACTTGGGGTGTTAGTGAATAACACTGCACGTTTGTTCCAGTTAATCAATTTTCCTGAGGTAGCTAAATATAAATTTATAGCTTTCTTCAACGTTCTTGCTTCTGTGACTTTAGATTGCCCCATGAAAATAGTATCATCAACAAATTGGCCATGGGAGCATATTAAAGGATGAGAAGAGGGTTTCAGACCCTTAAATAGACCTTTATAGACTAAGTCCCCTATATATCATCCCATACTATCAGCCATAATAATAAACAGAATAGGGGATATAGGATCCCCTTGTCTCAATCCCCTTGACAGTTTAAAGAAGCGGGACGAACTCCCATTTACCAGCACTGCAATAGAAGTAGTAGATATCAACTGCTTAATAATATCAACCACTCTTTGTTCAAAGCAAAAGGCAATAAGACTATTTGAAAGGAATAACCAGTCCACCCTGTCATATGCTTTAGCAATATCAACTTTCATTATGAACCCCTCATTGTTAGAGCTGAACAACGAATGAATATTCTCATGAGCAGTAATTATAGAATTGAGGATTTGTCTTCCTGGGATGAATCCATTTTTCTGATCAGCAATAATCGAAGGGATCACTTCTTTACATGTTATAAATTCATCCACATTATAATCTTTCTTGGTGACAATTTACTTCCTTTGAAAAGTCCATACAAGTCATTTAATAGCCAAAAATATGACCAAAAGGCACTTTTGGCATATGAAACACGGAAAAGGGGTTAATACATGACTTAGGAACACCTTATAACATTTCAATGACCCTATTAAAAAAATTTAAAAACAATTTTAGCCTTGGACCATGTTTGACCATAGTTTACCAAAGTTGACTTGAGTTGACTAGACAAGTACAAGGAAGTTAGGCTTATATCAAGACTAGAACAAGGATAGGTGAGATGTTTAGACACACATGAGACCCTATAGGACATATAGAAACCCTTCGAAAAGTTTCAATATGTATGGGTTGACCCAATTTGACTAGAAGTCAAATTTGGTCAACACTAAGTTTTTAGCTAATGGGGAGGCATGTAGTTCTAGGAAAAAAATCTCGCATCGTGTTAATTTTGGTACTAATACCATACATCCTTTATGCCAAAAATAGTGACCATCCCAAGGTTAAATTTATTGAGATGAAGTATTAATGGTAATTTT
Source organism: Torreya grandis (assembly GCA_037957365.1). Classification (NCBI taxonomy): domain Eukaryota; kingdom Viridiplantae; phylum Streptophyta; class Pinopsida; order Cupressales; family Taxaceae; genus Torreya; species Torreya grandis. Next base: position 77,300 of record JARHVA010006832.1, read on the forward strand.
CTAGATGAGTTATTGAATTTGGGCATCATGATTCCATTCTTAGTGTATCTTATATAGCCACTCTAAAATAGAGGAGGATAGTGTGCATTAAAATGTTTATTCTTCATATTAGATATTCAATGCATCTACAAAAATTATGTCCTTACATTTATTATAGGTAATATCATATAAATATCCATAAATTTCATATTAACTTTTATTACTCAAAAATATACTCTTTTCTCCAAGAATTACCTAGAAATGTGATGATAGATTTTGATGTGGAAATGTCTCCTAAATAGGTATGGGCACCACTTGTTGACTACATGAAGTATGGGTAGAATTTCCTTCTCATGTGTAGAGTGGGATAAGTTTTTTCTTATATGTGCCTTTCTAGTTAATTCAAATGGTCAACCTTATTTCATTAGGACAGCTCCAATGCCACTACATGAGGGATCACTTTCAATAACAGAGTTTTGATAAGTCAAACATAGTTATAACTCATGTAGTACACACTAGTGAATGCAAAGGTCAACCTTATTTCATTAGTATAGCTCCACCTAAGGGATCACTTTCAATGACAAAGAGTTTGTATAAGTCAAACATAGGTATAACTCATGTAGTACATATTTTCTACTTGAGAATATAGAATTCCTTTTCTACCATGTATGACCATTAAAGTTCTCTTTTTATAACATGGCCATCAATGGAGTTGAAACTTAGAATAATCCTTGATAATATTTTTATAATATCTAGTGAGGCCCAAAAATCCACAAATGTTCTTGACTTTTTGGGGTTTAGGTCAATTATTCATAGCCTCATTTTTTAGGGATTTACTTTAACTCCTTCGTTAGAGACAATGCATCCTAGATACTCAATTTCGTTTTTAGAAAAGCACACTTTGACCATTTAACACATAATTGGTTATCAAAAATGAGTTGTAATTTATGTTATAGATGCATTAGATGTTCCTCCTAGGTTTGGCTATGAATAATGATGTCATCAAATAATACCAAGATGAATTTATGTATAAATGACTAGGACTTATTCATTGAGCCTTAAAATGTTGACAGAGTAGTGGTGAGGTTGAAGGGCATGATGAGAAACTCAATATGACCATCATGAGTTTAAAATATTATATTAATAATATCATCTTCCTTTATGTGTATTTGTTGATGGATTGACCTCACATCAAGATTCGAGAAGAAGTGGGTTCTATGCAATTCTTACAATACCTCATCAATCCCTAGATTGGGAAACTTTTCCTTGATTATGATTTTATTCAATGCTCATTATTCAATACAAAGGGGCCAATACCCATATTTTTTACATACCATAATATAATGTAAGATTAAGTATTGATGCTCAGTCAAATGATTCCCGAATTTAATAATTATTGCACCATTTTTTCAATTTCATTCTTTTGTAGAAATAGATACTAGCAAGGACAAATTTTTGGAGGTATGAGATCTATAAAATTTGTATGGTTTATCTTTTATCTATTGTGAAGGTAACCCATCGATTCCTAAAATACAACTATAATTTTAGATAATAGTTCCTTTAATTTTATTAGATGATTGGGATAAAATGTTTCATTATGTTGTACGGCACAAAGCTAGGTAGAAATCCCATGAGATCCCTTTTTCATAAACTTCCCCATTCCATGAGACATAATGATAATTTTTTATCCTCGATTGATAATTTTAATGTGTGTTTACAATCATTATTAGTGAATTTTATCTATAGTTTTAAAAAAAACCATGGGATAATACCTAGTGTCTAAAGCCACTGTGTTCCCAAAATTATGTTGCAACCTCTTATAGGTATAATAAACATATATAATTTAAAATTATAACCCCCCACTCAAATTCAAACATTATATAGTTTTTCCTTACAAGGTAAGGCTACACCATTACCTATCATGACTTCAAAACTTGAACAAAGATATAAATAACAATTAGCTTTTTTGGTTAGTTGAGTGTTTATTAAGTTATATGTGTTAACATAATCAATGAGAATTATGAGGGTATGTTTTTTAAAGTACCCATTGATCTACATCATTTGAGGATTTTTTATGCTATCTAACGCGTGTACTAATTTTTTTGGCATGGGGTCCTCCCCAATATCATTTTCTTCCTCTAGGGATTCTAGTTCATCTTCCCATTTATCAGACTTTGGGGTGACTCAACATCAAGTAAGTGATATTTTTTGCTCCACATCTTGGTGACCTAATGTGAATTTATAATTTAAATTTTAATATTATTGATAATATCAACCCATTTTGAATGTACATGGGTTATTATCTCTTACCTCACCTATCCACCATAGAAGATAACTCTTTATGGAGCAACTCTTCATCACATGGTTCTAAATCTTCTCAATCTCAATCTACCCCATACCATCTAGTAGATCTAGAGAATCCTATTATAAAAATCCCAAATCATGACAATCATATACCTTATACCTTTTTTACACCTTCGAAACCTATAATTTGTAAACTTTTCAACCCATCTACCTCAAATTTTAGAACCTCACATTATGTTCCACCTCTTACTACCAATGTTCACAATCCTATTGTTACACCCATAACAAGAGCACCTAGTATTATCACTTCCCAAATTAACATGGTTGAAACCACTCAAATTGATAATCTAGTTGTTTCTCAATTATTCAAAAACCTTGATGATAATACTATTTACACTCCTAGCAAGAATGGTGGCTTTACTAAGGTTCCTTTTTATTCTACCACACTTAAGACAACTAACACTAATGTTGGGAATCCTCCACCTATAAATAATCCTCCTCCCACTAACACTAACAATAATCTTCCTAACAAAACTAATACCCCACCTTCAAACCCACCTATTGATACAACTCAACTTCTTGCACAAGTCATACAAAAAATTATCATCATGCAAATAACCAATCAATCTCAAATGATGAACATGCAACAACATTTATTAAACATGACTAGTCAACCACCACAAGTCATCATGCCTCAACCAAATCCAAATTTTTTCCCTCCTCCTCTTAAATATGCTAATGTTAATATCATCCCTCAACCTCAAATAAATAACAAAATGCTTTAACATCTTCAAAATGAACATTTAGCCCCATTCATTACATCCATAGATATTAGAAACATTTCTCCAACTACCACATATAATGGGACTAAGTACCCTACTATCTTTCTTAAGTCTTTTGGTAATCTCTATAAGGAATGGATCCAAACTAACACCTTTTCTACCACCAAGCTCTTATCCAAAACATTTTTGGGTGATGCACTTAAATGATACAACCAACTTCATAGGCATTCCATCTCATAACTAGAAGATTTAGTCAATGCTCTAGAGAAGGAATTGCAACATGATGACCTTCTTGAAAATTACCTTAGCCATTTCATCAATGCTAAGCAAATTTCTAATGAATCTGCTCATACTTTCATTAAATTATGGAAGTCACTCTCTCATAAAGTGGACCATAACATGAATGATGACAATCTTTTAAAACTATTTGTCATTGCTCTTAAACCTCCCCTTTAATACAAAGTTCTTTCACGTCAAACTTTATATGTAGCCTTAGACCAAGAAAAAAGGCAAGACTTTCTTATGATTCAATTTGAACCATCTCAAAAAACTACTAAAATACCTTTCCAATCATCTTCTCATAACATTGATTCATCCAAACTGTTAGGAGTGTGGAGCTAAAAGCTTCACCAAGGAGCATAGACAAACAGGTTCGGGTCTACACAGACGCCGGCGTCGGTCAGGAGCGACCGACGTCGGTCAGTTGCAGTTACAGAGGTGCCGACGTCGGCAGCAGGGTCGGCCGGCGACGGTCACAGGCGAACAGGCAGGAACCGACGTCGGTTACCTGCGTGTCCAGAAAGCGATTTCCGAGGACAGAAGCGAGTGTTTGCATGATGAGTTTGAGTTGTAGACTCAAGCTTGCGTCTCTATTGTTAGCAATATTATTTTTAGAGCCCTTGTTGAAGAGGCTTAACTGTTTGTTGTAAGAGCATGCTCAAGTTTCCTATTTCTATATGTAGGAGAGATCTTCTAAGCTATTGTATGATGAATGAGAGAGAGTGGAATAGAGTACGAGTAGAACATTGTGAATGTTTGAAGGACTGTACTTTAGAGAGAGCTCTTGAGGAATAGAGATCTAGTGAGAGATCTTGTGTGCATCTGAGAGAGGTGTGGAAGAACAAAGTTCTTCATTTGTATTCCTATTGTAAAGAGTTTTTAATACAAGTTTTCAAGGTGTTTTCTTGTATATCTTGTTCTGTGCTATTTATCATTTCAGTTACTTATCTATCTGATTTATTTCCACATTCATTACTTTCATAAGTGTAATCCATTGTTGGTTGATCCCCAACAAGTGGTATCAGAGCTCAGGTTCACTAACAGGTGGTTCAGATCTGTGTAGTGTGTTCGGATTACAGGTTGCTCACAGGGATTTCTGTTTGAGTGGGAGAAGCAATGGCAGAGGAAAGTAAGTTGAGAATGGAAAAGTTTAATGGCAAGAACTATCAGCACTGGAGAATGCAGATAGAGGACTATCTGTATCAGAAGGATCTTTACTTACCGTTAGGTGGGATAGCAAAGAAGCCCAAGGATATGGAGGATGAAGAATGGGAAGTTCTTGACAGAAAGGCTCTTGGGTCTATAAGACTGAGTCTGGCCTCCACTGTGATATCTAATTTGTCACAGGCAAAAACTACGGTAGAGTTAATGACCACGTTAGCAAATTTGTATGAAAAACCCTCCGCTTCAAATAAGGTATATTTGATGAAGCAGTTATTTAATTTGCATATGCAAGAAGGTGGATCTGTTTCTAATCACCTGAATGATTTCCATGGTATTGTTAATCAGTTAAGTTCTGTGAATATTGTATTTGAAGATGAAATAAAGGCTCTTTTAATTTTATGCTCTTTGCCTGAAAGCTGGCATGGCTTGGTAATGGTAGTTTCTAATACTGCTTCTGCTTCGAATATTTTAAAAGTAGAGGATGTGGTTAGTGTTATTTTGAATGAAGAAATTCGCAGGAAAAGCACAGAAGAGACTTCTGGGACATCCGGGAACGCTTTAAATTTCGAGAGCAGAGGAAGGCAAAAAGAAAGGAGCAAGAGGAGATCAAGATCTAAGTCTAAGGGAAGAGGCAGATCCAAATCCAGGAATGGCAGAAGGCCACAATGCTGGAACTGTGGAAAGTTGGGGCACATAAGCAGAGATTGCTGGTCAAAGCCTAAGGAGGATAATCAGCACGAAGGAAAGGAAGAGACAAAGGTTGCAGGTATTGCACAGGATGCTCTTATTTTCTCTTTGCATAATAACATAGAATCTTGGGTATTAGATTCTGGTGCATCTTTCCATGCTACCCCTAACAGAGAATATTTCAGTGACTATGTCCATGGAGATTTTGGAATAGTGTACTTAGGGGATGATGAGCCTTGCAAGATTATTGGCAAAGGTAAATTGCAGCTAAAGATGCAGAATGGCAACACATGGGTGTTGAGGGATGTGATGCATGTTCCTAGTTTAAAGAGAAATCTGATTTCTACAGGTAAGCTAGGTGATGAGGGTTGTACAGTAACTCTCACAGCAGATTCTTGGAAAGTGACCAAGGGTGCACTTGTTATGGCCAGAGGTAAGAGAGAAGGTACTCTCTATTTGTGTAATTGTATTACTAACAAATCTCCTTCAGTTTTATCTACTTCAGATGTGGATGCTAAATTGTGGCACTCAAGGCTTGGCCACATGAGTGAGAAGGGGATGTCTATCCTTAAGTCTAAAGGTATGCTTTCATATTTGAAAAGTATGGATCTAGAATTTTGTGAGCATTGTGTGTTTGGAAAATAGAAAAGGGTTAGTTTTCTAAAGACTGGGTCTACTAAGAAAAGGCAGAAGTTGCAGCTTGTTCACACAGACGTGTGGGGACCGGCTCATGTAGCCTCTATTGGCGGATCACAGTACTATGTTACATTCATAGATGACGCCACAAGAAAGGTATGGATCTACTGTATTAAAAAGAAATCTGATGTTTTTGAGACTTTTAAGATATGGAAAGCCATGGTTGAGAATGAAACAGGCAAAAGATTAAAGTGCTTGAGATCTGATAATGGTGGTGAGTTCTGCAGTCTTAAGTTCAAATTGTATTGTTATATAAATGGGATCCGTAGGCAAAGGACGGTTCCAAGGACACCTCAGCAGAATGGTATTGCTGAAAGGATGAACAGGACTATTATGGAGCGTGCAAGATGTATGAGATTGCATGCAGGGTTGCCCTTAGAGTTTTGGGCAGAAGCAGTTGACACCGCAGTGTACCTGATCAACAGAGGACCCTCTACAGCTCTGGATGGTGGAATTCCAGAAGAGGCATGGACAGGTAAAAAGGTTGATCTTTCATATCTCAAAGTTTTTGGTTGTGAAGCCTTTGTGCACATAGATAAGGAAAATAGAAAGAAGCTTGATGCTAAGTCTATGAGGTGCACGTTTATAGGCTATGGCTCAGATGATTTTGGTTTCAGATTTTGGAATCTAGGAACTAACAAGGTAATCAGGAGCCGTGATGTTGTTTTCAATGAAAGAGTGATGTACAGTGATCAGATAAGGAAGCTAGATCAAGCTGGGCAGAGCAATAATGAATTGGACGAAGTTATGGTCCAAAATGAGCTCGCGGGAAAAAGAAATAATCACTTACAGGAAAACACAGAGACCGACGTCGGCAGGTTTGGCACCGGCATCGGCAATACAGAAACCGATGTCGGTCATACAGAGACCGACGTCGGCAGACTAGGCACCGGCGTCGGCTAGGAAGAACCGGCGTCGGCCAGTAATAGGTCTACAGGTGGCCGAGGTCGGTCACTGTCAGAAAATTTGGGTGGACAGATTGTGGAAAACGAGTCCAAGACACCAACCAGGAGGTCTGAAAGGGTAAGTAAGCCTCCAATTAGATATTCTCCTTCTTTATATTATTTATTGCTAACCGATGGTGGAGAACCAGAAAGTTTTGAAGAAGCTTTACAGGTGGAGTCCAGGAGTAAGTGGGAGCATGGCATGGTTGAGGAGATGGAGTCCTTAAGAGAGAACCAAACATGGTATTTGGTTGAATTGCCAGCTGGTAAGAGAACACTGAAGAACAAGTGGACTTACAGGTTGAAGGAAGGCGAGGATGGTCAGATGAGATACAAGGCCAGATTGGTTGTAAAAGGATTTTCACAAAAGCCAGGTATTGACTTTGGCGAGATTTTTTCTCCGGTTGTTAAGATGACTTCTATAAGGGTTGCATTGTCTTTGGTTGCTTTTGAGGATTTGCATCTCGAGCAGCTAGATGTTAAAACAGCATTTCTTCATGGATATTTAGATGAGGAAATTTACATGGAACAACCAGAAGGTTTCGAGGTCAAGGGTAAGGAGAAACTAGTGTGCAGGTTAAAGAAAAGCTTGTATGGCCTCAAGCAAGCTCCAAGGCAATGGTACTTGAAATTTGACAGGTTTATGACTGAGCATGGTTTCAGTAGGTGTCAATCAGACCATTGTGTATATTTTAAGAGATTTGATAACGGTAGATACATTATTCTATTGTTGTATGTAGATGACATGCTGGTTGCAGAGTCTCACATGCAGGATATCTCAGAGCTTAAGGTGAAGTTAGCTCAAACGTTTGCCATGAAGGATTTGGGAGCAGCTAAGAAAATCCTTGGCATGAGCATTAAGAGAGACAGAGAAAATCACAGGTTGATATTGTCTCAAGAAGATTATGTGGACAAGGTGTTGAAACGGTTCAACATGCAGGATGCGAAACCGGTAAGCACACCTTTGGCAGGACATTTCAAGTTAAGTAAAGAACAATGTCCCAATTCACATGATGAGGTAGAGTACATGAACAAGGTTCCATATTCTTCCGCGGTAGGAAGTTTGATGTATGCAATGGTGTGTACTAGACCAGATATTGCCCAAGCAGTGGGAGTAGTAAGCAGGTATATGGCCAATCCAGGAAAGGAACATTGGAAAGCAGTACAATGGATCCTTAGATATCTGAGAGGAACCAGCAGTAGATACTTATGCTATGGAGGTTCAGATACATCTCTACATGGCTATGTAGATTCAGATATGGCAGGGGATTTGGATGGCAGGAGGAGCACCACAGGTTATGTTTTTACTGTAGGTGGAACGGCAGTTAGTTGGATTTCTAAGTTGCAGAAGGTTGTAGCCTTGTCAACTACAGAAGCAGAATATATTGCAGCTACAGAAGCTAGCAAGGAGATGATATGGATGACACGGTTCATGGAAGAGCTTGGAAGGGAGCATGGGAGTTGCAGATTGCATAGTGACAGTCAGAGTGCAATCCATTTGGCTAAGAACTCAGCTTTTCATTCTAGAACCAAGCACATACAGCTAAGGTACCACTTCATACGGCAGGTATTGGAAGATGGTGAGTTGAAGCTGGAGAAGATCCATACAGACAAGAATCCTGCTGATATACTAACAAAGCCGGTTACTAAGGAGAAGTTGAATCTTCATTCAACTTCTGTTGGTCTTCACGATTGAGTTGAAGATGGAAGAGCTAGAAGATCTTGCTGTACAGGTATTGGTGCAGCTGGTTTATCTCCAAGTGGGAGATTGTTAGGAGTGTGGAGCTAAAAGCTTCACCAAGGAGCATAGACAAACAGGTTCAGGTCTACACAGATGCCGGTGTCGGTCAGGAGCGACCGACGTCGGTCAGTTGCAGTTACAGAGGCGCCGACGTCGGCAGCAGGGTCGGCCGGCGACGGTCACAGGCGAACAGGCAGGAACCGACGTCGGTTACCTGCGTGTCTAGAAAGCAATTTCCGAGGACAGAAGCGAGTGTTTGCATGATGAGTTTGAGTTGTAGACTCAAGCTCGCGTCTCTATTGTTAGCAATATTATTTTTAGAGCCCTTGTTGAAGAGGCTTAACTGTTTGTTGTAAGAGCATGCTCAAGTTTCCTATTTCTATATGTAGGAGAGATCTTCTAAGCTATTGTATGATGAATGAGAGAGAGTGGAATAGAGTACGAGTAGAACATTGTGAATGTTTGAAGGACTGTACTTTAGAGAGAGCTCTTGAGGAATAGAGATCTAGTGAGAGATCTTGTGTGCATCTGAGAGAGGTGTGGAAGAACAAAGTTCTTCATTTGTATTCCTATTGTAAAGAGTTTTTAATACAAGTTTTCAGGGTGTTTTCTTGTATATCTTGTTCTGTGCTATTTATCATTTCAGTTACTCATCTATCTGATTTATTTCCGCATTCATTGCTTTCATAAGTGTAATCCATTGTTGGTTGATCCCCAACACAAACTTCCCCAACCTCTAAATGGAGTATCCTATTCAACTAATTTTAACCTAACCCAACCTCCCTTGAGTCTAAAACAACTTAATAAGAAATTGCCACCCTCTAAACCTATGAGCTTTGATCCTTTCAAACCTCCTCCAAAATAGTATAATCCTAATAATTTTTATTGGTGGCATGTTACTATAGGCTATTATCATGAGTATTGTCGTGATATTCACCATTTTATTCTTTCTTCCTTTCTTGGTTCACATTTCAATCTCAATATTCTAACCAAACAACATTATCAAGACTATCTTCAAGATTTTCAAATTCAATCTCAAGAACCACAATCACATCAAAATAAACCACCTAATGATTAGCAACAATTGTCCCATACCTATAGCTCATCCACTAATTTTTTTTAAACCATAGTTTATCCTTACTCCTACACCAATAAAGAAAGGATAGCTAACATGAATAATTTTAAACATATCATTGTATCCATTGAACCTCAACCTCTTAGGTCACATGAACCAAAAGAGTATCCAATTCAAATGCCTATTCCAATGCATATCATACATGTGCCTCCTTTACCTACTCACACCTATCCTATGCATGATATGTCACATTTAACCTCCTTAAAATCTAAAAAACCAACACATTTACCTATCTCCAAATGCACCTACCAACCCAATGCAAATCATTCTAATGATTAAATGTTACCTCACTCCAACTCACATGTTGGGGCATTTTGTGATGCCCATCCACAAGTCCATTCAAACTTTGGGGCATCTTGTGATGCCCATCCACAAGCCCATTCAAACTTTGGGGCATCTTGTGATTCCCATCCCTATATCAACTTACCCACTAGGGCATCTTATGATGCCCACTCTTATTCTAAAATACATAATAACAAACAAATTCAAATTCAAGAAACCTTATCAAACTTATAGACTTATATATCACATGCTCATATTTGATATAGATGTTATCATAGATCTTCCTTGTTCTTTTTGTCTCATGTTTATTTTTTTTGTGCATTTTATTTCTTATACTTTTGCTTTATAAGCATCATTGTCTTCCTTTACATTCTTTGTTTTTATTTCACATTACATTTGGCACTTGCTTTCATTTTTATCCTCACATATTTCCTATATTTTTATGTTATTCTTTACCTTAGTAGATTTATGATTATTTTTTCCCCTTATTTAGCATTCACCCTCGTGGGTTTCTCTTTCTTGATTTTGTAGTATAAGACCATGGATAGGACTTGGCCCTCTTCATAAAATACCACTTTTAATTCTTTTCTCATTTTATTATTTCACATTTTAATTTTTGGTACCCTCGTGGGTTTCTCTTTTATGAGTTACAGTATAAGACCTCAGATAGGACCCAATCCTCATAAAATTACCATTTTATCATTCCTTTTATAAGCAAAAAAACATTGATTCTCATTCTCAACTTTAGTTTTTGCTCTTTTTTATAAGATTTAATTTGCACAACAATATATGTTAGCATGTTTTCCTCCATTTTCCTCATTATTATGATAAGGAATCACACTTTAATGTCATTATATCCCTTTTTGCCTTTTGTCACACTTTTTTTAATTTGATGTAATTCAAGTTATTCCATGTGTCATTACTCTTGATTTCCCCTTCCTTTCATTCCACATTGGATAAAATAAGGTTGAATTCAAGATATCACTTTTATTTTACCTAGATTTATGAAACTCTTAGACCGCATGCTCTTTGAAGTTCTCTCTCTTAGCAGCCAAGCCCTAAGTATTCAAATGAAAGTAATCTTTAGTACCCATGTTTAGTTTTCCAAATTCATGTGAAGGAGGAATAGAAAAATCCATCAATAAAGTTAAAATATAAATCACTTGAAATAAAAGGCAATGATATCTAAAAATCAACATACAAATCTCAAAATTCAAATCACACTAAAAGACATGTTTACAAGCACATTTCATATCTCCAATCGAATATCAAACTCCATAGTTGGCCTCACATAGAGTTGAGATCCATTGGGGTATAGTAGGCCAGTAGATTAGAATAGGGGAATTCAAAAAACTCTATGGTGATACCTACTTTCTCACACAAGTACCCAATCTTCGTAGTAGACTGACAGCTCTGTAAGGGGTCTTAAGGAGTGGGGAACACGTTGTGGGAAGGTATGTCCATTTTACTTTTCATGTATATAGCCTTCATGGGATGATATATATACTTCAATTGTTGACCTAAGACTTGTGTGGCTAAGAGAAGTTCTTCAAAGTCCTTAAGGTTGAAATTACTCTTGTTTTGATAAACCTAATTTGAGTGTCTTGACTTTGATAAATATTTTGTCTACCTTGGTTTTTCCTTCATTTTTTCCCTCTACCCATTTCATTTCTTGCCTTGACAGGAAAATTGTGATTCCAAATCTATTTTCCCTTCTTCTTTTATTCCTTATTCACCTCTTAAAAACATGTTAGCATTACTTTGTTTCAGTTTTATCTATCCTTAGATCAAAATAATATGTCTGAGTAACTATGGATTACACCCTAACACCATTTATTTACCATACCATCTCATTATCATACTAGTCATGTCATTAGGTTATTTTTTTTCTTACATTGCATCTTCGAATAAGTACTAAGTTTTGATTTTTCATCATTTAGAGCTTTTAGATTTTCATTTAGCCATCTTGTTTGATTTTTGTAAACTTCACTTATCTTACATATGACATTTGGCATTATTACATGTTTCTCCATATGTATCCTTATTCATGTTTGTCTCACATCTTAAATTACATTTCATTTTCCATCTTTCATGTTTTTATTTTTGCCTATCTTACATGAGCTTACTTTCCACTTTCTTACATATCTTTGTTCAAGTTTTCTTGCATTGATATTTCATTAGTCATTCATGTTTTACATGTTTCCCAACATGATTTAGTATGTTCTACATTCCTTTTTCCATTTATGTTTTACATGCTTTCCAACATGATTTAATGTGTTTTAAAATCATTTATCATTCATTTACACTCATTTGTCATTCATTTTCCATAATTTGTCATTCTTTTGCCATCATTTTGTCATTCATTTGATTTCAATATTCTAGCCTTACCTTAATAATCTTGATTTTCCAATTTTTTCTAAAACCCTCATATTTTTGTGTTAACTCATTTTTCACTACTATATGCCTAAATCCAAAATTTTCATTTTTTGGCTATTTTTTGCACTAACTTCTATAGGTTTGCCTAGTGTTATTCACATTAGACACCTTCATTTTTATTGCAGTCTACTTATTTATCTATAGCACTAAGGTAAGTAAAGATATGTGTTTTTCAATTTTTTCCTTTCATTTATCTTATTTGTTGCTTACTACACTTTACTTAGCATCAGCATTGTATGTTATCGTGTTTTATTTCTTAAAGCACCATCTTGTGTTGAACTTACGTGACACATGATGAGATTTGAGTGGGGAATATGTATACACATAATATTTTTAAACTCTTATAAATTATGGATACTTTATATCTTGCAAGAACCCATCAAATATCAATCTCTCTGAGTGCATGCCTTAAGGGGTACACCAAAGTGGGTAGACCATTGGTGCTTCATAAGATTATTGTCCATTTTTCCACTTGACATATACACACTTGTCTCCTAAAAAAATTTACCCTAATATTATTATTCTTGTTTGTACCTATTCCAAACATTTTTCACATCTTTATCTTCCTTTTTCTTGCCTTGACCCCCTTTCACCAATTGACTATACTAGGTCGACAAGGTCGACCATGTATATTTTTCAACCTCTGATTACTATATAGGGTCAATTTGGTTAACCCTATACTATTTTTGGTATTTTAACTTGTATTTTTGTTATCCCTTTGCCTGACCTATATCAGGACTTAGTGATTTATCTCTCAAAAATATATAGGGTTGACTAGGTTGACCCCGTACAGCTGACATATTCAGAAGGATTTTGGGCAATATCTACCTATATATACAAGTTCATTTCCAACCATTTGATAATAGAAAATATAATAAGAATAAATTTGAATTAACATCTGCTTATTGACCATTATACTTGAGTAATAAAGCTTAGGATTCCATACTTTCTTTGGAGATACGGATCTTGTCTTGTGGATAAGTCTTTTGGATGCATAGATAGGTTATGTAGCCTAGAGCTGATTTGTCTTTGTTATCCTTGCATACCATATAAATATATTGTGATTAACCTTGGCCAAGGGAGATATTGAGGCTTGGTGGGTTCATCTTCAAAGGTAATTATTCCTAACTTTATTTCCCCTTTGTAAGAGTACATAGATAATGCAATTATGCTTCTCTTCCATGAATTATAATTTTGTATAAATTGACATGATTATATGTGTTATATGCATGTTTAGTTTAGTTTTTTTAATTTCTAACTCCCATTTTATGACACAATATTTGGTGAGCACTAGATTAGATTTACTTTACTGTTTATTAGAATAGAGTGAACATTAAACCTAGGACTCTTTTAGGGTTGTTGCATGATTATGTTAGACTGTAGGCTTTTGAACCCTTCTTAGCATGGTGTATTATTACAAGTGATCCTATAATTAGTTATAATATATCCCCATCTTTTTCATGCTTCCAATTAATAAATGTATTCCTAATCAAAAGTGTATTTATACTCTATCTTCTTCAAGCTAGGATTGATTTATAGATATGATGCATTTCTTATTGTATATAGAAATCACCATAGTAATCATGGTGGAGTCTTAAGATTGGTTTTAGAATAAACATATCATGCATATAGTTACATATCTTTCTATCATTACCAATATTTTTCATATTCACCTACATGTGTTTCAGATAGAGGAGGTAACATTGAAACATTAGATGATTGAACTTGTTTGAAAATTCTTTAAGGTTTGAGAATGTGGATAATGTCATAGGAATCATGGTGGAGCCATAGGATGGAAAATATTTTTAAATTCATGGCTTTAGGTAAATAATGTTGCTTCAAGGATACATTAACTTAAACTCTCTAAAACAAATGCCTTGCTTTTATTCCTTTCATGGTAAGATGTACTGAGATCTACACAATCTTAAGTGTTCCATCATGAAGATCAGACCTAGGAGTAAGGTCTTGACCAAAGAGACTGAGTATTTTCTCCTAAAAAATAGTGTAGATGAAAACTTCATACTGAAAATTATCTCACTATATATGATAGTTTTATCTATATAATTCTAAGTCCAAATGGCTTTATGGTGATATAGGACCTAATGGAGGCATAACTTTGCATACAACTAATTATTTAGATTAGAAATAAAAATAATGGTTCAAATATAATTGAGATGAGTTTAATTATAGGGTATAAACTCATATCACAACCTACAAGTCCCCTTTTGATCACAAAATGATAACTATATTCTAACTGTAGTGTGACAATAGGTTGTAACAAGTAGTTTGGGTGTTGGCAAACTCTAAAGCATGGTTGATCTGAACCCAAATAGGTATGAAGTGAGTTAAAGGACTTAAATGATATGTTATATCAGATTATGTAGGGTATAATTAAAAAAAAATTAACCTATAATGGCCCCTTAGTCACTAAAATTACCACCTACAACTAGAATGTGAACTAATAGGTGTTAACGGTATGCAACTTGGAGATTGACTAGACCAATGAACATAAAAAATTCTAAATGAACTCAAGAAAGTAATAAATGAGTTTATAATTTTCAATAAGGTATTAGGCAATAATATACAATGTATATCATTGGTTGACATCTATAGGTAGGTCTCCCTCTTGAGCAAATAACACAGTCATAGTTGACTGCAAACTAGCCTAGTCAAGTGAAGAGAAGATAATTGAGGGAGATAACAGAAGTTAAGAGTGTTGAGATGTTTAAAAAAATATTTAAAATAATTATGGAAAAATTCACATGATTTCCATCACATTTAAATAATTCAAGGAAGGCTTCAACCTAAAACCTATAGTCAATACACATACTTGGTACACAGTTAAAAAGTCTGTCTTAAAGAGTTTGAGTGTTGAAGGTGTTAAATGTGTGATCTAGCTCTATAATTTTGTAAATAGTATCCCCATGACTTTACCAAGCCTATAATATCCTTTTTTTCCAATAAAATAGTTGAAATTCCCTCTATTATATCTTAGATAAAGGGCACTCCTAGAGAGATGCACCCTGTAGATTTAGTAGGTAAATGATGAGAAGGTGAGATGGGAGGTCTTAAATAATTGAAATAAGATGTAAAATAGTGAGTTAAACATTAAAAATCATAGGGGATACATCACAGTCATATCAAAATACTTAGATATGGTGATGAATACATAAACACAGTCAAGTCCATTAAACCTAAACCCAGCCTAATGCCTAAAGGGGGGTCTAATACCACTTAAAGGGCCAAATGAGCCTTGAAAAGCATTGGAGGACCTTCATGGTGATTTATAAGGTGAGTTAAAACCTTTATTTTTTAGATAAAGTCATGATAATTTCATTTCTTGTCTTAAGAACAACTCAAGGTGCACATAATGCAAAGAAGAGCTCAAGAAGGCATCTTTGGAAGCTCACACCAGTACAGAAGTTTAGCATGGGAACCTAAGGAATTGGGATATGTTTAAGAGGGTCCTAAAAAAGGTTCTATTGGAATTTTCTTGAGGATTTAATGTCATACTTTTACAAACAAATGCTAAGGGTAAAAACCACTTAAAACCATCCAAAACCCTTGATAATGACCTAATAGGAAATATAAAGAATAAAAGGCATCCAAATGAGTTGGTATGACTTGGAAAGTGACTAGGACTTGCAAAGGACTCCCCTAGGCTCCTTCCCATCAAGTTGGCTTGTACCTTACTCGTATGAATAGCATACAGAATTGATTTTATTGACCTAATTTGATGTTTTGTAGGTGTATAAGAGTATTGAAGGATGAGAATAACTTTGTGAACTCAAGTGAGACATAATATAAACCCCAATTTTCATTTATTACTTATTATAGGCACATAAGTACCTCTGCTATCTCCTTCACTTCAGGTAATCCAAACTAACATAGTGAATGGAAGATGATCATCTAGTGAGAATGTGATAACTCTAATTAGGAAGAATTTTAAGGTCTAATTAATGTATTTAGGGATAGGAGGAATCTTTACAGGTGTCATACCACCTCCTATATAGATTTTATTAAACAATTGATGGACATTTTGGTGACAATCATGTGGAATGAGTGGAAGAAGGATGACAATGACTGCAAGTAGTGAAAACACTTATCCAAAAGAATATTAGTGATTAGGGACACATATAATTAATTTTGGAGATTTTTATTAACCCCCAAAATCATATTTCACATGCTTCAATTATTCCTAGTCTACTTTGGAGTGCTCAAGAGAAGCCAATGATGAAGGCAAATTTCAAATAGGTAGTTAAAGAGTCTTATGCCAGATTTGAGGAGTTTTCATGCTTGGAGAGAAATTTGTCCAAAGAGAAATTTCATGTTATATTTAATAATTAATTCATCTATATATTTAAATCTCTCTCTCTTAGCTTGACACTTGTTCTTATAACTCTTGAACTTTGTTCTTCTCTCTCCTTTCTCACATGCTATAAGTACTAGTTATTTTGGATCTTGTATGCTAATTCCACACCATGTATGATGAATCCCTATCAGTTTGATGTTGTAATTTGAATTTTAATAATACATTAAATTTGGTTTTTATTTTAAAAACATCTTTTCTAAGTGTTTGAAGTGATGTATGGTGAGGTCTAGTGATAAGCTTTTATCCTTGCATCTGTTTATCCTTTCATGTTTAGTGCAAGAAGTTCTCATTCTAATAGGTCATATGGAATTTAGCTAATGTGTTTGTCTCCATAAAAGTGTGAAAGTGTCCTTAAAGTCTGAAATCTAACCTCTGGTCCACTTACTTTGAGTAGCCTTATAAATATCACCTCCATATTGAAATACTAATGTTAAAACATCTTAGGACTTTAAAGCTAGTGTTGTAGGTCTTATTTATTAGTGTAAGAGTATGATGATATTATGCAGATATTCATGGTGTATCACCCCCTTATAATATATTTATTTCATGTATACTTTTACCCCTTTTCACATAAGAAATTAGTTAGCATATGTGATAAGCACTTAAAAGTTCAATTTAGGGAGCTAGCCATTAAACCTAGAGGTCTACCTCTACTATAGGAAACCCACAGGCCTAGAGGTATTCCAATGTTGCCTAAATATTATAGTAAGCTTTAAAACCCTCCTCTAGGGTGTGATATTTTGTGACAACTCCCTAGAATGACATGAATCAAGGTTCTAAATCCATTCATGATTAATGTGATTTATGTTAAGTGAAAATTGACACTTAACCTTTTTTAACTGAGGTGTCAACCACTCAAGACCAAACTTGATGGGGAGATGGTCAAATAACATATCTAAAAAAACCATGTTGATGGGGTGATCAATATTATTTACACAAAATTAAAAAATATATTCTAAAAATAGTTATTTATCTAAACTTTTCACAACCTTGTCATTACCTTTTTTAGTTTGGATTAGGTGAACCATGGGGCATTAGATGAATAATGCTATTGATAGTTAGAATCAGACACTAACTAATTAATGATGTTGGTTTAGATCTAAGTATGATTAACACAAAAATAAAAGATCCAAATACAAAGAGATAGAAATATTTTAACATGATGATAATATTATATTATTCCATATTACTTCATATGAGATATTACAAAGTTATGTAGGAAATGTCTTTCCTATAATTATAGAGATCACATCTCTATTTATGTCTCACATCCCAATAATCTCTCAATCTCCTAATATATTTTTATAATATATAATAATATATCACAACTAACTAACCAAATAATATATTCTAATAACTAACTCCCAAAATAATATTTACCTCTCGATAAATATCCAAATGTAAATACTAATTTAAAAACTAATTCCTAACATTCCCACCCTTAGTTTTTGCATGGTGAAAAAATATTCATACTCTCACCTACATTATACTCACCCCTATGGCATGCCCAACTATTTATATCATGACCTTGATACAAAGAAAGGCTCACTCCTTCCATGGTTTTAAATAGGTTTACAACAAACCTTGACATGAACAGGAACCTCATCAACTATCCACCTCTGATGGTTTTTTAAATCTACCAAAACTCTTTTCAAGATCCATGAACTGACTTATATTGATGATTTTTGTCCTTTCACTATATTTTTACATTAGATAATTATGTTTGGAATTTCTCACTAGTTATATATCTTGAGCCGGCATGAAATTTTGATCTTATTTGTAAACATAATATGAAAACTATAAAAAAAAACACACCACACAAAATATGTCACCAAATCATCTAGGGCACATCATTGGTGATAGATGAGAGGTTCTAGAACCTCAAGCCTCCATTTCCTCCTTCTTCAAGTAGGTAAAGTTTCTCACTCAAAAAAAATGTTGATGAAGCTCGAATGCATTAATTTTTTGAGAAGATATCCCCCCCATAGTTTGGACATCACATACAAGCAATAATGTGTCCTTGTATAAATAATTAATTTTGATTTTGACAATTTTGACATAAAACTGACTCTTAACACTCAACTCATTTTTTGACATTTTGACAATATTAATAAAATGACTAGATTTAAACTGACACTTTGGATTTTTGTACATATAAAATAAACTATAAATAATGATAATTTACCTTAACCATATAAACTTCACCCTAAATACTATGATGACTAAAGTGAAAAACTTTTAAATTGTGGTATTTCTAAACAATAAAAACCAAGTATTTAAACATATGTCTATACTTATAAATAAAAGTAAATTTTATAAACAAAAACAAAAAACAAATACCGCCAAATGAGTTAAATACTAGAAAGTAAATGGTGGGGTTCGAAGCACACCATAGATGAGCTTTATTGAATAAAATATACCCATTGAGTCTTTTTCACATGGAGAAATTCTAGACTACACCAAAATCTCTTTAGAATAAGCCACAATGAAATTGCAATACATCCTATCCAAATTCTAGACTTTCTGATTAACAATGATAGAAGATGGATCCACATGACTCCACAGGTCTGATGTCAAATAAATATTTGAGGTAACTACCAATTTAGAATATAGCATTATTTGGTCTATAACTTCAAATGACATTGACAAATAATAGAGCCAAGTCACAAGTGAAACCTATTCAATATTGAAGTCGAGGAGTCTTTTTTAGCATCATTATATTATGGTTTATTTCTATAGAAATCACCATCTACAAGAACTTGAATGTCATTCACATGATTGCATTCTAAGTACCTATGTCAGATGATGTTGATAACTCTAACATACTCAGGTCACTTATTATAACCTTAAGCAGTCCATAAGTCATTATGGTGAATAGCAGTTGCACGATCTTGGTAGAGAATATCAACTATGAAATAATATGGAGCAGAGACATGTAAATCAGAGGTGATAATATTTCTTTGGGGTGCCAAGGATGTGCTACCCGCAATTTGATCCTAAAGAAATCTAAAAGTTAAATAAATGCCTTTGTGAATAGTTGATCCATCTAAGAGTTGACCAAATTAGGTCAAAAAACTTGTGCATTGATCTATGTATAGAATAATATCTTGCATGTTTGTCATTACTTAAAATAAAAATCCAATGCTTGATACACCTTATTTGAATAATGCAGGTCATTTAATGCAAATAAATTTAAAATGTTAAAATTATCAACTACTAGATTGGATGCTTAGATGCATAAAAGATTCACACTTAAAACTAAACTATGCAAGTAAAACTCATAATCTATATTACTGGTAATATCTCAATCTAAAAACATTGTCTCCCATACAGAGGGGCAAATCATAGTGTAACTTCACCTTCATATTCTCTCACAATCCCATAGCCTTAGCTGCTCTAATACCAGATAATGATGTTGGTTCAGATATAAGTATGATTAACACAAGAATAAAATAAATATAGAGAGATAGATAAATATTTTAACACACTAATAATATCATATTATTCCATATCACTTCATACAATATATTATAAAGTTATATAATAAAAGTCTTTCCTATAATTATGGAGATCTTATCTCCATATATCTCTCACATCTCTATAATCTCTCAATCTCCTATAATATTGTTATAACATATAAAAATATATCACAACTGACAAACCTAATAATATATTATAATAGATAACTAACACAAAATAATATTTACCTCTTGGTAAATATCTAAATGTAAATACTAATGTGAAAACTAATTCCTAAAGCTGAGTTTATTGCACATGTTAAACAATGCCTCTCTTTCATCAACACACCACCTCATTAGGAGGATTCACTCTTTATATTCCCTAAATTAAACCATGTTATATCACCAAATATAATCCAATCAGAAACATGAATCATGTCAACAATATTTGACCAAAACATTGCCCTTCCAACAACATCGTTAGATGTATAAATATTGGAAAAAATGAGGAAACACAACCTAATGATTGAGTTTAAAATCCCAACTAATAATGGCATAAGCCAAGTCATGTGTAATAAATGTTAACGCTCCACCACTTCCAATATCATGATTTTACACATGGCACAATGCTCCCACCCAAATACATTGAGCGGTGGAATGAAGTAAAAACATCTCTGCATTTTATGTAAATAACACTACCAATTGGGTCATAGTTTGCATCAACAATGTTTTTTAATTTTTTACCATAAAACCTAATAGAGATGAAAACTCAATTTTATTTTCATCACCAATCACCCTTGGGGTCATAGTTGCATCAACAATGTTTTTTAATTGTTTTACCATAAAACCTAATAGAGATGAAAACTCAGTGTTATTTTCATCACCAATCACCCTATAATAATAATAATAATAACAACAACTAAATTTTGTTATCCTCATTCAAAAAGATAAAAAATAAATAAAACATTAGTAGTTGTTGATAAACCACAATCTAATAGCTCCAACCTAACATGACAAACCTAATACCTAACGTGACTTATCATTTAATATAAAACATTGGCATATGTGTAAAAACATTTAAATAAGGCAAAGGAGTGGTAGGGTTTTTAGTGATGGTGTTTTTCTTGGCAAGAGTGAAAGAAAAGATTAATGAGTGGTTGTAAAGGATGAAGGATGGATGATGAGCAATATGTCTCTATAAACATGTCCAAGTCAAATTTGTCTTCTTCAGTCCACTAGTGTTTAGTATTATCCCATTATAGTATCTGTTACCCTTTCATATCTAATTAGGAACATCATTGATTCATTTTTTGTGTATCCTCCAGTATTCTAAATGCATACCTACAATGGGGTTGTGTGCATTTTTTGGTTTTTTTGTTTAACTAAATTTTTATGGATTGAATGTAGGAAAATAGAAGATGGATGTTAATATATGTATAAGGGGAGGCTTAAAAATACTTCAATGAGGATGGTATTTGAAGTATCATGGTTTACCCTTCCTTAACAACAAGGAAAATAGACTATGGTTGTAAATATAAGAGTAAATTTTCAATCTAACATCTAACATTGGCCATTTCATTTTTTATTTTGATAATTTTTTTGAATATATAATAAAACTCCTAATGGTAGGGGAAAATATTATGAGTTCAAGTATACAATGGTTGAAGATATATAATATTTTAAGGGGGTCGACTAGTTATCATAATTAGTTTTAAGTCAATCTTTTATTTTATTTTCTAAAATGGCTATCTTTTGATTATATAGTTGTAATGGTTAAAGATATGTAGATTATTTATATCAATGTCATGTGGTGTAATAAGAATTTGAAATACATCCTTCAACTACCATCTATATAGATAATTAGGTAGAAACTTCCCCAAAATATACATATTAGAAACCTAACGTAAATTTGATGTAAATTTTTTAATTGTTTTTAAATTTAATTCTACATATGGAAATAAATAAGTTTGCATTGAAATTTTTGCACTATGAATCTAGCACAACTAAAAACTTGTGGTAATGTCAACCATGTGTCACTAAAATTTTATTGAAATTTTCAAGGCAAAAACCACATAAACCTTAACTTTTTGATGCTAACTTAATCCAAATTACATCACAAATCATACTTAGTGTAGTAGTGAAACCCTATTATTTTACATTCTTACAAATAAAAAACTAACAAGTGTCCTTAACCATAAACTTATAGGATGAGTCAACAAGGTTACATACATTCCAAGAACTAACTATATTTGAGAAACATCAATGTTCATTTTTGTCCCACCATCCACATCATCTAAAGTAGAAAATGTAATAGAAACATATACTTATTTATTACCATGCATATAGTCACCAAGTTAGAAAGTATGCTACTTTTATTGAACATACTCACCATCTTTAGGAGGTGGTTATGGATTGAGATAGTGGTGCATAACCATTTTTCATACAAAAACCACTGGAATATCAAATGAGATTGATTCTTTCACTTCTAGAGGAGACTCTGATAGTTGAGAAAAAGAAAGTTGTCTGTGAGGACCCAAGAAACTCATTGCCACCTATGGGATGTATGAAATGTGTGGTGTTATCTAATAAGTGGTGGAAATTGGTTATTTTCCTGATTCAATAGAACCAAATGTGGGTTTGTACATAGTATCTAGTGTTTTACCTACTCTTTGAGACTATTGGTTGACCTTTTTTGGTGACTATAGTCTACCCATATACATAAGTAGAAGCATTTTTTCATCTCAAGAGAGGTTTTGGGTTTAGTTTATGGATGTGATTTATCCATGAGATGGCATTCATGAATATTTGGATATGTGGCTTGACTTTGAAATCAAGGGTTAGGCATTTTGATAAACAATACATATATGATATGTGTTTGTCTCCTATACATATATTTATATTTTATTTTAGATCCTTTTAAATAATGACCTCAACATACATGCATTTATTTGTCCTATCTACATAATAAATTCTCTAATCATGAAAAATAAAATAACCTAAGGGATTTATTAACCAGATTTTGAAACCCAAAAGGGGAAAGGGTAGATCTAGAAACTCTAACTAGACTATGATTTTTAGTTTAGCTTATTCATATACTACGAAATCCTTAGTCCAATGTGAGAAAACTACCAGGATGTTAAAGATAAACCATGTTTCATGGGATAAATTTCCCTTACAATGTTTAGCATTAGAAATTTTAAAAACAAAAAAATCATTTGGTTAGGTTTTTTATGCCATCAAGCTTAACACTATGGGATTTCTAGTTGTGATGCACCTAATTCTTAAGCACACTCCCCAAGGAGATTCAACCAACAAAATAAGAAACCAAAGAAAAACTATCAAACTAATGACACGTTTTATTAAATTTAGGACATTCTAAAATAGCATCCATCATAGAGTTGACTAGGAGGTATTTGTTGCCTCATGGAAGACTTTCAATATGAATTTCCTAGCTTGTTTTGACACAATTTTTATTCAAAGCTACACTAGATACATTTGCATCAAATGATGCAGGAACCAAGAATTCGGTCACAATATAAGTAGACTAGTTTCCCAAAGGGAATTTTAATGGTTGGTTTATCATAATTAATGTGATGGGACTAGATTATTTCCTCCATTGGCATTATGAGTGGCTATGTAAAATGTATAGAATCCTAATACCATAACAAAATAAATTACCAAGGATCTAAAATTAAAATCAAGCATCTCAAATTAGAATTCAACAACCTATCTTTCCTATATTTGAAATTAATTAAATTTTATTGTTATTACCTACCAATACCCCCAATAGACTCTAGTTTTTGTTTCATTTTTTAGACATCATGGAAAATAATCTTGTGTGATCTTATACACTTCTTGTATATGGAATCTTTTTAGTCTTAATGTTACTCAATACTAATGTAACTCTTGTTTATAAAATATCCACATGTGTGCTACATAGTGCTATTTATAATTAAATAGTGTCTTATTTTACCTTATTTTATATTTTTTAACCCTGATAACCATAAAACTATGAATTTGTTCAAATTGTGTAATGTGTTATAATCAAACACCAATTTGATTGTAAAAGCTAAAAATTTATTTGAAAATTATACTCGTTGTATATGTAAATTACTAAGAAGATTAATATATTTATCATTTTACTATTATATAGGTTTGAGACTAAATGTAAAAATTATGAAAGGTGGGAAACTATATTATGAGTTTCTTGGATCAAGAAGTGAGTTTCTAGGTACATTTGGACAAAACTATCAGTGTCTAGTCGATATCAACTGATGCTAGCAATGGAATCTAATAGTTTCTTCTATATATCTTTTTTTATCTATTATGATGTAGGCTAGCATGTTTTCTTATCTTTCATCTATTGTGCAATATTCAAAAGATGACTGTGTGTGCAATCCTCAAAAAAATTATCTTATTTGAGACCCTAGGTTCACTTTCAACACTAGGTATTTATCTATAAAAGGGGGAAGAAGGTGGGTTGATGTAATATCCCCAACCAATAGGGACTATAGAAAGACAAAAGCTTTGAATTGCTTTTTTTTTGTATTCTAATTTTTTGTATGAAATAAGAACAAATTGTGATTTTTGCAAAATAATTTCCAAATAAATAAATAAATCACAGTATAATCTCTTATTTATTCACTCAGATGATTACAATAGATGTCCTCTATCATGCATATAAAAGAATATTCAAATACGGTCTTAATAACCTGAGTATTCCACAAACTGGGAATAAAAACCTGAATCTAGTACGTCTCGACCTGCTGTGTCAAAAACACAGTCACTGACATCGATTATACTACCACCGTCAATTTCTTGGTGTCGTTATCCTGCCGACATCGGTGAGAGGGTCAGCTGATGTCGATCGCTATCGGTCTTTGCCTGTTGATGTCGGTCTCTGCATGGATCTGTACAGATCTATACAGACTTCGTATGGCTGCCAATATAGCACACCCTATTTTTTGGACCCCTGATCTCAAGATATATGGCTCTAATATAGAATATCTCTATCTATATAATTTATTGAATCAAAAACCTAATAAAATAAATACCTGAAATACCTGTGATAACTTCTATGTGAAGTTATCTCTCAAACCTGTAAACCTCTATGATAACTTTTGTCTCTCAAATTGGCAATAGATCGGCTAATCTCTCACAACCTCTGAATCACACACAATGAAGAGTGGACGTTCTTCAATGCAAATGGAATAGTGGAACCCTTGGCTCAGTCTTCACAGAAGAATTCTTAGCAACAATCAATATCAATAATCATAATCAAATTGGCAATAGATCGGTTGATCTCTCACAACCTCTAAATCACAACCTCTGAAGCTATCTCTCAAATTGGCAATAGATCAGTTGTTCTCTCACAACCTCTGAATCACACACAATGAAGAGTAGACATTCTTCAATGCAAATGGAATCGTGGAACCCTTGGCTCAGTCTTCACAGAAGAATTCTTAGCAATAATCAATATCAATAATCATAATCAATGGATAATTCCCACTCTCTCCCATGAGAAACCCTTATACCCTCAAAAAGATGTGCTTGCCCTAATTAGGGTTTCTTAAATTAGAATTAGGGTTTCCTAATTAAGGCCAAATAATTAATATTTGATTAAATCAATCAAATATTAATATCTCCCTCAATACATGTCAGATCCTCAAACCGTCTGAAGCAGGTGAACCAGGGAGTGATTCCACACATGACCATACCAAAACATGGGTGCTCCGCTACATGTCAAATATCCCTAAATCATAGGTGCTCAAGCAAATGTGTCTGAAAGAGCCCAAACAAAATCCAACTATAGAAATTTTGCTAATCGAAGCCAAGCCAAGCTCCATCAAGACCCTTTATCCATCCTCTCAGCCTACAAGGGTTGCATAATAAGCTAATCATCAAGTCTGACAATGTCCACTAAAAAAAGGGACATGACAATCTGCCCCTCCTAAAATTGCTTGTCCCCAAGCAATCTCAAAACAACAAACCAATCAATCCACCTAGATCCCATATGTAGTTATGATTTGCACTGCTATTAATCAATGCAAGCTCCTACAATATCCTCTAAAATAGAATAAGGAGGAATCCATGATCAAACTGGCAAACACAACTCCCACATGAATAATCTACATATCCCTATAGATCACCAGTCATGGTCTCATCACCCAAACTCATATGCATCACTGATAGTGAAGAGACATCATATGTTAGATAGTAACAACACAAACCAAATCTGTTTGCCATTAACTCCTGCTCTAAGTCATGCACCGACAAACTGTCAATCGCAGCACCTATCACCATGCCATGTATATCACAGCTCTCATCCCATGGCATCAAATAGTCCCAAGTACCAAAATAAGGATCCCAACATCCCATCCATGAATGGAAATCAACTGGAAACTCAAGTAAACTCCTTACCTGAATAATGTGAACAATACCAACTGACTTCATGCACATGTCTCTTGTACCCACTACAATCTCTGAATCTAGAGTGTGAATGCTAGACAAACTCATATCATAAACGACATGTGACCTTACTATAGAAGAAAGCTGAGTCCCCACCAAATGTGCTAACTCCTGATCTAAAATCACACTCAGTGTACTAACATCTGAGTACACTTCCACACTCTGAATGCAAGCATCGAACTCATCCTCATCTAACTCCACAGAAGCTGCTACTGAAACTATCTCATCATCACAATCTCCCACTCCCTCATCCTCTACAACTAACTAAGAGTCTAAATCCTCATGACTAAGCTCGTCCACATGTCTCTCAGAATCTTGGAGAGCCAACTGAGTACACACCAAGGAATTTTGGGTATCCTCCAGCTCATGAGAAAACTGGTCAACCTCCTCTTCCTTCTTGTTTTGTGATGTGGACCCTTTAAAAATGGATGTCATACACCATACAAATTTGTCTATGAATGTAGGGTCTAAAAGGATTTCATTCATCCTCCTCTGGGTTTTAACCAGCATATTCAAACTATGTTTTAGCTTCTTCATATCCTTGTCCCACTATTTCTGAGTACTGGAAGTACCCATGATTAACTCATCGATTCAATGTCCAATCTACCCAACAGGATGGCAAAAATTTGGCTCTGGTCTACCCAATAGGATGGCAGGAATTTAGCTCTGATACCACTGTAATATCCCCAACCAATAGGGACTATAGAAAGATAAAAGCTCTGAATTGCTTTTCTATGTATTCTGATTTTTTGTATGAAATAAGAACAAATTGTGATTTTTGCAAAATAATTTCCAAATAAATAAATAAATCACAATATAATCTCTTATTTATTCACTTAGATGATTACAATAGATGTCCTCTATCATGCATATAAAAGAATATTCAAATACGGTCTTAATAACTTGAGTATTCTAAAAACTGGGAATAAAAACCTGAATTTGCTATGTCTCGGCCTGCTATGTCAAAAACACAGTCACCGACATCAGTTATACTGCCGCCATCAGTTTCCTAGTGTCATTATCCTACTGACGTCGATGAGAGGGTCGGTCGATGTCAGTCGCTATCGGTCTCTGCCTGTCGATGTCGGTCTCTACATGGATCTATATGGATCTGTATAGACTTTATATGGCTACCAATATAGCAGACCCTATTTGTTGGACCCCTGATCTCAAGATATATGGCTCTAATATAGAAGATCTCTATCTATATAATTTATTGAATCAAAAACCTAATAAAATAAATACTTGAAATACCTGTGATAACTTCTCTGTGAAGTTATCTCTCAAACCTGTAAACCTCTGTGATAACTTCTGTATGAAGCTATCTCTCAAATTGGTAATAGATCGGCTGATCTCTCACAACCTCTGAATCACACACAATGAAGAGTGGATGTTCTTCAATGTAAATGTAATACTGGAACCCTTGGCTTAGTCTTCACAGAAGAATTCTTAGCAACAATCAATATCAATAATCATAATCAATGGATAATTCCCACTCTCTCCCATGAGAAACCCTTATACCCTCAAAAAGATGTGCTTGCCCTAATTAGGGTTTCTTAAATTAGAATTAGGGTTTCCTAATTAAAAATAGGCCAAATAATTAATATTTGATTAAATCAATCAAATATTAATATCTCCCTCAATACATGTCAGATTCTCGAACCGTCTGAAGCAGGTGAACCCGGGAGTGATTCCACACATGACCATACCAAAACATGGGTGCTCCGCTACATGTCAAATATCCCTAAATCATAGGAGCTCAAGCAAATGTGTTTGAAAGAGCCTGAATAAAAGCCAACTGTAGAAATTCTGCTAATCGAAGCCAAGCCAGGCTCCATCAAGACCCTCTATCCATCCTCTCAGCCTACGAGGGTCACATAATAGGCTAATCATCAAGTCTGATGATGTCCACTAAAAAAAAGGGACATGACAGTTGATCTAACACTAACCACTCCCTATTAAATGGTTGAGTGTTACCTACATATCTAATACTCTGAAAAGGGAAGTTAAAATGTATGTAGTTCTCCTCATTAGGTGTATGTGTGCAATAGTGCTCCTTTAATGAATGCAACTTATAATCTAGATTTTAATACTTGGAAAATGAAAACTTTGGCTTAGCTTTGAGGTGATTCAAACTTGTCTAGGACCTAATCCTTGTGATTGATGGTTGAATTAGAAAGAATAGGGTAGTCCTTTTGAATGTACAAATTTTTTAGCATGCTTTATAAGTGCTTGTTGTATGGGTAATAGACTTATAGATATTGTTTATTTATATAGAACTCTTTGGGTAGTTTCTCAAACCACTAGCATGCAAAACATGCATGTTTACCCAAAATAAGGATTTGAATTTAAAATTGACAGTTACTTGGTAGAATTCTAGAGCTATCCAAGTCTAACAATTTTCCTAGAATGAAAGAAAAATGATTTAATTATATGGAGATGATTTTAATATTATTTTGAGTAGGTTAGACATAAATTGGTGAATTCATGTAGTTGACTAATATTAAATCAGTAAGGTTGGATGCATGTAAATTGTGTAAGTGTGAGATAAGGGTGATAAGAGCCATATGTGTATGCATAATTAATGTAAGGTGAAGGTAGGTCAAATATGACATTTCCAAGTATCTAATACCATATTTTTGTGTATAATAATTCCCCCTTTTTATTTTTATATTGATATTAAGTATAATGCTATAGTAAAAGAAAAAGATATGTACCTAAGTGTGTAAAACACACTTTTTCTTTAGGTGAAGGATCCAAATGTGCATCTTTCTCCATAAAATCTAAAATGAACATGAAAAAATCAATATCCATGTATAAATATGAAATGTGAAATGAAATTGAAAATTTAGAAACTTAAATATAAAGGAAGGAATACACTTTTAATTAGGTGAACCATGTTTCCCTATAACTTGTCATTGGATATGATGCTTCCCTTTTGAAGCATTGGATAATTGTGCTTCCTCATTGAAGCACTTAAATAATTTTTTAGGTTATTATACCCTAAATTTATTTATCTATTCAAGGCCATGGATGGGTAATATATATTTCCCAACCCTCATTGAAATGGAGTAGGACCTAGGCCATTGAGCATTATTGAATCCTCAATCACACTACTCTAGCTAATATTGTACCCAAATATGATAAGGTTGGATCCACATATAGGCTCACTTTTATTTATTCCTAGGATTTTGAGCATCATTTAACCTCCACCACATTACCTGAATATACATGAATCAACAATTTTAGATGAACTTATAGATTCAAGGGTGTTCACTTATAGGTACCATCGATATGTTTGAAAATATAAAAATGAAATATTTTGTATGCATGAGCAAGCTTCATGCCTTATAAATATTTAATTTATGCTAATATGATATATAATTCTATGCATGTATATGATATTTTGTCCAAAACATGAAAAACTGGTAAATCAAGTTCTTGTAAAATGAGTGCATGTGCATGGCATATCCCCTTAAATGTGTATGAATTTGTAAATATATGAAAACATGTAAGTTATGTTCATATGAAATTAGTGAATATGTAAGGCATATTCCCCAAAATATTTTTTAATATATATGTATATGTCTCATATTGATACTAAACTAGTATTCTAAACTCTTTAAATTATGTAAATTATGCCAAAATCTAAATGTATTGCTCATGGAGGCTTAAATCGCTCTAAAAATCCCACTAATATGAGCTAATTTGAGGTGAGGAAAATATATTGAGTCACATACCTCAAAATAAAATATTTACCCATATCATGTTATGTAAAAATATGTAATCATGTAGAATCATGTCAACATGTGTAGAACATGTCATCATAGTATGAATGTATCATCAAAGCGTATAATAGACATGTAAATTAAGATAAAAAAGTGACATGTCAATATATTTATAGCAATGAAACATAAAATAGTAACCATTAGTGATATGACCAATATATAAGACTACCCACTAAAGGTACATGATGTGGATCATGGTACCATATATAAGGATAAAAATGCATGATATAGATCACAATACCATAAACTTAGAAAACTCATTAAGATTAGTAGACAATCATAGATTGATCCACCAATAATCACATAATGTCATGGCTATGATGCACATTATATAATCACATGTAAAATAAATCAATTTCATATACAAGGCTAAGGGCCACATACAATGGATAATAAAATGTTGCATATACAATGGATAATAAAATGTTGCATATACAATGGATAATAAAATGTCACACATATACCAGGCCAAGGGCCATAGATAATGTACAATAAAAATTCACACATAAAATGCCAAGGGCCATAAACAATGGACATTAAAAATTTTCACACACAATACCAAAGGCCAAAATCAATGAAAAAGTAATGATTAGCTTGTTATGAAAGGAAACAACAAAAATGAAGCATAGAAAAAGTCAAGTGGTCTATATTTTCAATTTATTTCAATGTCACAACATAATAAAGTAGCATATCCATAAAGTGTAACATTGTAAAATAGTATGAGTAATCGAAAGACACGTAAACAAGAAATTTAGCTCAACATGGTAAATGTAAAGGCCATATAATGATGCAACATATATAAATGTAACTTATGAAATGATATGCCCCTAGCATTGGCATGGCCTCTGGGTGCATCTGTGTATCATGTTTAACTTATTTTTCATGCATCTCACTCATATATATTATGAAATGCATGTTCACATAAATAATGATATTTAATCTAACAAACATGTGATAAATAACATACATGAATAATGTAAACTAAAAAACATGTCATGCTTAGGTCCTGGTTTTTTATTTTTTGAAATATTTTGATTTTTTATGCTTTTGAAAGATTTAATTTTTGGCATACATGGATATAGTCAAGAAAGGCCAAGTATCAAGGCTTTTCAAATAGAATAATGGGGGGGATCTGGCCAATCCATAACATATGGTAAGGTATAATGTGCACCATATATCAAAGCATGGCAATGTAGATAAAATTAAGGTAAGAAATGTGCCCCCAATATAAATGTGAATCATAACAATGTAGCTCAATAGAGTATGTACAGATAAGACTAAACATGCTCCCAATGGGAAATAATCAGTGTATGATCATGTAATGTGTAGATATAAATGTATGTGATTAGGTAAACTCAATGTAATCCATAACATGTATAAGTCTTCAATATGTAGGAGTGGGAAAGTATCATGCTAAATTAATATACATTATAATGATACTATGATGGAGGATGCATCATCATAATATATATTTCATAAATGTCTAAATTAGTATAAAAAAATAAAAAGGCAATAGCCAAGTGAAAATAAATCCAAGGGCTAGAATAATGATCAATGAAATATCATATGTACATATTTGTGTCAATATATAATAATAGAGGGAATATGAAAGCTAGCAAATAGAAGTTATTTATAATATATTATATTCCTAAAATTAAAGATCCCATCAATGGGATGCTCATATGCATGTTTTCTATCATACATGTCATAATCATCTACTATATTTTCATGTTCATCCTACATTTTATACATGTCATTAAAATCATCTTGTGTATCTATAGTAGGCATAACCAACCATACCACATTGTGGAATTGATTTCTATTTCTCTTCAACATGCTCCTTATTATCATTCTTTTGTATCTTATTTATAACTGTAGAAAAAATTGATGTCATTCCTTGACTCTTAGTGGAAGAAATAATTTCCATTTTTTTCCTTAATATGTATATATTCCATTATTTAGAATATAAAATGTGTTTCTCTCTTCATTTCATGTAATATAGTCATTATTTTTATCTAATCTTTCACCCATCCATGTAACCCATGATTTTTATAATAGATCACTATATTGAACCAATGTAGGATAAATTTTAAATTTAAATTTTCATGATGTGTTTCCAATAGATATATGCCATGGAATAGCTCCTATGAAATGGTCACGTGCTATAGTCATATCAAATTGTTGAATGTCATATCTGAGAGACTTGAGAAGTGTCATATTATATATATTAAATTTTTAATTAGGATTAACTCTAATATTTTTGCATTGCTTACAATATATGTGAGGATTAATTATCATGGGATTTACAAATTAATAAGGCTTTGTATTTTCCCTCTTGGAAACCATGCTTGTGATATTAATCTTCTTAGGCATATATTGATTTTAAACTTATTTATTAGGAACCTCTTTCTTATGTACACTTTCTTATTTATCATGTGTTTCTTTTTGTAACTTGTATTTTAGTGATTTCCACTATTGTAAATTTGCTAAATGTAACCTTCCATTTTCTAATTGTTTATTTTGTAACTTTTCCTTGTCCAATTGTTTCTTATAATATGTATCCACAATTTTAGTAGGTTAATCACTTATATGATGTGTTATTATCTCTAGTGGTGATTTAATCGATGTGACTAATTGAGGATTACCATTATCAATAATTATTTTTATTTTCCTCTTTAAGGCCCAATAATTATCTATATGACATCCATGCATTTTATAATAAGAACAATAGTATTTGGATCATTTAACAAGACACAAAGGAGGAAATTTGATCAACTTATGTTGAAGTATGTCCCTTAAAGTTTCACTTGGAGTCTTTTTTACCTTATAAAAAAAATTAAACCATTAGATATAGATGTATTATTTTTTGGATACCATTTTTTAAATAAAATATTTTGAGGTACAAAATTATAAAGTGGGAAATAAAAAAATTCAATTGGCATTAGCATTCTCATAATTCTTGGTATATGCAATCTTATCCTCTATTGATGTAATTTTAGACACAAATTTTGAATTTAATTTTGTGGATCTAATATGATTTTCATCATACTAATTATCTAATTTTTAATAGATTTAAAATCATAAACTTTAGGCACTTATATTGAATATCCATACAAAGACCATAAAATGGTTCAATAGACGTGGAGGGGTATGAAGAGGAAAATATGATGACCTCCACTTTATGATAAGGGATGGGTCACCCTACCTTTTGGGATGATGATATCATAGACAATGGAATCTACTATAATCCTTGGGTGAGTAGTGGGAGAAGGATGGTATCTATCACAAGCTTAAAGAAGGAGAAAATAAGTCACATTTGAAGGCATTTATGATTCCACATGCATAGAATATGTATTACAGAGGATATTTAATAATTTACCATCATTAGTTTTATCCATAACTTTATTATACATGAATTAGATCCATTTAATTACATGATTATGAAAGATATTGCATATTTCAATCCAATGACATGTAATTATAATAATCATTACTTGAATTTGAAAATATACACTATGAATATTCATTAGATCTATCATATAATGCATAGGCATCAATAACCAGCCATCCAAATAAAAATGTGAGGAATTTTTGGGGAAAAAATATTTTTTGATAAAAAATAGTAGATAATCAAAACCCATAAATTATTTTGAGAATAGGTACACTATTCACTCTCTAGACCAAATTTACTAAAAAGAGTAAAATGTTAATTATAAAAAATCCATATAAAATTTTGGTGAACAAAAATATATTTTTTACTCATGCAATATGATAAACAAAAATCAGTCAATGTTTTTAAAATAGATTTTTTTTGAATTAGATATCATCCAAAAAAGGGAAAACCTAAAAGGAAATAAATATGAAACCCTATGGACAAAGGGAAAAAACATCAAATTTGCACCTATGAAGATGAAAATAGATAGGAATGAAATCTGAAAATCAAACCTAGTGTAGAAATCTAAAACCCTAAAAAAAGGGAAAATATTAAAGGAAATTTAGGGTTTGACATGTTTATTATATAAACAAGTTCACAAATATGTTTTACCTTATTTTAGATTAGTTAACTCTAATAAGCATAAAACTATGAATTAATTCAAATTATATGATGTGTTATAATTAAACATTAATTTGACTATAGAAGGTATAAATTGATTTGAAAATAATACTTATTATTAATGGAAATTACTAGGAGGATTAGTATACTTAGTGTTTTACTATTTTTTGCAAGTTTAAGAATGAATGCAAAAGTTAGAAAAAGCTGGAAACTAGATTATGAGTCTCTTAGATCAGGAACTAGTTTTCTAGGTGCACTTGGATAGAACCATCAGTCATCAACTGATGCTAAAAATTGAATCTTACAGTTTCATCTATGTATATTTTTATTATTTATTACAATACAATTTGATGTGCATGCTTGTATTCCATATTTTTATGTGATCTTTTGAATTCGAGTGTGTACACAATACTAGAAATATGTCTACTTCTATTTAAAACCCTAGGTCCACTATCAACACTTGGTCTTGGTCTATAAAATGGAAAATAATGTGGGTTGAATTTATCCCAACCACTCCCTAATGAGTAGTTGATCACTACATACATATACAATACTTAGAAGAGGGAATCTAAACCACATGTAGTTCTCCCCATTAGGTTTATGTGCGTAATAAGGCTTCTTTAATTAATGTGACTTGTAATCTATCTTTCCATACTTATAAAATAAAAAATTTAGCTTGAATTTAAGGTGTTTTAAAGTTAAATAGGACCTACTCCTTGTGAGCGATAATTGAATTAGAAATAATAAGGTAGTCTATTTGAATGTGTAAGTGTTTGAGTATGCTTGATACCCATTTTTTATTTATATGGGACTCTTTGGGTTATTTATCATGTTATCAACATGTAAAACATATGCACCAACCCATAATAAGTATTTGAATTTAAAAGGTGACTATTGCTTAGTGCAGGATGAGTCTGTTAAGTTTTAATGAGTTCAGAGTTCTAGAACTATCCAA
Source organism: Torreya grandis (assembly GCA_037957365.1). Classification (NCBI taxonomy): domain Eukaryota; kingdom Viridiplantae; phylum Streptophyta; class Pinopsida; order Cupressales; family Taxaceae; genus Torreya; species Torreya grandis. Next base: position 112,824 of record JARHVA010006832.1, read on the forward strand.
GTCTGATAGTTTCATAAATAAAGTAAAAAAACTAATATGATGATCTTGAGATAATTTAAATTTGGTTTTGATTAGGTTGGACACATACTAGGTAATTCATGTAGGTGACTAACATTGAATTGGGAAGGTTGGACCAATGGAAAGTATGTAAGTGTGGGATAAGGTTGAATAAGATTCATATGTATATGTACAAGTCATGTATGTTGAAGGTAGGTAAAATTTGGAATTTCCAAGATTTAATATCATATTTTAGTGTCTACATGTCTATCATAAACATTTACACTTTGATACTTGGAAAAAATAATAATTTAAAATAAAATATACATGCACATATAAGATCCTATTTTATATAATCCATAAAAAAAAGTGCATCTTCTATTTAAAACACTCCCCTCTAATCCATTTTTTTATGAGAAGTGTTTTTATGTCAAGTACACTACACTAGTCATAAAATATTGGTGTACAATTCAATTCTAGCCTAAATGCATCAATATAGCAAAAAAGATTGATCTAAACTATGGTAATTGAATTTGATTAAAGATTAAAACTTTAAAATAGGGATTATTATAAAAATACCTAGATTTTAAGTTACCTACACATTGTTAGAGGATAAAATAGGTGGAAATAGGTTCTAGAGGCAATCCTAGAGCAAACCAAAAAAATTGATATAGATTAGAGAGGTCATAGAAAATAACCAATATGGAACTGTTTGATTGTGTTCATGATTAGAATCACTAGGTTGATCTTGGAAAGATAAGGTTCAAAACAAGTCATAGAGTTTAATCTTGGTCAAATGATTTCAGATTTTGTTGAAACTTTTTGAGTGCCTTCATCTATGTTTTTTATCAAAAACCTCACTCATATTTTCTTATTGAATCTGATATCTTTCATATTTTTTCTCCTTTCACACAAACCCTTATTGTTTGATTGAGCTTACATATTTTAGAAATCAACAATCGTGTAGTCCAACAAGTAGTCTAGTGTAACATGAACATCCCAACCCTTATTCTTATCAATGAGATGTAAACAACTAAAATATTTTATATGTTCTTTCACTACTTCAATCTAATTTTTGGTACAAGTAATATTTCCATAATAATTCGATTTTGATTTTACACTTCAATAGAAAGATTATCCATAAAATAGGAGTATGTTATCCTTATGAATGCTAGCTAAATGCACTCATGTAGTTAGAATTATTGAGTTTAAATTAATACCTTGTTGACATGAAAACCAACATATAATAGTCATAAAAATCTTAAAAAAATCCATAAATTAACAATAAAGTCAAAATAATGGCCAAGGGGACCACACAATAAAATTGACCATAATTAAATGGCATAATTTGATCCTAATCAAAATCTAGAGTTGACATAATTGAAAGTATATAAAGGTTAAATATTAAAAAAAATCTTAAAAAATACTTAAGATATATAAAATAAGAGGAATAAACAAATAAAATTGTTACACATAGAGGAATAAAAAGTTATAAATGGAAATAAATATGTCACAATTATCACAAAATCACAAGAAAAGTTCCAATAAGATCCTAATCTAAACCAATAATTCAAAAGCACAAAAACACACTCATATCCTAGCAAATAACTAGTCATGTAAAAAAATTAAGCATTTACATAATGCCTCAATTTGATGTATTTTCATGTATACATATCAAAGTAAAATAAACAAGTTTACTGGAAGACTTGAATAAGAATTTGGTGTTGAATCTTGTAAATGTTTCTCAAAGATATTATTAGATATGATAATATCTAAAATTCAAAATGAGGAGAGAGGTTACCTTATCAAAAATTCAAGCTTGTATAACTTGTAAAATATAAAAAACTTGTCTCCTCACAATCTGGATGAATATATTGACTACCACTAAATTCCCTATAATGAGTATCAATGATCTTATGTCTACAATATATATATATATATATATATATATATATATATATATATATATATATATATATATATATAGTGTACCTTTATAATGTATATATATAGAGTGTACCTGAAAGTAAATAGAAACATTTCTAAGTAGATAAGTATTTATATGACTTGATATAAAGAACTATTGAAATCAGTAAGAACAAGTATAAATACCCCTGTGTATGCAGGCTACATCATCTCTATAGAATCTATGAATGTGCAAAAATTGTCTTATAACTCTTTATTGTGTGCCTTTTGGATATAGAAGAAAATATTTTGTAACTCTTTAGTGAGTGCCTCCAAATGTAGCAACAGATATCTTGTAACACTCTGGAGTGTGCCTCAAAATGCATAATAAAATATCTTATAAATCTCTAGTGCATGCCTAGTGAGTATCATCATGTAGTTAAATAGAGAATAAGCAGATCATATGTCCCCTTTTGAATTGAGGTTTTAACCTACATATCAATCATCTAAAAATAAAATATTATGTGAACCATATGTAACATCATAAATCATAAAACATAATAATTTTTTAATATTACATTTATTATATATTTTGGTGTAGTAGAGAAAATATCATGATTCCAACATAGAAATAAATCTTAATCTAATAAAATATGGTGATGGTGATGGTGATGTTGATGGTGATGGTGATGGTGATGGTGATGGTGATGGTGATGGTGATGGTGATGGTGATGGTGATGGTGATGGTGATGGTGATGGTGATGGTGATGTAGTGTAGGGAAAGAGAATGGTGTTTACAGTGAGTGGGAAACTACTTTTTCAAATCTAGATTCAAAAAAGAAGAAATGAGATGGTGATGGGGAAGGGGGGATCACATGGGCTAGTAGATTTCAAGATTTGTTGGGGCAAGTACGAATAAAAAGAATATCTTCTTAGAGAGACAATAGTTCTGACTTTGTTAACTTCAATGAAATGCCAAGTAAGTCTTCTTGGTGTGAAAGATTAATTGGATCCATGGGCAAGAAGGAGATTAAATCAGTTGAATATCTAAAAACCATTAAAGATGGAAAAAGTATACATGTTGAAATCACTCCCTCTTTCATAAATTGTGCTTCATCAAGGATAAAACAAGCTTTAGTTGGCAAGTTCATGGGAGCTAGGCCAAACATAGACTCATTCATAGCCTGGGCAAAATAAAAATGGTGCACAAAAAGACATGTGGAGATCCTAGTGATGGTAAATGGATTATTCATGATTTGATTCAACAACCCTGAAGATAATGTTAATATCCTTGTAGGGGGCCTATGGTTCTTTATAAAATATGATATTTTTCTCAAGAAATGGTAACAAGGTTTCAAACCTGAGATGGAGAATATTAACCAAATGCCCATCTAGTTTAGATTGTCAAGACTCCCAATCGAGTTCTAAGAGGAGGATCTATTTGCAAGTATAGTTAAATCTTTTGGGTACCTCATAGCTCTAGATTCTACAACCAAGGAAAGATTCAGACTTGTCCATTCTAGGTTTTAAGTAAACATATTTTTTAACCAAAAATTATCAAACTTAATAGTGTTGCACACTCCTTTTGGAGTAAGAATGTAAAAAATAGATTTCTAAAAATATGCCATGATGTGTGATAAATGTCACAAATTGGGGGATTTTTCAAATGTGTGTTTTACGAGATCCAACATAGCAGCATGGCAAAGAAAGGGAAGAGTCTCATTTGAAAAATATATCAAGCCTTAGGCCTCAATCCTGGGTTCGATAACCCACCCTATTTCAAATTCAATTAACTCTCTTTCACAATAGAAGGAAGGAGATAAGGCATAGGTAAAAGGGATCAAAAAGCATGCCTTAGAGGCTAATCATACATCAGAAATGGGAAATACGACATTGATAGATAAATGAGTAAAATAAAAGCTCTCTGAATAATTATCTTTGATAGAAATATTAAAATAGACATATAAGAAAGAGGTATATTTGGAGAAAGATGTAGTCTTACATCAAATAAATAATGTGGAAATGCAAAGACCTCAACCCATAAATATTTATATCTAGAACAAATTTCAAATTTTGGAGCAAGAGATAAAAGTAAAAGAATCGATTGAGATAGGGATAGACTCAAAAAAACTCTTACAGAATAATGATTCTACATTAGCTTCAAGTAGCAAGGAAAATAGGGATATAGAGCAAGAAATTATTATGCCTAAAAATAAAATGAAGGCAAAAGTGGTGTCATCAATGGTTACTAGAAGAGGTGTTAATGGCCCAGCTTTTAAAACTCTGTCCAGATTAGGAAAATCATATAAAAGGCAAAATTTTCTTAAACTTACTCAAGAAAACATAGCATATGGATTCCAAAAAACCCTCCTATTTAAAGGGGGTTTTTATTCTCCTAGATGTTAATTATGTTGATTCTTACTTGGAATATTAAAGGGATGCATAATACAGATAAGCAAAAAAAATTAAGGAATTTAGAAAGACTAATAAGGGTATAGTTTTGATCATTCAAGAATCAAAGATAGAGGAAAACTAATTATGGAGTGAATCTAAAGTAGTTTGTATCAATGCTTCAAGAGCCTTAGGAGGTCTGATTACATTTTGGGATCTTAAATTTCTAATGGGTGAACCCATTATCAAGACTCAGCATCATGTAGCAGTTTTATTTACTAATTTTATTTACTAATAGATATTTTTCAATGTTTATACTCCTAATATAAGGGCTACGCATAGAAAATTATGGGAGCATATTAGAACTTTTATAAGTAATTCCAAACATATCCCTTGAATTCTGATGGGAGACTTTGACTCTCATCTTCATCCAAGAGATAAAAAAGGAGGAAATTTGGTTTGTATAGATAGTATGGATGATTTTTCTTCCTTGGTTGCTAACATGGGTTTCATGGATTTAGAATTTAGGGGTTCTAAATTTAATTAGACAAATCAAGGACTTGGTGAGAATCTTATCCAATGTGTATTAGATAGAGTCTTTATCTCTTTAGAGTGGCTTCAACACAAATATATTTCTCTTAAAATTTTACCAAAAATTAGTTGAGATCATTCACCATTGGAATTGAATATCTCATATCAGAAGGTCAAAGAAAATAGGTATCTTTTCTATACATAGCATATGTGGTTCACACACCCTGACATCCAGAAGAGAATTTAGGAGTGGTGGACAAAGAATGGCAATGGTTTGGTTATATTTAATCTTGTTGAAAATTTCAAAAATGTAAAAATTAAGATCAAAAAATGGAACAAACAAGTGTTTGTTAATGTTCACTTGAAAAAAAGGCCCTTAAAGTTGATCTTTTGAAGATATAAGAGGAAATTGAGGAGAACAGATATGATTTAAATATTCAAAATAGAGAAAATTAGGTATTGTGTAATTTTCATAATATTATTGCTAGGGAAGAAATTTTATGGAGGAAAAAATCTAGAAACATTTGGCTTAAGGAGGGTGACAAAAACACGTGGTTTTTTCATTTGTCTACTCTAAAGCTCAAGAAACATAATGCTATCAAGGAGATAATCAATAATGAGGATCAGCTATCCTCTGGTGTAGATGAGATTAACCATGCAAGTGTTCTTTTTTTATAAGAATTTGTATAAAAATGATTTCAAGAAGAATATTGGCTTTGAACAAGAATTTTTATATAAAATTCCTAAATTGATTAACCAAGAGGATAATGATATGCTTACAGTTTCTACCACAAATGAGGATCTGAAATTTGTGATTTCTAGGATGAATCCAAATAAAGCTTCAAGACCAGATAAAATACCAATTACTTTCTTCAAAAAAAATTGGGACATAATTAGAGATGACATGGTTGCAACAGTAATGAATTCTTAGAATCTAGGTAGTTGCTTAAAGAGTTAAACCATACTTTTTTTAGTGATTATACCTAAGAAGGAAGGGGCTATAAATTTTACATATTTCTAACCTATTAGTCTATGAAATTCTTTTTACAAGATCATTACCAATCTTATAGCTATGAGGATGCCATTAAGAATGGAAAAAAATATCTAATCTCATTAGAGAGGCTTTGTATCGGGCAGACAAATCTAATATGGAATGATTGTGGTTCATGAATCCATCCACTCTATGTAAAAAATCAAAATAGAAGCTATGGTCCTTAAATTAGATATGGCCAAGGCATATGATAGACTAGACTGGAGTTTTCTAGACAGAGTTATGGCACAATTTGGTTTCAATGATAAGCTTAGAAAAATTATTAAAGTGTATATAACCACTTACATATTTTTTATATTAGTTAATGAAGTGGCCCAAGGATTCTTCAAGAGTGCAAAAGAAGTTAGATAGGGAGACCTCCTATCACCTTTCAGGTTCATTATCATGGTAGAATCATTGAGCAGATACATATCCAAGGATTTGGCTCCCGTACAATTCAAAAGGCTTCAAACCAACTAGGTTTGTTGATCCAGTGACTCATTAGGAGTTCATAGATGATACTCTTTTTTTGGAAAAAGCTTCTTTGTAAGAAGATAAAACTATTAAAAAGAATTTGGTGATGTATGAAAAGGTGTCTAACCATAAAATAAATTTTGAAAAGAGTTATGTCTACTTATTTAATACTCGGATAGCTAAATAAGCTAGTTTAACTTCTCTTCTAGGTTTTTAAATCAAGGAACTCCCTTCTTTATACCTTAGAATTCCTATCTTTAGAAATTAGCTTCAGGTGACACCCTAGAATCCTTTGATAGAGATATTTCCAAATAAGCTCATAGGTTGGAAAGGTAAGCTTCTTTCTTAGGCTGGTAAGGTAGTGTTGATTAAGAGTATTTTACAAAGTCTTTTGATGTACATTTTATCACTTTTCAACTTGCCTAAAGGAGTGGAGTAGAAACTTATAAAGATTTAAATAAATTTCCTCTGGGCTAGGATGGAATAAAAAAACAAATTTCACCTCATGGCATGGAGTAAAGTTTGTACCAAGAAAAGGTATGGTAGACTTGGTATTAGAAATCTACAACTAATTAATAAATCCCTCATCTCTAATTATATTTGGAAATTCATTTCAATGAAATCAGTTTGGGATAAGATATTTTCTTTTAAACACCTGGAAGGGAGAGATCTGATTTCCATTTTGGTTGAGGACCAATTTATGAGGGGATCGTACATTTGAAACTTCTTAATTTCCAACAAGGAGTTGATTAATTAAGGTTCTAAATGGAAAATTGGAAATGGAAGTAGAATTGAACTTTGAAAAGACAAATGGAGTTCAAAATTTACACTATACCAAAGGGACATAGGCATACACATTCAGGAGAACATGAGATAGAAATATGGCAACAAGGTTGTTGATTACTATCAAGAGATGGAGGGAGTTAAAATTTGGAAGAATCTGAGCTTGGATAATCTAAATCAAAAAGATATGTTGAAGATAAAAGAACTAAATAATTTATTGTATAATTTCCACATCCCAGGGGTAGACAGAGAAGACCAACTATTCTAGATTAACTCATTTGATGGCTAGTATAAATTAAAATCAGGGTATGATTTAATTATTCAAGAACAAGAAGCTTTCGTAAGCTAGGAAGGTGTGTGGGATAAATGGCTTACTCCTAAAATAATTTTTTTCTTATGGATAGTGATTCAAAATAAAATCTTAATAGTTGATAATCTTATGAAAAGAGGTTGCATTATTATTAATAGATGTGTGTTGTGTGAAGATGAGAATGAATCAGTATTCCATTTATTGGTTAGTTGTCACTTCATTCAATGAATTTGGAGCTATTTCTTTGAAAAATTCAATATTTTGTGGGTTCAAGTAGGATCCCTAATGGAAGTTTGGCAGTCTTAGAGATACCCAATCCAAAATGTTCATCTCAAGAAGCTATGGAACTTGACTCTACCTCACATAATATGGGGGATTTGGGGAGAACAGAATAATAGAATTTTTAGCGGAAAAAATTGCAACAACAAGGTAATCTTAAAAAGAAACTTTAATCTCATCATATAAAATTACAGGTATGTTCAAATTAAAAAAGAAAAAAATATTCTTCCCTTTGAATAAATACTAGCCTTTAATTGGCAAATAGACTCCTCAAAGTTAGGGAAACTAGACCCTAAAAATGAAATAAGGAAAAGAATAAAGTATAAACCTCCTCTCGAGGGATGGATGAAGCTCAATTTTGATGGAGCTTTGAAATGAAACCTATGGGAAATAGGGGGAGATGGAATTATTAAAGATCATGCAAGAAATTTGATTATGTCTTATATGGGAGACATGGGAGTGAGGTTAAAACATTGGGCAAAATCTCTAGCTGCATTGTGGAGGATCAAGTTGACAAAACAAATAAATGTTCAAAACTTATTGGTGGAGGGAGACTCTTTGAATATTTTGAATTGTTTGTATAGAAAAAATGACATTATCTAGTTTATCAAGCATGTTATAGATGAAGCTAAAGTCATTTTTAACTCATGTTAGTAGGTAAGCATCTAGCATACACATAGGGAATGGAATGGGATTATTGACTGGTTCGTAAATAAGGGAGTCAACAATGTGGGTTTTAAATCTTAGATTGGTAACAAGGATCTCCCTAGGGAATTGTTTTTATAGTTTAATAATGAAGAAAATAATAATTTTATTAATTCTTCGCACATGGGTGAAACTCTAATTCCTAGAGGTGTCTTGGTTGGGACTAAGGTGAATCAGGGACTCGTGTATTTTGATGAGAATTTTATGGGTTCAAAGGAGAATATTTTAGACAATTTAAAACAACTCTTAGATGTCTGAAATACAATTTGCAACTACAGTTTATTTTATTTCATTTAGGTGAATTTTGATAGTAAAATTAGTAGGAGTATTGGTGAGAGAACCAAAATGGGTCTGCACCAAATAGAATTGAACTAAAATTATAGGTAGAAGTTAGGAAAAATCAAAGAGTATGGGAAACTCTATATGTTGGTGTATGGGTTTTATGAAAAAGATATAAGGTTTTGACAGACATTTTTCTATCTTATTCACAAAGGCTTGGGAGGACATATCAGTGACCATCAATGGAGTAACTTTAGACATTACAGAGGAACTCATCTCCCACGTAACTAGACTAGTGATTATGGAGATGTAAAGCTATTATATGTTGAGAGATTTCAAACCTAATAAAGAGTCTTTTCTAGAAGAAGGTGAGCAATTGGAGCAGTTACACAATGGTTTCAATAGGGAATCCTTACTCAGGCCATTTGTAAAGGTTACATTCCATTTAATACAGTACATCACTTTAAAAAGTAGGTATAGTGTTGTGATCTAGTCTTTATTTAAAATTTTAAACTATTTTAGGCAGGTGTTCCTTTTAGTCTCCCTTTTTTTATCCTAAAATCTATGGAGAAGTCAATTCTAAAATTTAAGCATGGAAATTACTCCACTCCTGGACATGAGGGAGTAATATACCTTATTTTCAAGTACTTCAAAGGCATGAATCAAATAATGTTGGATATTCCACAGACCTAGAAGAAACATTCTAAGGAGGTTCATGTGGATATTATAAATATTAAAAAAAGTGTGGATAAAGTATCCAAGGAGCCTGAGCAGGGTCTTGGGGAACAATAAAAATTCATTTGAAAATGATAATGTGAAGGAAGTTGAAAAGAACAAAAAAGTTTAGGATAATATTAAGAAAAGACTCTCAAGTGCTTTGAAATATATAGGGCCCATCTAAGGGAAACAGGGGAGCAAGGGTCCTCATGATTTATATAAAAATAAGGGAGTGGATACTGTCATCGATGTGGAAAAAGATAGTGAGGATATGGGAGATTAATGAAAGGAAGGGAAGCATGTAAGCAAACCTGAATAGGAACCAAATACAATAGAGAAGGAGAAGGGGATTGAGGATCTTATAGTTACCTACTTGGAGAAAGAGGATCACTAAATCAGAAGGATCAGAATGTGGCTTTTAACAACTTGGTTACATTGATCAAAGGTAGGAAGAGCTCAGATAAAATTATGGAAGAACTTAACCTCAACAAAGCTATTATGAGGTGGTTTATACTTGAGATCACTGAGCTAAAGGTCAAGGTGAATGTGATATATTAATAAAATTCAAGGATGACCCCAACCTTGGTAGCTAAGGACAAAGACAACTAGATTCAGGGTCTAGCTTTCAGAGTGGAGTTGTTAAAATAAGTTAATAAAAATTTGTGTAATAAGATTAGATTTTTAGTTGATTGTAGTAAAGTTGAAATGTATGAAGGAATAAAAAAATTGAAAACCTATGAGCTCATCTCAGAGAGTTAATTGAGCTTAGTTTTACAGGTAAAGGACAGGGCAAGAAGGGTCAGAGCAGTGGGTCCCAATACATCGTTGATCATGAAAATTTACTGCTGTAGATTGATATGAATCTCAATAAGATGAAGGCTTGATGGGAGGATGTGTCTGGTAGTTTGGATTTAGATTAGTTCTTTTTTTTTTTGGGGTCAATTCTAGGTTGTACTTTAGTTGTTTTTGGACAGGGTTTGTCATGTTTTCCTTTCTAGGCTTAGATAGCCTATTGTTTCTTTTGTGTTTGTACTTCTCCTAGGGTCTGGGGACCATATATCAAAAAATTCACCCCCTTTAACCTAAATAAAAAAACATATAAATTACTCAAGAGAGTATAATAGTAGGAAGTCTAAATCATTATAAAATGTATGTGCAACTCAAGAGAGATTGACCAATAGAACCATCATTTCATTAAATCTAGATATATTTGAGTCCAGTTTAAAACTATAATTTATTATTATTGGATTTTTATAGTATAAAATATTTTAAATATTAGAATCTATTTTTGATATTATCCAATTCCAACTTAGAGTTTATTGGAATTAGATATCATATATTATGGATTCCAGTTTAAAGGTTTTTGGAATTCAATGTTAAACAATTAGATTCTATAATTTAATCTATTAAATTAATTCAATATTTTTTTATAAATAATGGTAGTAATTAATAATCTATTTTGATGCAACTGATTAAAAATTGACCATGATAAATTATAACTCTAGTTTTGATGTAATCGATTCAAAATTGGCCATGATAAATTGCAACAAATTTATCAATTTTAGTTTTATTACCTCAATTTCAAGTGTAGGCAATATATCACAAATATCCATGTAAAATTTATTGTAGTAAGATTATCACAAATATCTATGCAATTATTATTGTTGAAAATTTATGACAAATAAATATTTGTAATAATTTTAAACATCAAAATTATCATACATATCTATGTAACATTTAGTGTGGACAAGTTACGACAAATAAATCCTTGTAATATCTAGTGTAAAATTTTAATTGATTGAAATTTCATATATAAAATTGTTCAAATTTTGATGTTTTTTAAACCATAAATATAAAGTATCATCGAACAAATTACTATGAACATTTTTTTACTGTCATATATAAACTAATTATTGAAATATTTTCACAAACCACAATCAAAATTATTGTTATAACTTTTTTAAAGTGTTTAAGTATAATCATAACTAATGAATTTAATGAACATTAAGTGAAATTTATTTTACAACTTATTTTACATCTATTACATTTGTCACACGTAGCAATACCAACCATAATAATTTTAGCAAATAATTATATGTAGGGAAATAATTATTAAATGTCTTTGTAATGATATAATTTCCATTAACATTATTTAATATTTTTGTCATAAGATCCATCAATGAGAATTGTATTGAATTAATTGTATCACCACTTCCTTTGGTTCCCAACCAACTCCAATCGTTTTCTAAATATTACAAAATTTCAAAAACTTTTGTGATCAACACAAGAACCAATTTGCATTCTTCTTGGGTATATAAAAATTTAAAGTTATTTCCATTAAACATTGTTTCTTGAAGCAATGAATTCATCAATTCATTCAATGTTTTGTATTTTGAATAACTTCATATCCCAATTTTGAAGGTACATAAACAATGGGCAAGAATTCATTTACTTTTGGTCTAAGAAAGTAGTATTTGTTTATAAGATCTATAACCTCTATTCATTTTTATTAACTATATGAACTAAAACATCATTCAATTCAAACACAACCAACATTGATTTTCTCTTTTTGAAATCTACAAAAAATAAAATATTTTAATACAAATAAAATTCAATTTCATTGAAACAGTCAACTTACATTTAAATTTTGAAGCTATGTTTTCTTAATAATCAATTGTATAATATACAAAAATAATTGACTTCCATCTAAATACGCAAGATCAATATTTTATAAATAATCAATGATATATGTAAAAATGATTCCAATCGACTATAAAATTTAACTAATTTTCTTTTGTTTATATGCAAAAATGTTTGTCCTTGTTTATATATACAAAAATAATTTCAAGTGACTATACAATTAATCAACTTCCATTTAAATATGGAAGAGAAATATTTAATTGGTAATCACTTTTGTATGTTAAAATAATTCCACCTAACTATAATATTTAACCAAATTGTATGTGTTTATATAACTTGTAACAAATACATTGTAATAGTATCAATATAACTCAATCAAATTCATTAATTATTCTTTTGTATGTTTTCAAAGAGCAACACAATTTGGGTGTAGCCCCATGTGATATAACCAACATACATAAGTGTGTGAATATATTCTTATTGGAATGCAGTATACCCTCAAATTTTTTGCTGAGAGGCAATCCAAAGAAAAGGGCTTCTTTTTTGTCATGAAAAAATTATGTTTTATAAATAATATGTTTTATGTTCTATACAAGTGTGTGTACTTATCAACAACCTTTTGCATGTTTTGAATGTATAATGGCACAATATTTCCATTCTTTGATATGATAAATTTGTCTCTAATTTAAAATTGTGATATCCTCCAAGTAAAAACAAATTTTACATTTCATAGCCATTTGAATTTTTCAATGAAAGAATGTTGTACCATTGAGTAAAATTAAACCACAACCCAATATCAAAATGTTTCCATAAAATATTTAATAAGTCAAGGCTACATGAATGACTCAAGTATTGGTAACATGAATATCAAAAATCTAGATGTTTGGTTTGCGATCTAAATTCAGTAATTCCTTATCTTTTTAATAGCAGTTATTCTACTCTAAATACCATTAACTTCCTTTGAAGTGGAACGACATTTGAAATAGTTAACCAATATAAGAATTATTTTTCAATAAGACAAGTAATTATTTATTAAAATTATTTTTTTGCCACAATTATGATATTTTATGTTAAACACTAAGAATGAACTTTAAAGATTTAAGGTGAGTAATAGTTTACTAAAAGTAAGTTCTCAATGCCATCATTGTGATATTTTATGTTTAACACTAAGAATGAACTTTAAAGATTGATTTATTTTTGAGAAACTCATAGTAAAAAATATATTTGTGTAAAAAAGCATTTTTTTTTTTAAATATGAGTGATTGTCAAAACATCTTGATTAATTAAAAAAACTTAAAATCATAAAAAAAATGTTTAAAAGTACAACATTTTATTTTTAAAAAAAATTAAAGGATTTTTCATTGCATAGAGATATAGATTAAGCATTTCAATTACATAGATAATATATATAGATTATGAGAGGAAGATAAATGAGATTGTACCCTATCGAAATTAGAAAATTATTTTCTTTCATTACTTTATATATTATTTAATTCCATTACATTTATATTTCAAAATGCATACTATTATCATTACAAAAGAACAAAAAAGGGGAGGGAGCCAATGTCAATGTCAATTAGATACACTAGGGATCAATAGGTATAAATGTTGAAGCTCCAAGATCAGATCCTCTCCTAATTTAAAGACCAACTTGGGAGTATTTATGAGCCAGCTCCATAATTTTTCAATGCTAGAGTATATAGGCTCCAAAGTGTGTTAGGTTGTGGAGCTAAAAGCTTCACTGATGCAAGCAGGGAAGGAGGTTACGAAGGGTTACAGAGTGTCACAGACACCAGTGTCGGTCAGGCCAACCGACGTCGGTAGGATAAGGCAGGATAGAAACCGACATTGGTCAAAAGTCGGCCGGCGTCGGCACCCCCCAGGTAGATAGGGACCGACGTCGGTCACCTGTGTGGTTCGGACTGAGTGTTTTACAAGTAGTTAGCTAACGAACCAAGTGTTTGCATGTCAAGAGCCAATTTTAGACTGAGAGTTGTGGATCTAATTATTGTAATTAGGTGTCTAATTATTATTTGCATGAGATCTATTTCAGAGACTCATTGGTTGTATTGTAAACTAGTGCTAGAGAGTAAGAGAGAAAATAAGCTCCTTCAGAGTGAAGAGAGCAATGGTGTGTTCCTCCTAGTGCCACAGTACCAAGTGTGGGTGTTGGATTGGAGAATCAGCAGGGTTCTTCATGTATGTATGATCTTGGTCATCAGGTGAGCATGGCTACGATAGGAGATCTGCATGGGTAAGTAAGATCATTGATTTGCAGGTGTATGTGTGTGCAAGGTCAAGGTTCACAGGTGTGCAGAACTAGATTGATTTGCAGGTGTGCAAGGTCAGATAGGACAGTAACACAACAGGGAGCAGAATCAGGTAAGATCTACTTGGAGTATAGTGTGTACTTGTGGAGTGCGTGGAGCACTTTTGGAGTGCGTGGAGCACAGGTGTAAGGTGAACACCAACTCTGTGTTTGAGTTGGGTGTTAGGACCTAGGAGAGAGAGCTTTGAGGGAAGATTTACTGTTTATGCCCTAGAGGTGTGGGAGATCTAGAGGTGTGTAAGGAAGAAGAACTGTGGCAGCCTTCTTTGTTGTATTTCCTTCTGAAAGAGTTTTAATACAAGTTGTGTATTGTCTCTCATATCATGTGTTATTTTTGAATTCTAGTTACTTGTGTATTCTAGTTAATTTCCACATATTAAGTTGCTTGGTAATCAATTGTGTGCTTTTGGTTATTTATCCCAACACGTGGTATCAGAGCTAAGGTTGCAGGGAGCAGGTTTTGTGTTTGGTTACAGGTCACTCTCAGGGGTTTCTGATCGAGTGGGAGTAGAGCAATGGCAGATCAAAGTAAGCTAAGAATGGAGGAGTTGAAAAGCATAGATGGTCACTTACGTTCCTATGGAAAGAAAGAGCAGGGAAAATAATATTATTGGTTGGTAGCAGATTAGCATGAAGGAACTGAAGATGCAGATGTTGCAGGGGTTGTTGCACAGGATGCTCTGGGAGGTGTTTTGGATAAAGTTGAATCTTGGATAACAGATTATGTTGCCTCTTTCCATGTAGCCCCAAGGAGAGGAGCTAGAGAGCCTTGCCAAAAAATTGGCAAAGGAGAAGTGAAGCTGAAATTGCAGGCGACCAACACATGGGTGTTGAAGGAGGTCATGCAGGTCCCAGGTTTGGAGATGTGGCTAATTTCTTCAAAAAGGTTGGGTGATGAGAGATGCACGAGAGCTCTCATAGCGGATGCACTTGAATTAGCTGGTGGTAAGAAACTAGGTACTCTTTATCTACTTGTTTATATTACTGATTCTTCTTTTGTTGCAAAGACGTGGCTTCGTAGGCTTGGTCACATGAGTAGGAAGGAGATGCATGTTCTTAAGAGGAAGACTGATATATTTGATAGGCTTAAGAACTGGAAAGCCTTGGTGTTTATGGAGGAGATGGCAGACAGAGACCAGTGGATGGGGCTGGATACTTCTGGGCAAGGCAGTTTGGACATGGGACTTGATTCAAAGGAGCTCGCGAGAAAAAAGTCATCACTCACAGGCAAACACAGGTACCAGCATCAATAGGAAAACTGGCATCGGTGGTAGGTAAGACCGACGTTAGTCATGAGGACCGACATCGACAACAGCAGGACACCAATGTCGATAGGGTTGGTAGTCAGGACAGGCACAGGAACCGACGTCGATTGGATGCAAACTGTGTGGTGACCAAGGTCGGTCACTATAACAGATTTTGGGCAGACAGCAAGTTGTCAAGGAGTCTCAAATGCCCATATGGAGTATTGAAGATGGTAAGTAAGCCTCAAATTTATTGTTCCTCTTCTTTATACTAGTTGCTGATTGTAGAGCAGGAAGGATCAAGGAAACAGTGGGAGCATGGCATGGAGAGTTTGCAGAACCAAGTGGGAGATTTAGTAGGGTTGTCAGCCAAAAGAAAGCATAGAGATGAATGGATACCTTAGTTGAAGAATAGAGAGAATGAACATGTGAGACGGAAGACCAGGGCATATGGTCTTGAGGAAGCTGCAGGACAGTGGTACAGGTTTTGAAAGAGGGATGACAAAGCATGACTTTAGTCAATGTCAGGGTAACTACTATGGTTTGTCTTACCAAGTGGATGATGATTGCAACATCATTCTGTTGCTGTATGTGGATGGTATGTTTGCTAGCACGTTTGTACATATAGGGTTTTGTTGAGCTAAGGGTAAGATTAGTTCAGTGGTTTGCTATGAAGAATTTAGAACAGCGAAATTCTTTGGCATGGGGGACATGGGAGATCACAGGTTGATTTTGTCTCGAGTGGGAGCTGATGTGAATCAGGTGTTAGCGAGGTTTAGGATGCAGAATCAGAGCACACTAAGGGTTGGACAGTTTAATGTCTGAAATCACATGAGGTCTGGTATAGGCCTGAGTTTGCCCAAGTGTTGGGTGTTGTCAGAGAGTTAGGAGCCAATTCGGGGAAGTGGGTTCTCAGGTATTTGAGAGGGACCAGCAGCAGGGATTCATGCTATTCAGGTTTATGACTTCACTACATGGGTTTGTAGGTTCGGATGTGGCAAGGTACTCAGATGACATGAGGTACACCACAGGTTGTGTGGTGGGTTGTCTTTAGGATTGAGCTTAAAGAGGGATACAAGCCAAGAAACAGATTAGATAGGGTATAGGTATAGGTACAGTGCAGCTTTTTATCTCCAAGTGGGAGATTGTTAGGTTGTGGAGCTAAAAGCTTCACTGATGTAAGCAAGGAAGGAGGTTCCGAAGTGTCACAGACACCGGCGTTGGTCAGGCCAATCGACATTGGCAGAATAAGGCAGGATAGCAACCGACGTCGGTCAGAAGTCGGCCGGCGTCGACACCCCCCAGGTAGACAAGGACCGACGTCGGTCACCTGTGTGGTTTAGACTGAGTGTTTTAGGGGCAGTTAGCTAATGAACCAAGTGTTTGCATGTCAAGAGCCAATTTTAGACTGAGAGCTATGGATCTAATTATTGTAATTAGGTGTCTAATTATTGTTTGCATGAGATCTATTTAAGAGATTCATTGGTTGTATTGTAAACTAGTGCTAGAGAGTAAGAGAGTAAATAAGCTCCTTCAGAGTGAAGAGAGCAATGGTGTGTTCCTCCTAGTGCCACAGTACCAAGTGTGGGTGCTAGATTGAAGAATCAGCAAGGTTCTTCATGTAT
Organism: Torreya grandis; assembly: GCA_037957365.1. Taxonomy (NCBI): domain Eukaryota; kingdom Viridiplantae; phylum Streptophyta; class Pinopsida; order Cupressales; family Taxaceae; genus Torreya; species Torreya grandis. The sequence continues at coordinate 130,063 of JARHVA010006832.1, forward strand.
GTATGATCTTGGTCATAAGGTGAGCATGGCTACAATAAGAGATCTGCATGGGTAAGTAAGATCATTGATTTATAGGTGTATGTGTGTGCAAGGTCAAGGTTCATAGGTGTGTAGAACCAGATTGATTTGCAGGTGTGCAAGGTCAGATAGGACAGCAACACAACAAGGAGCAGAATCAGGCAGGATCTACTTGGAGTACAGTGTGTACTTATGGAGTGCATGGAGCACTTGTGGAGTGTGTGGAGCACAAGTGTAAGGTGAACACCAACTCTGTGTTTGAGTTGGGTGTTGGGACCTAGGAGAGAGAGCTTTGAGGGAAGATTTGTTGTTTATTCCCTAGAGGTGTGGGAGCCCTAGAGGTGTGTAAGGAAGAAGAACTGTGGCAGCCTTCTTTGTTGTATTTCCTTCTGAAAGAGTTTTAATACAAGTTGTGTATTGTCTCTCATATCATGTGTTATTTTTGAATTCTAGTTACTTGTGTATTTTGGTTAATTTCTGCATATTAAGTTGCTTGGTAATCAATTGTGTGCTTCCGGTTATTTATCCCAACACATGGTATCAGAGCTAAGGTTGCAGGGAGCAGGTTTTGTGTTTGGTTACAGGTCACTCTCAGGGGTTTTTGATCGAGTGGGAGTAGAGCAATGGCAGATCAAAGTAAGCTAAGAATGGAGGAGTTGAAAAGCATAGATGGTCACTTACGATCCTATGGAAAGAAAGAGCAGGGAAAAGAATATTGTTGGTTGGTATCAGATCAGCATGAAGGAATTGAAGATGCAGATGTTGCAGGGGTTGTTGCACAAGATGCTCTGGGAGGTTTCTTGGATAAAGTTGAATCTTGGATAACAGATTATGTTGCCTCTTTCCATGCAGCCCCAATGAGAGGAGCTGGAGAGCCTTGCCAAAGAATTGGCAAAGGGGAAGTGAAGCTGAAATTGCAGGCGACCAACACATGGGTGTTGAAGGAGGTCATGCAGGTCCAAGGTTTGGAGATGTGGCTAATTTCTTCAAAAAGTTTGGGTGATGAGAGATGCACGAGAGCTCTCACAGCGGATGCACTTGAATTAGTTGGTGGTAAGAAAATAGGTACTCTTTATCTACTTGTTTATATTACTGATTCTTCTTTTGTTGCAAAGACGTGGCTTCGTAGACTTGGTCACATGAGTAGGAAGGAGATGCATGTTCTTAAGAGGAAGACTGATATATTTGATAGGCTTAAGAACTGGAAAGCCTTGGTGTTTATGGAGGAGATGGCGGATAGAGACCAGTGGATGGGGCTGGATACTTCTGGGCAGGGCAGTTTGGACATGGGACTTGATTCAAAAGAGCTCGCAGGGAAAAAGTCATCACTCATAGGCGAACACAGGTACCAGCATCAATAGGAAAATTGACATCAGTGGTAGGTAAGACCGATGTCGGTCATGAGGACCGACGTCGACAACAGCAAGACACTGACGTCGATAGGGTTGGTAGTCAGGACAGGCGCAGGGACTGACGTCGGTTGGATGCAGACTGTGTGGTGACCGAGGTCGGTCACTGTAATGGATTTTGGGCAGACAGCAAGCTGTCAAAGAGTCTCAAATGCCCATATGGAGGACTGAAGATGGTAAGTATGTCTCAAATTTGTTGTTCCTCTTCTTTATACTAGTTGCTGACTGCAGAGCAGGAACGATCCAGGAAACAGTGGGAGCATGGCATGGAGAGTTTACAGAACCAAGCGGGAGATTTGGTAGGGTTGCCAGCCAGAAGAAAGCAAAGAGATGAATGGATACCTTAGTTGAAGAATAGAGAGAACGGACACGTGAGATGGAAGACCAGGGCATATGGTCTTGAGGAAGTTGCAAGACAGTGGTACAGGTTTTGAAAGGGGGATAACAAAGCATGACTTTAGTCAATGTCAAGGTAACTATTGTGGTTTGTCTTACCACATAGATGATGATTGCAACATCATTCTGTTGTTGTATGTGGATGGTATATTTGCTAGCAGGTTTGTACATACAAGGTTTTATTGAGTTAAGGGTAAGATTAGTTCAGTGGTTTGCTATGAAGAATTTGAAGTAGCGAAATTCTTTTGCATGGGGGACATGGGAGATCACAGGTTGATTTTGTCTCGAGTGGGAGCTGATGTGAATCAGGTGTTGGTGAGGTTCAGGATGTAAAATCGGAGCACACTAAGGGCTGGACAGTTTAGTGTCTGAAATCACATGAGGTCTGGTATAGGCCTGAGTTTGCCCAAGCGTTGGGTGTTGTCAGAGAGTTAGGAGCCAATTCGGGAAAGTGGGTTCTCAGGTATTTAAGAGCGACCAACAGCAGGGATTCATGTTATTCAAGGTTATGACTTCACTACATGGGTTTGTAGGTTTGGATGTGGTAAGGTACTCGGATGACAGGGGGTACACCATAGGTTGTGTGGTGGGTTGTCTTCAAGATTGAGCTTGAAGAGGGATACAAGCTAAAAAATAGATTAGATGAGGTACAGGTATAGGTACAGTGCAGTTGTTTATCTCCAAGTGGGAGATTGTTAGGTTGTGGAGCTAAAAGCTTCACTGATGCAAGCAGGGAAGGAGGTTGCAAAGGGTTGTGGAGTGTCACAGACACTGGTGTCGGTCAGGCCAACTGACGTCGATAGGATAAGGCAGGATAACAACCGACGTCGGTCAAAAGTCAGCCGGCGTCGGCACCCCCAGGTAGACAGGGACCGACGTTGGTCACCTGTGTGGTTTAGACTGAGTGTTTTACGGGCAGTTAGCTAACGAACCAAGTGTTTGCATGTCAAGAGCCAATTTTAGACTGAGAGCTATGGATCTAATTATTGTAATTAGGTGTCTAATTATTGTTTGCATGAGATCTATTTAAGAGACTCATTGGTTGTATTGTAAACTAGTGCTAGAGATTAAGAGAGCAAATAAGCTCCTTCAGAGTGAAGAGAGCAATGGTGTGTTCCTCCTAGTGCCACAGTACCAAGTGTGGGTGCTAGATTGGAGAATCAGCAGGGTTCTTCATGTATGTATGATCTTGGTCATCAGGTGAGTATGGCTACGATAGGAGATCTGCATGGGTAAGTAAGATCATTGATTTGCAGGTGTATGTGTGTGTAAGGTCAAGGTTCACAGGTGTGCAGAACCAGATTGATATGCAGGTGTGCAAGGTCAGATAGGACAGCAACACAACAGGGAGCAGAATCAGGCAGGATCTACTTAGAGTACAATGTGTACTTGTGGAGTGCGTGGAGCACAGGTGTAAGGTGAACACCAACTCTGTGTTTGAGTTGGGTGTTGGGACCTAGGAGAGAGAGCTTTGAGGGAAGATTTACTGTTTATGCCCTAGAGGTGTGGGAGCCCTAGAGGTGTGTAAGGAAGAAGAACTGTGGCAGCCTTCTTTGTTGTATTTCCTTTTGAAAGAGTTTTAATACAAGTTGTGTATTGTCTCTCATATCATGTGTTATTTTTGAATTCTAGTTACTTGTGTATTCTGGTTAATTTCCGCATATTAAGTTTCTTGGTAATCAATTGTGTGCTTCCGGTTATTTATCCCAGCAAAGTGTTCATTTTAGAACTAGCTCTAGAGTATTGCAGCTCTAGAGTGTTATTACAGCTAGTTTTAGAGTATTTCAACTCTGAAGTATAGCAAGTATGGAGTACTTAAGCTCTAGAGTGTTCATTTAGAAATAGCTCTAGAGTATAAAAACTCTAGAATACTTCAGCTCTGAAGTGTTCATTTAGAATTAGATCTTGAGTATTGTGAATCTTGAGTGTTTACATAACCATCTTCAAAATATTTCAAATATGGAGTACTTCAACTTAGAAATGTCCATTTAGAACTAGTTTTGGAATATTTCAAATCCTATGTGTTTACAAAGCCAACTTCAGAGTATTTCAACGCTTAGGTAATTTTAGCATTGATTGTGTAAATAGTAAGCTTTTAGGTTAAAAACATTTTTTTGGGGCATGAACAATGATATTTGTAACTTTCTCCTTGGTGAGTATTTATAGTAGTTGTTGATACATGTAGGAATAGAAATACAGAATCATTACTAGTTGAAAAATTCCTTCTTAAGCTTATTGATTTGACCACAACATAGCAAGGCCAAAGCTAGTGACTCACCTTGCAGTGAGTATTCATTCTAGCCTTAGTTTGTTTTTTTCACTCATTGATTGTTGCTAATATTGTCTAAACCTAAATTATTTCCAATTATAATAGAGAACACATAATATATGGCTTGTACTAAATGGCATCCTTCTTTCCTTATGATAAATCTATATATCACTAAACTTAAATCATTTCTAACTATAACAAAGTACCCATAGTCTATGATTGTAGACCAAGTGCGAGCCTTCTTTCCTTTATGTGTGTGTGTGTGTGTGTGTGTGTGTGTGTAGATTTTAAATTTATGAATTAGGGCATCATAAATTTCATAATTGTGTGTATTTGATAATTTAAACAAATATGAATGAAAACATCTAACTATCAATAAAATTAGATAGTAATGCAATTTTGAAAGATAGCAATGCAATTTGACAAATTCTCAAAATTTCAATCTTATATAATATAAGAAGTGTAAATTTAATTTTATGTATTGCCTTGTTCAATGCTTGTCACAGATAAACTAAATTCTTTCAAAACTTTCTTACATCATCTTGATCCACTATTAAGTCTAGTTGTTTAAACAATGTCTCCATTAAGCCATTTTTCATTTCTAAATTCTTTTTCAGAGGACACATTCTATGAAATAATAAAAAAATTAGATGCATCTTTGTTTAGTGGGTTGACTATAATAATACTTGCATGATTAAAATGAATTTTGGGTTCCTTCCAAATTATGTCAAAATTATTAATAAATATTTTTTCATTTTTATCGAAATGCTCAGAACCCCAAAAAAATAAAGGATAGGCCTCCACTTTAATTGTTAATAGTATTTTCATTGTAATATTTTCTACATTGACATTTGTATCAAACATAGACCATAATGCAATTTGAAATTATGCAGATGTAACCATTAAAAACTAGTTCAAATATCCTCTTAGTTGTATGTGTTTGTTGTTGAATTGGAATGTGTTATTCTTTTTCGAAGAATATTTTTGAATTAAAAACACTTCTAAGTAGAAAATAAGCAAATGTTTTTTTAGAGGCACTGCAAAAAATAATAATATTGAGATTCAATTTTACATTACATTTATTTTGAATGTAATAGTAATATGGTAGTTAATGTTTTACCTATATTCTTAGGAATTTTCACTAATTATACATCGTCTCTAGTCAAATCTATAAATAAGAATTTAAAATAATAATTATATAGTGCTTTAAAAATGGATTCAAAATAACATTGGGAATTAATGAAGTTTTTAATGATTGATAAGTAATATTTAATGCATGTTTGTGATCTAATTATAACAATTGATGGTGTATGTTTTGATGTAGTTGTTGTGTTTACCGCAGCCAATTGCATGTTTTGTTGAAGTTCATTGTGTTGGTTATATATTTTATATAGTTGTTTAACTATGTTTGAAGATAAGGATTGGCATTGAAATATTTCCCAAAGGTTGTAATAAGATAAGGGTGAGCATCATAATATTCCCCAACATGTGAATGAAGAAAATTATGGGCATTACAATAAGCCCCAACATTAAGGATATAGGAGGATTGGACTTTACCTCTACCTTAAGATTGACCAACATGGGAATGATGTCAGATGTTGTGTAAATATATCTCACAACAGGAATTTTGACATCTAGGGAAATTTTGGGATCTCGTCAAGATCTTTAGGAGCTAGTTCTAAATTTTGATCTACAATATCAACCATGTAAAAATAATAAGGTTGATCTAAACTAAACATGACTATATCAACATTATCGATAAAATTAAGATGATATGGGATGAATATGACTACATTGTTATGACCAATATAGTGATGTGTAACAAGCAGAGGGAGGAAGACTATATTGACACTTTCTATGTTATAGACGATGCAATTGGTTTATATAGATAATGGATTTAAGACTAGATCAACACTTTTTGTGTTTTGGCCAATGTATTTATATGTAACATGAGGTACATTTATATCTATATTGGCACATTATGCGTCATGGTTGAAGTAGTTATTTGATAGGAATAAAATTTATAATTATATCAGTATTGTTTATGTCATGGCCAATGTAGTTTTTTGTAAAAGGAAGCAAATTTATAACATTTTATGGCATGATCAATGTAATTATTTGTAATAAGAGGAAGATTTAGATATGTATTTCCAAAATATGTGTCATGACCGATCCGTTTGAAATGATTTATATTTAAATGAATTGTATTGGGATGGATGATACAGTTGGATTGTTCTAAATGTAGAATAAATGTATAAGTGTGGCCAATACAGTTAGATATAAATAATTGTACATGCTTTTTATGATTTGGTGGAGGTTAAAACTAAAATTGGACCTATAGGAGAGGTATAAAAAATCCCATAAATTTTAGGATAAGAATCAACGTGACCTATAATACATTTTAAACTGAGCATGTAAACTAAATGATCTTATTCATTTGATGAGTTGAAAAATTTTGGTTGGATAGATAGGTTTGAATGTGATATGAGGTTTGATGACTCATCTATATAATGCCTTCTAAGGGTGAGGTAGAGGGTGGGTAGAAATCAATGAAACCATGATCATCATTGCTTGAGTTATGGTGAGGGTTGTTAAAATGGGGAAACTCATCAAATGTATTTTCATCCATATCATAAAAGTCATCAATGGGAGGATTTTATTCTTCACCCCTATCATAATAATCATCATCGTAGATGGGAAAATAATTATATTGATTTTAAACCATATTAAGTGTAATAAATGGGATTCTCTAACATGCTAGGATTGTCATAAGTGGGAATATCATACTAGGAATCTTTGGTCCCACTATAGGTGTCATCATTGGGATCTTCATATGGATCATCATAAGTGGGAAGATCACATGGGGATATTTGGTCCCACTATAGGTGTCATTATTAGGATCCTCGTAGGGATCATCATAAGTGGGATGATCATATTAGAGATATTTCATCCCACTATAGGTGTAATCCTGAGGATCCTCATAGGGATCATTATAAGTGGGAAGACTGTCATGATGATCTTCGGCCATGGTAAATTGAGTAGAATAATTTCACCATGAGGAGTTTCCTTTAGTGGTGGTCATGGAAGGTAAAAAGGATTGACCCATGCAAAATCGGAATAGGTTGAGGCTCTCTAGGAAAATCCTAAGAAGAGACATTATGTTGGATTGTCTACATGTTTCATTTATATTTCTTACTTATCTTCACTTTCATTTCATTGTCATTATACATTTTGGTGAACTCGGCATAAAATCATATCCTGCTACTAGTTGGATTATCTTCATGTTTCCCTTTTTTCTCGACATGAGTCATATCCCACCGCTACTTAGATTGTCTTCACATTTCTATTTTTATTTCTTGATTATCTTCACTTTATATATTATGGTGAACCCAATATGGAATATTATCCCACCATTGTTTGAATACATTTCCCTTTTTTCTTCTTAGAGTTATCTTCACATCATCTTCACCATCATTTTATATTCTAGTGAACCTAACTTGAATCATTTCCTAGCATCAGTTGGAATGTTTTCGTATTTCCATTTCAATTTCTTTTTTATCTTGGGAAAAGATTGACGTCGGGTTCACTAGAATAATAACAATGGTGAATTTTAATTGAATGTAAGCAAAAAATAGAAATGGAAATGTGAATATAATCCAACCAGCGGTGGATATGATTCACATGAAGTTCACCAAATTGTATATTGATGGTAATGTTTATGTGATGTTTACCATATTCATCCTTGAAGGAGGTCTAATGTTAAGCCCAGGGTTCTTTTTGTTTGATGTTGTGTTTATTTTACCTTCTTAATAATAGTTTTTATTTTTTTTTATTATTGATCTTTTGTCTGGCTGCCTGTGGGGCTTTGTTTCATGACATTTGGTCTTAATTTGTTTAAACTATTAGTCTTTGGATCCCTATAAAACCAGTTTTATTTTACCTATCAAGTAAAAAAGAATCAAAAGGGAAACATTAAGACAATCCAACCAACAGTGGGGTAAGATTTCATGTTAGGTTCAATAGTATGTATAACAATGGTGTATCCAAAGTTAAGATAAGCAAGAAATTGAAACAAAAATGTAAATACAATCCAACCAGTGGTGGGATATATTTCATGTCAAATTCACCAAAATGTATGTGTGGGTTATGATGACCAATATAACAATATTTTTTCTCTCTTTAAACTAGGATACAAAAAATAGATCATAACATAAATCCTATGTATACCTGGAAGGTATTGCAATAATACTCAAGATGGTCATAGATCTAGTAGATGGTGATTAACATCCAATATCAAGGGTATAGAGTTCCAAATCCTATGCCTAAGATATGGACTATGGGTCTAACTAGATCCCAAGATAAATCAATGATATAGTAATGCTAAAAAAGGGGTATCAAGGACGTAATAAGGAAACCACATGCAAGGAACTGATGAATAAAGGTAACCTCGATCCTAGATAGAAAATAACACTAAACTAAACAAGAGATAAATGTTATAATGGTGGACTATAAGTTTAATATATGTAACTTAGAATGGTAATGGAAAACCTAAGCACCCTATACTATACCATCATATTTGGTATAAGGAGAACTTAAGCAAGGACAACAACATTCATGTTACTATTATAATAAGCAAAGCATATCTATCTACTAAATAATAAAGAAGAAAATTTATTACCTTTGGGTTGACTTCTTGACACATTGATCTCTCCCTCGGCTCTAATGACACTTTGCAAGAGATATTTTAGGATGAAAACCTCAAATCACAAGGATTAATACCTTATATGTCCTTATTTGGGAAACTCCAAAGACTATGGGGCACGTCCTTGGTTCGACTCTTCCTATTGAACTTTAAAGACCTTGATAAAAATTTTGCCTCCACAATAATAAGACTTTAGCCTCTAACTTCTTCTTTTACTACTTTAAAATGTGATCCTGAGCAAAGTAGATGAGTGTTGTGTGTGTTATGAATGATAATTATGACCCCTTTATGGCCCCAAACCCATAAATCCATTAAGAATTTAAATCGGTGGTATCGTTATGTTGATACAATCGAATGAGTGTTGGCTGACTCGATATTATATCAACCAAATTGATACAGTATAAGGATAAATAAGGAGGAAATAGATTGTATCACCTAGGTCTATACAGTTCAAGGATAAACAAGGAGGAAATAGACTATATTGTCTATGTCAATAGAGTAGGAATACAAGGTGGCTATCATAACTGGATAGAAAGGAGATGAATAAGGAATAAGGAAAGAGACTCTAAGGAGGTCAGATTTATAGTAGTGAAGGTATGACAAAATAGTATGTAAACATATCTTTTAAATTATGACTAGCCGACCCCACCCCTTTCTTGGTGCACTCCTTAGGATGTGCACTCAAATATATTGATGCATTGATGAGTTGTATAATAGAAACCATCAATAAATAATAAATATGAAAAATATCATGGATAAATAACCACCATCTAGATCAAAGGATATGATAGACACTAAAGATGATGAGGTGGATGAGCCTATTTTGACATCAGTGTAGACAAAGTAGGCATGACCAAGGAGTGGATAACATGGTGGGTAGGAACACATCCAACAACCTTGTTTCCACCAATATTTTTAGAGCTAAGAGGTGAGGATGTACCCTTCACCCTCAATGGAGGGTGCAAGTGATGTTGTAGGTAGAGCCATGCCACTCGTACCCCAAGGCATAAGGAGCTCATGGATGATCTATGTAAATATATGTGTATTTTGCATTTGACATTGTTTATAATCATATTTTTCATTGATTAAATATTGTAAATTTTATATATTAGTACAATAACATTCATATATTGTATTTCAATCATTGAGGTGTCGCTACAATGATTGATGCAAAATATTTGAGAGGGTGTCCCTAGTTTATTAGAGAGAATATTTGAGGCTAGGTCACATTCACCTTTATTGGATGTAGTGATCAAAGTGTGGGAAGCACATTTGGTGAAGGTTGTGATATTTGATGGTATAGATGCTAAGGTGTATCACCTAAAATATCAAGAGTGGGAGAGAGATGTTAGACTAGGAGTAATGTCACCCCCAACATCATACAATGGAACTTTTGAGGTCTTCCTAGCACAATATATGGCATTGCATGATACCCAGGAAAATACCATGTAGGAGCTTACTAGACAACAAGAGAGTGAGAAAATGTCCATGCCTATATTAGGGAGATCATGCAATAAGGTAGCCATGTCCACAACATTTGTTTCCCCCCAAGGTAGTAGAGTTAGACAAGGGGATCACTCCACTCCACATAGGATATGAGTTAGACTGGTCATTTTGTATGATATAAACATTGGATCGCATAATATACATATTTTGGTTTATTTGTTATTACCTCATTTTTCCAACTAGCTCTATATGTTTGAATGATGTGGACTAAGACTTGTTCCGAAAATGTGTAAGTTTTAGGAACACATTTTTTAGGATATATGATGACTAATAACTAGCATAATACAATAGATGTTAACATTGACGTGCAAAGTATGTTAGCTTCATTATCTAATAATATGAGAAATTCCTAAATTATTATAATAAATTATGTGTTTCAAGTATGTTATTTAGCCATATCAGTAATATGAGGTGAATCCAATAATTATCATTATCAAAATTGTAATCAATATCTATGGTCCATCAATGTATATAATTTAATTTAAATTTCCTTGGAGAGGTGTCAAGAGATGCATGCATATTTTCAAGCATGGTTGTATGTACATGTTCATTGGTCCTTCTTTGGTTAGGTACCATTAGTGTTGGGGTGTAGTGATTGTGTTTTATCCCATTAAATTGTAATAGTGTTACATTTAAATTCTACGCATTGATGCTCATTAAAGGGGGTTATTTTCATCTAATGTATACATTGAATTCCAAGTATAGTGTTATATTTCCTTATTCTAGGTATCACATTAAATGGTGTGAAAATAGTCTTAGGGCTAAACGTAATAATAAATACCACAGATCCCAAGCGTCAAATTCTAAAGGGAGCAAGTCTAGGAATATATGAAGATACCTTAGTTAAATCAGTTAGAGTAAACCGGGTAACAAGAAAGTCAACCATGAAAATATTTACATTGTGATTTATTATCAACTACCCATCCATGTATTTGTTTGCCTTCCATAAAAGCATTAATAACTAATGTTTCTTCTTGGGATGGATGTGTTGATGTATCTTTTTTGAAAACCATAAGTGGGGCGTCATGATCACTACGTCAATCTATTTTAGGAGATGGATTCTAATAAAGTGGGTTTTCAAAAGATATATCATTCCCAATGTCACCAAAATCGATAAGATCTTGTATCTTATGTTTTAAGGCAAAGCACATATCTATTGAATAACCCTTAATTTTATGGTAATTATAAAATGCATATCTATCAACTTGTTTTAGTAAGGCCCTAGTCATGTCACTTAGCCTAGTGGTTGGCAAAGCAAGCATTTTACACTCAAGTAATTTATTCAATATGACACACTATCAAGAAGCTTAGACAATTTCCTATGTTTGTCATATAAAATCTTTGGTTTCTTCTTAAGTGTTTCTATATCATTCCCCAATCACTTTTTTTTATTCATGTATTGTGTTTGGTCGTAGGTTAGAATCTTGAGACTTCAATTAATTTGGATGGTAGAACATGTAAATCATATGTCTCACATGAGGTAGTGAAATTACTTAGATGTTTTACAACAATGAAATAATATATTACTTAATTAAGAGAAGAATAAGCATATTTACAATAATAATTGACGAAGGAGTGGAATAATTGATAAATATGACTAAGCCACTTCAAGGGAAAAACCTCCACAACAATGTAATAAGAGCATAATTCATAGTATGATGATCAAAGACTAACTACTACCTCATATATATACTCTACTTAACCATGGTTATTTCATGGACTGACCTTATGGAAGGGATGTAACCCACAAGTCTACCACACATATCCCTAGACACATTATAGGTTAAGGGCATAACATGCCCCTCCCCTTCAAAATAGTGATGCCTTCAATGTTGAATCAACTATTGATATTGTTGTAGGAAAGCTTCATCCTCCCATGTTGCATCTTCACGATTCAAATTCTTCCACTTGATCAAATACACTTTAATATTTCTTGTTTGTAACATTTTAGTGCGTGTGAAGGATCTTCTTAGGTTCTAGAATGACTACCTTCTTCATTCAATTATGTTAACTCAGTATGGGTAGAAAATCTATATCCAATTACCTTTTTCAAGAAAGATACATGAAATACAAGATATAGCGAGTGGATTAGGGTAGTTTTAGCTTTTATGCCACATTGCCAATTTTATGCAGGATATGATAAGGCCCATCATACATAGGAGAAAGTTTGTTATATTTTTTTTTACTTTAAAGACATGTGATTATATGGATGGAATCACATAAAGACCCAATCACCTATGTCAAAATGTCTCACACTACCATGTTGATCTATTTCTTATTTTGTTTGATTTTGTGTCATTGTTAAATTATTTCTCAAGCTAGCTAGTACCTCATGTTGATATTGAATGTGTTCTTTAACAGCTAGAATCTTGGGTTGCACCTTCAAGGATGAAGTGATAGATGGGGAATAGTAACCATAAAATGACACAAATGGAGAAATTTTGGAAGAGGTTGGAAGTGTTATACCACCATTTTGCTAGTGGTAGCCATTGAACTCATTATTCATGTTCATCTGATGCAAAGCAATGGAGATACCCTTCTAGACATTTGTTGACAACATCTATTTTTCCATCACATTGAGGATGATATTACGAGTTATGATCCAATTGAATACCCAAACATGTGAATAAATCAGTCCAAAAATTATTGGTAAATATGGGATCACAATCACTTACAATGATATTGAGAGTACCATGAAGGGTTTGAACTATATTGAAAAAAATATTAGCTAATGTATTGGATATAAATGGTTGTGATAAAGAACAAAAATGAGCATATCCATAATTACCATGATGATATGTTTACCTTTAGACCTCAGTAGCCCTATAATAAAAATCCATGGAAACCTCCTCCCACCTCTAGCTAGGGACGGATAAAGGATGTAGATGACCTGGTGTCTTAATTGTTTCACCTTTGTTCTATTGACACACCATGTATTCTGCCACGAATTTTTGTATATCCCCATTGAGTCCTTCCCAAAAGAAATGTCACTTGGTTCTATGATAGGTTTTAAAGAATTGCAAATGCCTCCTATTGGAGATGAATGAAGCACCTAAAGGATCTTGTGTTTGAGGATAAAATTATTACATATGCATAATATATCTTTATATCATAATGTGTTCCTTTTCCACTTAAATTATCAGAAACACCAAAACCCTCCTAAATATTTTGAATCAAAACTTATGTATCCCTATCATTCTCTCATTCAAATCTTCTGTTCTAACCAATATGTCTTTCAAATGGTCATTATGCATAACAATGTCTCAATTGATTCATCCCACTTAGATAGTGCATTTGACACCACATTTTTATTTCCTTTCTTATAGACTATTTCAAATTCATGTCCCAACATTTTAGTCACTCATTTTTGTTCTAATCAAAATCATTGTTTCAAAAAATATTTTAAACTATCATGATTAGTCTTTACCTTAAAGTGTTTACCTATCAGATAAGGTCTCCATTGCTTGACTATAGAAGAATGGCCATCATCTATTTCTCATAGATTGGCTTGAGCTTGTTTTTTCCATTGAATTGGCGACCCTCAAATGCAATAGGTCTTCCATCCTACATGAGTACTACCCCCATATTATATCCTAATGTATCACATTCAACAATAAAAGTTTTGAAAAAATAAGGGTTAGCCAAAATTGGAGTGGTACACAGTCTCTTTCAGCGTCTCAAATATTTTGGTGGTTATTGTATTCCAATGGAAGAAGTCATTTTTCAACAACGCTATGAGTGGAGTTGCTATGCTATTATAAGTTTTTACAAATTGGTGATAGTAACATGTTAGCCCTAAAAATCCATGAAGGTTCTTGAGGGTCTTTGGCACTTGCCACTCCATAACTTTGATCTTCTTAGGGTCAACTTTGACTCCTTCATATGAAATAATATGATCCAAGTACTCCACATCTTGGACTCCAACAGCACATTTAGAAGGTTTGGCATAAAGTTAATGTTGTCCTAGAACTAATAGTCCATGTTTCGCATGCTTCAAATATATTTTCTAAGTTATGTTGTATATTATGATATCATCAAAAAACACCAACACAATCTTCCTTTAAAAAATCCTAAAAATAGTATTCATCAAACTGAAAAGCAAATGGTGCATTTGTAAAGCCAAAAGACATGACCATGAACTCATAATGGCCTTCATGATATCTGAAAGTTGTTTTAGGGATATCCCTATCTCTTATCCACTTGATACTCAGAACGAAGATCTGATTGGTAAACTAAACAACACCACGTAATTCATCTAACAAATCATCAATTATTGGAATAAAAAACTTATCTTTGATGGTGTACTTGTTGATTTTTTTGTAGTCTGAACACATCCTCCAAGTGTTATTCTTCTTAAACACCATGACCACTGGGGATGAATATTCACTTTGGTTATGTCTAATAATATTGGCCCCCAGCATCTCCTTACCATCTTTTCAATTTCACTTTTCTGAGCATATGGATACATGTATGGTCTGGTGTTTGGTGGTATACTACCTAGGAGTTGTATTATGGCATGATCATGTTCTCTTCTTAGTAGTAGTCCTTTTGGTATGACACCAAAAACACTTGGGTGGTCATCAAGAATCTTTTGTAAATTAGAATGTGTAAACACATTTGTTGGTTGAACTTATATGGAAAACAATCATGCTACAAATATTTTAGTTCATTTTTTAAGACTCTTCATCATCTGATGCCAACTAACCAATTGTGGATATTTTCCCCTCAATCCACGTGGTTCAAATGTCCTACCTTCATAATGAAAGTGCATGAATAGATCTTGGAAATTCATCTCTATTGTGCCCAACGTTTTGAGCCATTGTACTCTAAAAATAATGCTACCCTCACCCATGAGAATAGAAAATATAAGAGAATCTAGCATGTAGTCTCCCATATCAAGTTTTAATACTATTATTTTCTATAACAGTTAACTATGCCACCATCTGCAACCATGACCTAAAATTTGAGAGGTGGGTAAATGAAATTGTTTAAATAGGAAGCCAACTTACTTTTGATGAATTTAGTTTACTACCTAAGTCAATCCACACTACCACCTTCTATTTCTTGAGGAAACCCTCCACCTTAAGAGTTTGAGTACTAATACCCAAAAGTGCATGACAAGAGATAGTAGGGTGAGAATATTCAAATTCCTCCTCTGACTCTTCAATACCCTCCCCTGATGCTTCATCTTCATTGGTGCCTTCAATTTAGAACTTTTTTTCAGCACATTTATGTCTTTTGCTCCACTTGTCACAACCGAAACACAACCCTTTTGCACACTTCTCTTCAATTTGTTAAAGGGTCAATCTTTTAGGCTAAGAAAATGATTGTGTTGTGAAATTGTTTTCACGAACAATAATGAAATATCTTTGTTTGACTAGATCTTTTTCCTTTGCCTTGTGCACTATGGTATGTATTCATATGGTGAAATTGGATTAAACATGTGAACCTCAAGTTGGATGTTATCCTTAAACCGACCCAAGAACAAGTTGATGATGTTGTCGTCATTGATGTCATCCATGCATAAGGATAGATTCTGGATTTGCTAAATATAGTCCTTAACAGTTAGCCACTTTGCTAACTCACTAAAGTAGTTTTATAAGACATGATGTGCATTTATAACTACTCAATAAATATCGACTAGGTAACAGGGAGGCCCTTTTTTTATTTTGAGTGCACTACCTATACCAATTGAACTTCTTAGATTTGCGCACTAGGGTCTGATGCAGATAAAATAAATTTTCTTTTTAATTTATCCAAATGAGTAGATCCTTACTATCAAACTTGGGCACTTCTACTTTTGGCATCATTTGCTTCGACCATGTATTGGAGTTATGATTATTCTGATTAGGAGAACCCAAATGAAACGGTGGAGTATTATTTTATGGAAGTTGCGCTGCAAGAGTGATCAACTGCCCACTGATAGTTACCAAATGACTTTTCACAACATCGATGTCCCCTTTGAGCCTAGTGATGTCCCATTTTACTACATTGAGATCATCTTTCTTCACCATGCTTTGTATATCTGATCGAAGTTGATGAACTGCCTTAGAACCAAAGGATCTAAAGTTCCACACTCCAATGTCATCCTTGTGAGGAGTTTTTGGAGTGTCTTGCCCTTTTCCACAGTGGCAAGTGTTAGGACCAGCGATGCACAAACCCTAAGTTGCAAGATTTGGGACCCAAAAAAAGTGTACCAACAAATTATACTGTTGTGATCGTCTCGTTGCAACTGCAAATGTTATGACTAACGATGCACAAACCCTAGGATGGAGGGTTTCGGGCCTGGGACCCAAAAAAGTGTACCAACAAATTATATTGTTGTGATCATCTCGTTGCAGCTGCAAATGTTATGACTAATGATGCACAAACCCTAGGATGGAGGGTTTCAGGCCCAAAAAAACATACCGACAGATTATACTATTGTGATCATCTCGCTGAGACAAATCCAATGATTGTTAATTTGCACAAGCGTGCAGGAGAAAAAATAATATTTAAGAAAAAAGGCTTCAAACAATATTGCAGTGACGAAAAAAATAAATTCATCCCAAATTGCAATTTATTTATTTTCAATCCTTCAACTCTCACAATAACTGCAACACCAAAACCGAAAAAAAAATGTCGTGAAAACTTGCTCAAAATAAATGCTCTGATAACACTTGTAATGAAATTACTTTGATATTTTCCAACAATGGATTAATATATCACATAAGTAAAAATATAATAAGTAAATCCACAACAATAATTGACAAAATAGCAGAATATTTATTAAATATCACTGAGCCACTTCGAAGGGGCAACCTCCACAACAATACAATAAGAGTAGAATTCACAATATGATGATCAAAGACTAACCACTACCTCCTATATATACTATATTTAACCGTTATTATTTCATCAACCAACCTTACTAAGAACATAAAGAAATACAACAAGGTAATACAAAAAGAATGTAAACCACAAGTCGGCCACACATCTCTGAACACGCTATAAGTTAAGGACATAACACGAGTGGAATCTTGAGACTTCAATTATTTTGGATCCAGAACATGTAAATCGTGTCTCGTATGAAAGCTCACATGATTGCAAGAATTTACTTTCGACTGTTTGATCCCTACAAAAAAAAATCATTGAGAGATGGAAAATCATTAAACAATTATATTTAAGAGGTTATAAGAAACCATTAGCAAACATGCAAAAGAACATACCTTTTGGTGGACACTAGATCAAAATATATATGTTGGTCTTAAATCTAATCATATAATCATGAATGGGTTAATAATTTTCTGGCTTAATACATGTTATTTGTTCAGGAGTGACCCCAAGTCCTTCATAGCAAATAAAGTGTTGTAAGAAAACATCCACTAATATGATAAAAGTTTGAATAGATTCACTTAACAAATTTTGGAACCCATGTAATACATCGTTCGTCAAACTTTTTGGAAACACTTTAAGTACAAGTATTTTGTTATTCACATAATCTCTTAAGCATAGAAAACTTTAGATGCCTATAAGGTTCTCTAATTCCATTAGATAAAATAAACTTAGGCATAATAAAACCACATGCAAAAAAGAGTACAAATGTGCCAAGAACATTATTAATGTAGCATTGAAATCAGCCCTACCATAGGCTTATTGGACCTTAAATATAATGTGATTTTATCTTTGTAACTCTCCTATTGCACTTATAATTGTGATTATGTCGGTAGTTATTATGGGGGAGGATGAGAATGCTCATTATTGGTATTAATATTAAGTGCTTCTATAGGTTTAGGTAGGGAAGGCAACTCCACATGTGAAGGCACACAAACATTGGGCAAAGAGACCAATCACTAGAAATGAGATGTACATCATTCAAAACACAAGCAAGATTTTTACTAACTACTACTTTCATCATATCCATAATTATAATAAATATCTTCCATAATATATGTTCTAATAGTTTCAATAAAATCATCCCTATATTGTGCATCCAATTCAACTTCCACATCATAATCATCATCACAATTATACATATCTTGTTCATTATCATTCAAAGATGATGTATTATTCATATTCACATTGCAAGAATGCATATTGTTAATTTGAAAGAACAAAAGTATGTTAAACAAAGATACAAGTGTATAATGCAAGGGAATTAGTGTTTGAAAGCAATCAAACAAGAACAATTACAAACCTTAGACAAGGCACCACTAAGAACAAACAAGGGTTAATCTTAATGAGAAGACTCAACAAAGAGAATGTTTAGGAAACCCTAAAACAAAATCAGGTTTACCAATAATATGAAACCATGGGTTGGGTGCAAGAAAGCACAGGTTCACCAAAAACAAAATGATAAAAAGTGGTTTTACATTAAGGACACTACATTGATCATCAAATACTCGTGGGCAATTCAAACCTGACCTAAATACAGCAATATAAAAACAAAAACATATCTGAACTATTAGTAATTGATTTGACTTCAAGCTTGAAACTTTAAGGGGTTCTTAAAGAAATACCTAGATTATGACTGATTGGTGCACTATCAGAGTGAAAATAAGTGGAAACGATAGTCACAAAAGATTGTTATTATCAACCTATTCGATTCTAGGCATGACAAGATTCATTAAGTCAACACTAGTAGGTTGAGGTTCCATACTAGTCACAGAATTCGATCCTTGTCGAGGGATGTCAGATTTTGCTAAAAATTTACATGCACCTTCGTCCATCTCTGTTGATTATAAAAACTTTTCGCAGATTGTCAAATTGAATTACAAATCTTCCATAATTATTTCTTCTTTCGCCAAATCCAAATTGGCTCCAAGAGACCTTCCAAGGGCATCAAAAATAGGGATTGTTACGAGAGGCTTGCCTAAGTCAAACCCCTATTCTTTGGACATTTTGGAAATCAATAATCATATAGTCTAGTGCAATATAAATATCTCTGCCCTTATCATTAATAATGAGATACAAACAAATAGATTATATATCATCTTTCATGACTTCAATTCAGTGTTGGTACATGGGGTGCTGCCCTAAAAATGCAATTTTGTAATCACATTCCAATAGATGGGTTATCCAAAAAATCAAAGTGTGCTCTCCTTATGAATGTTTGTCTAAATGCACTCATGTACTCATAAACTTATCAAGGTCAATTAAGACCTTATTGGCACACAAGCTAACATATAACAGTCAATAAAAAAAGCCAACGATATGGACACAAATTAACAACAAAGGCAAAAGAAGGAACATCATACCATTACTAATGAATGCCAGGAACAATATATTGTAGCAATGCAATAGCAACGTAAACAAAATAAATTCAGCAAAAAATCAGCTTTATATGGCAATAAAGCATACCAAACAATAGCCAAATTAGCCGATTCATTAAATTGATCTTCCACAATATATTTTACAAATGCCAAGCTTTCAGATGATTGTCAATATCACTGTAAAAATGGCCATATATACATATATTTAGTCTTCTAGCTATACATATACGGACACAGCAATAAATAAACCCATTAGTGCCACTAGTGCTGTTCAGCAAGAGAATGGTTAAGAAATCATCTCCCACGTTGCTTAAGGTTAATTTTTAAATCCTGCCATTCTTTTCATTCACACATACCACCCCTATTCATTTATGCTCTTATGCAGCAAAATAGAAACTTCTTTTATGCCACTTCTTTCTGCTAGACCAATTGGCAACAGTTTAAACTTCCTGTTTATTGAAGTAGGATGGAGATGATTGATAAGGACTCTTACATTTCCAGCTGCATAATTACAGTACTGTCTCAACATGAATAATTCCAGGTTGCACTGCCTTCATTTCTTAGCTTGTAATATCCTGATTTTGGCTCAGAGAAATAGCTACTGTTGAAGCTTCTTTCATGGCCTTCCCCAGAGATATAGCTGTCTCTTTCACATTACTACCTTCTGCAATACCAAGAGTTGAAACTTCTATATGCTTCTTGTCAATTGAACCCGGATGAGGAGGATGAACATTCAGAGATGCGTGTGCCTCTGCCCTCGGATCACCAAATTTGTCATAAGCACCTGATATGGCAGCCACAAAATCATGTTCAAGTGCTTCATTATATTCATCAGTGTCCTGTGATAGAATTTCCCAATTATCAGTTATTGGGAGAGAGAGGCACTGTTTTCTATGCTCCTTACACTCGGCCCTGGTTGGCAAAACAACATAGTCAGTGACAGGATCATAGAAAGGGTCTGGCTCTCCTGCCTTCAGCCAATGCTTAAGTATACGAAAAACCCGCTCGTCACAGACCAATCCCCGGTGATCTCCAGGTACGCCTATCCTTTCCTCTGCTACAAGCCCATCTGCCTGAAAAAGTAGAAACAATAGCAAACATTAAATGATTCTCTGCAGAAACTGTTTCCTACATATGCATGAAAAGCTGATGGTACTTGAATATGATTAGTCACTCTCTAAAACAGTTGCTTTAAATGTTACATCAATGGAATTTCATTAGTGTCAACCATCCATCTCTGCAACTAAAGATAAATGTAATCCAGTAATGCAGGTTAACATTTAAAGCAAATATGTTACAGATATAATTGTTACAAGGGCTAATGATTGAATATCCTTATGAGTTTCCTGCCACTACTGACGGTTCAATTCATAGCAGTGAAGGCCAGCTTAAAGTTATGTATCAGGCAAAAGCATGTATTTAGACGTGTGATTAGATATAGACAATGCTGCAAATTAAATTGCTTGTCATGACAGCAATTGTAATATAGGTTTCAAGAATATTCCTAATCAAGACACTACATGATCATTAATTATATGCACTTAGAAGTTTGAAATACAATTCCTAAAGTATCTAGTTATTCCATTCCTACAGGACTGCAAGAAACGAGAGTGGGGAGAAACCATTGGTAAGACAACAGGTGGTTTCTAAAATTAGACATAACAAATTTAGTTTCAAGTCTCTCTAGGAGTTTATAACAATGATAACAATTAAACAGAAGGAAAAATAAACTTAGAAAGCTGAAAACCCCATTGAAATATTAGTCAGATCACCTTAGAAAGCCATGTACCAGAGAGAAGTTTGTATATAACTTTTATCATAAGATAAATATACTGGTGAACTTACAATAAAAAATGTACTGTCTTCCATGCTTACACATCTTTTAAGGAACCAGGGGAAGTGTTCCATCCAAAATCCTATGGTGTAGAATTTTGTTCTCTCCATATGAATCGTGCAAGAATATTATGTAAGAACTGGAGTTCCAAATGTATTCCAGAATAAAGAGATCTGGAACCCAGGAAATCTTAGGGGACAACACATCCATTGTGAGATTGATATGTTATGGTGATGTAGAAGCATAACAATAACAACAATTGCAGCGTAAACATACTGATTGCATAACTGAACAATAAATAAATAGAGCAGAATAAAGCGCACTAGATCAGAGAGCAGATAACGTAAATGTAAATTATATGTATTAACAAAAACTTTGCATGTGCTTATGTGACTGCCATGGAGCGTGATCAGTTCACTCACTTTTTTGTACAAATAAATTTGTAAGTGTTATATTAATATATGGGATAAGCTTTTCAATCACAAAATTTTGCATGTGAGTAGAGTACGTAATATTACCATTTAGAGTAGAAGGCTGTACAACCTTTTACCTCAGATGAAATGTTGAGACAGTAAGATAAAAGTCTACAGATACAGGGAGAATCCAAGGGATATGGGTAAAATCCCTTTACTCCAACATTATGGTGTTGTGCCTCAAGAGATAGAGGAAGCATCCCTATACACAAAAGCAGGCTGCATAATGTGATGCCAAGCTAAATTTTGATATCTCTATTTGGGGAGGGAATCACTATGGAATACAATGCCTATATTATGTGGGGGAAAATGATTGTTAAAACCCCTCTGCTCTGGTCTCCTCTAGGAGAATATAATAGCTGATAAACTGAAGGAACTGTAACAGAAGATGAAATGGTTTGTTTTACCCATGTGACAGTTCATCTTTCAAGTGCGACAGTTCGTCTTTCATTTGTGACGGTAAATCTTCCATGTGTGACTGTTCATCTTCACAGTTATCATCTGATGAAAACAATGTATGATTAGTCGCACTTGGCAGGTATAGAGTTCATGCTTTAGGCACTGCGCTACTAGCATCAAGTGGCGTCAACTCTGGGCGCTCACTGGGACTTGCGTCAAAGATAGATACATGGGATATTGGCACCCATGGTAGCATTCCCCCTAAAACCAAGATCGGACATCCCTCTTTAGGAAGAAAAGGCCCCCAATGCATCAAATTCTGGGGCTAAGAATAGAAATGATCTCTAATAAATGCACATGCATCTGGATACGAATGCAATCTGCTTGTATCTAGTTGATGTTATCCAGTCAGAATTCATTTGTATCAGTTGGAAAGATTTTTGTTAAGGAATCCCAACGAACCAACATGTTGACTTGCTGTGATTGTACTTGCCACATAACTCAAAAGAAGAAAGAACCCAACAATGGCTGGGCTCATGACCACTTCCACCACAAGTACAGCAGTGGATCGAATGATAGTTCTAAAACTCAGCAAGTACTCACTTTGCCTTGTATTTTTCTTGGCGAGTAACTTGGCACTCAAGCTTCTAGCAAGTACTGCCGAAACTCACAAGCCTGTACAAAAAACTCAGCAACCAGCAGAAAGATTTTTTTCAATTTCTTTTTTTTCAAACTTGATTTCCTTGCTATGATAACTGCAAGGGGATGCCACTACTGAGGAGTCAGGCCATGACTCAGAACTGTGCCAGCATTTGATAAACACCCAGGGATTTACTGCAAAAACACAGCCGGTAGTCAAAAATCACAGTTTTTGACATTTACAGCTCTGCAGAAGCCTGCTAATGCACTTTCAACAATTTTTTAGCTGCCATGACGTTATAATGTGCGCTGTACTCCTTTTTGACTAGATCTAATTGAAAAGAGACTAATATGTTCTCTAGAATCATTTCTTTTACTTTTTACAAGTATTTTACATGCTATTTAAGTTTATTTTATGAATTTACATATTTATTTTATTTTCGGAGTTTTTTCTCTGTCCGAGTCTGAGTCTAAAAAAATTTGGCTGCAGAGTTTTTGAACTATGGACAGAACAAAACACATACCCACTATGTGTGGGGCTAATTTTCCTAGACTAAAGTTGCATAGGTTCCCTTATTGTGTGAAAACATTCTATAATGTATATATCCCAAACCAGCATTCTTGGGTCAAATTTCCACTTCAAGAGACCTTTTGATGTATTGGCCATCTTTTCTAGAATCCAAAAATTGGCTGTTGTAGTCCATTTTCTTCAACAGCTTAAAACCAATTCCTTTGGTGCATTGTTCAAATTTTTTGATAGATAGTTAAATTTCTATAAATTAGAAGAGCTTAGAATGACTTCTTTTGTTGTTTGTGTTGATTCAAGATGACCATACCCTATGCATTTCTTCATAGTCGGCATGTGGTATGGTCGAATATTCTTTAATCTTTTCACACGCGAGTTGTGAGGCACAAATTTTCACAGAGCTCAATTTTGTACCTCCACTACACTTTGCTTGTCCTTGGGGCAACACATTATACTGGTTTATTGACTTTCAGACAGTTTGATATGTAGAGATGTTATGGTTTTTGAGATGCTTCTATGTATGCATTGCATGTTAATATATGAGATTGTTTCTATTCAATTGCTTTGGTTATCCTAGAATAGAGCAATTTTTTTGTGTGCATTGGTGTGCAGGATTATAGGGGGACAAGCAAGGAAACTAGGACTACCTCAAACATGCGTTTACCATTCGTTAAATGTGTAGTTGTCCTAATTTGACACCTTACTTGATTCTTTTCCTAGTTTTGATATAGTTGCTAGTTTTGAATTTTGGCAATTTTGACCTATTGACATTATTCACACCCCTATACCCATGCCTTATATAAGTTTCTTGAACTATTTAAGAGATCCAAAGGGATTAAAGGAGTCAACATAATTATGCCACTTGCAAAATTTGAATGCTCAAAGCAAGCCAATTTTAGAGATTTGCAAAAGGTAATTTTTTTAAATTTAGAGACAAAATTAAAGCCATTTGACTAAAAGGTAAGACCTTGAGTAGTTTTAAGAGTCCTAAAAGACTTCTAGGACATTCCAAGTCCACATTAATAGCATTGGAAGGAGAAGACGTTTTTTGAGTTTGGGACAGCCATGCTTACTACCATCATGCCTTGTAAGAAAGAGTATGGACTTAGTAAGAGGAGTTGATGCTTAGAAGATTTTTGAAGAAGGGGCAAAGGAATGGTAAGGGACAGGTGTCATCTTCCCATTAGTCAAGGAATTAAGGACTTTTCCTATAATAGAAGGGAAAGCCATCCTTGTGGGAACCCTTTGGCCATTATTCAAATTTTGGAGAAGTTTGAGCATGGAGGAGTAGAAAGAGCTTAAAAGATATGGTGCATCCATTGTCGCAAAAAGCCTTGAAGTAGTTGTTAGTTTTCAAGTGGACGACCCAAAGTAGAAAGGCCCTATCACACCCAAGCATGTTTATTTTACTTTGATTTTAAATCTCTTACTCTCATCTCTTGATTGAAGTTTTTTATAAAATTGCATGGCCATAAGGATTGCTCCCTTGAATATTTATTTTTCCTTGGTTGGACCTATGACCACTTTGTGTTCTATGACCCTCTAAGAGCAATGGAGATGCAAAATCCCTCCTTTTTATTACTATTTTGACGGCCCATTATCGTCTTAAAAACTGCAAAGTTATGCTGCCCAAATGGACATAGCATGTAGGTAAGTTTGTAGGCTTCTTTAGAGTAGGGATTTGGCAAAGGGGAACTAGCTTCCCAAGCCCTCCCACAAGATTTATATGAGTAGGGTTGGGCAATAGAAAACCATCATTTTCTAAGCCCTCCTACGTTAGTGGGAGAAGGGTTTGGGTAAAGAGGAAAAATCCCTAGATCCTCCTCCTCTCATCCCCATTGATTGGAGAGTTGAAATCTTGTTCATTTAAGTGTTCATGAATCTTTCAATATCTCTCACAATCTCTTTATTGTATCCTTGTGATGTCCAAGTCTTGGATTGGTTGCACTTAATTTGTTTGCATATGTTTAAGTTGGGTGGAAGGAGGATTCCTCACTTGTCGGAAAAGTTGCCAAGTGGAGCCAACTAGGAATGTTCATCTACCTTAATTTACCTACCCTTGTGTGTTATTAACATGTTCGAAGTAGTGTAACAACATTTGCCAAATTTCAATGATAAAAATCAAAATTCGTTGAATCTCAAAACAATGAAACAAATTTTTCAAAATTCACAATTTTATTCGTATGGATCGAATAGCAATTCAAAGCAAGCGAATATCATAAAAAAAATTGTTTAATATTTCATGTAAATCCGTTAGCCAGTCATTTTAGGGTCTTGCAAAAGTCAACTTCCCATTTTCAGGGTTTATTTTGGCTATGGAAGCTTAATTTCATCTGCAATCTCCATTTGCTCTGTAAAACTTGGAATCGCAACCCTGTCTACCTAGAGATCGAGGACACCACACAAGTTGCGCTAGGTCAATGAAGATTGTGTTAGGGTGAATGAAGCTACATCACGAAACAGCCCTTATTTTCCTGTCACACTTGTCGCCCAAGTCGGTGCTTGCCATTAAATTTTTAGGGGTCTTCGACGTTAAATTGTGGTTTTAAGCTATTTAATAATGCGGGTGTGCCTCGTTATTATGTGGCATTAATATTTTGAGATTTATTAAATATTCCTGACATGCTCATTTAATGTGTAAAAAAACATTAATATATCTTTGTATATATTTCAATTTTTACAGTTTCAATGCATTGGTTCGAATATATTTTGACTTATAAGTTATATTAAATAATGAGTTATATATAAAACAATTGCATTAGTTATATTATCACATCTACAATCTACTGCCAACTTTAATCACGAATTTTATCTCAAACTTTTTAGTTCCAAATTTTTTCCTCGGCAAATTCGCACACGAATTTGAATGTGGTGACTAAGGTTCAAAATTGGGAGTCCTTGGCTTGCAAGACGCCTAGGGCAGCCACCTAATAACAACATTACGGATGTGAGGCGAGCCCTTCCTTAGTTTGGCCTTGCGGGATGTACTTGTGGAGCTAGTAGATTTACTTGGAGCTTGCAATTGATTGGAACAAAATTATAATATTTTATCTTTGGGCTGCATTGAAAGCCTTGTAGACACTTGTATATTATTTGGAAGGATTTCTGGAAGCCTTGTACATATTGTATTTACGTGAAAATTTGAAGGAAAATTTGTAATAAGAATGTGGTATAAGTATGAATTCCTCATCTCACTTGTAACCCTCTTGAAATACAAACATGTATGAATTGATTCAATGAAAATAAATGTTTTAATTGTGCAAATAAAAGCATATTTATGTTCTTCACATTCTCAATTACATGTTTTATTATACGAAACTAAAAACTAGTTGGAAGTTTGATTTGAAAGTTAATGAAATCACTTGTGGAGCTTAAGGCCCTAAAGAGGCTGTTTGAGTTGTGTGATGTTTATACCATCGATCCAAAAATCGCCCAAAATCAGCGATAAATTGTGATTTCTCGTGAGCAGGACTGAAAACGATTTATCTTTTGGAAACTTGCGAATCGAGTAATTACGATTACTCAGCGAGCAATTGCTGTGATTACTCAGTGAAAATCACCAAGGAATCCCATCAACTCGCCAACTGATTTAATAGAACCCTGGGTCAAAAAATTAAAGGTTTTTATCATTTTTAGGCGAGATTTTTGTTCATTTTTTCCAGCTGAGGGACTCATTTACAGCACGATTTGAATCAAGGCATTATAGTGTTAGACAATTACACCATATTCAATCATTCTTTTTGTTATATCATGTGCTTATGCAGCTGATACATCTGTATCAGCGATTCAGCAGTGATATAATGGCGATTTGAATATCAGCGATTAATTCATGGTATTTCATATTGATACATGTATTTCTGAATCCATGCATCTTGTGGCTAGTACAGTCACTTCAAGGCTTCAAGTTCAAGCCCTCAAGTGACTGTCAAATTTGATATAGTCATACATAAATAAATGAAAGTTATATTCAAGTCTGATACAGTCATACATAAATGAATGAAATCCATATTCAAATCTAATACAGTTTGATAAAGTCATAGTCAAGTCTGATACGGTTATATTACATATTTGAAAATTGATATTACTGTTTACAACTTTACTTTGAAGTACATACTCTGTTTTTAAGCCTCAAAGCAAACAGTAACAGTCAGAGCCTGCAGCATACAACATACAGCAAAAACAGGTATTTAGTTTTATTTTTCATAATATTTTTAATTTCTGATATGAAATTTGAATCATGATCATTGAAATTTAATATCTACTTCATCTTCTACTTCTTCATTTGATAAGCAGTTAGGTTTAAATTTTAAAACATTTTTTTTTTTTAATATAGGGTTTAAGCTTTTTAAAATGGCATTGGCATCTCGTTCAATGCCTTGTCGTAAGCCTAAGTCCAATGACCCTTCTTGGAAGCATTGTGAAGCGGCAGCAAAAAGCAACTATGTTGTATGCAATTATTGTGAAATGAAGATGAGTGGAGGTGTTTATCCCCTGAAATACCACATCATACGACTGTTAGGGAATGATGTGGCATTGTGCACACAAGCACCAGTTGAGGCTCAAAGACAGATGGTTGTTTGCCTTAAAACTTATGCATAGAAAAAAGAGGAAAGCTAATGCACTTGCAACCCTAATGAATAGGAGGGCAACAAGAAATGATTGTAACAATAAGGCCTCTTCTATAGCCCCAACTCTAGGAGGTCAAGGTCAAGGACAAGGCTTATCCATTGAAAATAGTCCATATTGAGAGAACTTGGTCACTGCATTGACCATTGTCAAGAAGAGGTTCAAGACTCCTACTCATTATTTGAGTGGCCCATTGTTGGAGGATTCTATGAAAATACACTAGCTCTTGTAAAAGACTAAAAAGAAATATGGCAAAAAAGAGAGTGCACCATTTTGTGACAAGAGGATGGACGGAAAAAACCGCATGTTGATTAGCTTTATAGTGGCTTCAAGTAGGCAGTTGGTCTTCTTGAAGTCAATTGATGCCTCTCATCAAGTAAAAAATGCACACTTTGTGTAACATGTTGGATGAGGTGGTGATAAAAGTAGGCGTGCAGTATGTTATTCAAGTTGTGACGGACAACACAGTAAATTATGTAGTAGCAAGGAGACTTCTTGAGGAGAGGCACCTTACAGTTTTTGTTGAAAATATTGTCATTGATGTCAAAGGTCTAGCATTATTGGTAATAAAGGCCCCATTGCATTTAATGGTGTTGTTAATATTCATATCTTGGCTAATGTGTGTTAATATTTATTTAATATTAATGAATATATTTTTGGTTGCATATAAGTCAAAAGAGGGCCCATGAAGAAGTCAAAGAGTCACGGGATAAAGACAAAAGAGGAATGGGACGCATGTTCTCATGAAGAGTCATCTTGAAGAATTCCAAGAGTCACCATGTGAAGACAAAAGAGGGTATGGCACATTTTTTCACGAAGGGACACTTTGAAGAATACGAAAAGTCACCAAGATAAAGACAAAAGAGGAAATGACGCATTTGCTCATGAAGGGTCACCATATGATTTTTCAAATACAAAGATACGAAGGTCATACAATTTTGGCACCATTTTTCATGAGAATTGAAGGGTCACAAAGGGTGAATGCCAAAAGTCATTTGGAAAGCTATAAATAAAGGCTTGAGAATCCATTTGTAATATGCAAGAGAGTGTATGGTTTGTATTTGTTTTCGAAGAGAGAAAAGCAAGAGATATTGTAGAATTCTATCATTTGTTGAGTAAGCAACATTGAGAAATAGTTGTGTTTTATACACAAGAGGGGTTGGTGCTCACAAATCTTTGCAAGGAGTTGATGCCCCTATGGGTTAGTGCTCACAAATAGTTGTTGTATTGGTGCTTGGCAAAAGGGTTGGTGCTCCTACAAGTTGGTGCTTACGAACTTTGAGTTGGTGTTCATTCATATACTTGAGATTGTTCTCCGTGATTTTTTCCACTTTGGGTTTCCACGTAAAAATCTAGTCTCTCTCTCTCTCTCTCTCTCTCTCTCTCTCTCTCTCTCTCTCTTGTGTGGCGCATATTATTGTTTCAAGTTTTATTGCATTTCTTGAATGTGTGATTAAGTGGTTAAAGAAAGAAATCAGATATATATTATACTGACTCACTGATTCACCCCCCCCTCTCAATATATTTCGTGCTTAACAATTAGTATCAGAATAAGATCTTTTTGAAAAAGTTTTACAACTTGAACGTAGAGCAGGAAAGCCCGATCGCTGAATCACATGAAGGTTTTTCTACAAATAAGGCACATTTGTTTGATGGGACAAATTATGCTTTTTGGATCATAAAGATGAAGACTTATTTGATGGCCATTGGATTCGACATTTAACAAGCAGTGGTGAGGGAATATGAAGGGCCACAGACACTTGTAACTACTCCGACAGAAAAAAAAACGCAGGTGAAAATAATGCTAAAGCTTTAAATGTTATTTTATGTGGTTTATGTGAATCAAAATTTGTTAAAATTATGCAATGTAAATCTACTCATAAAACTTCAGTAAAACTTGAGAATATTTACAAAGATGATGGAAAAGTTCAGCAAACTAAGCTTCAAACTTTTAAAAGACAGTTTGAGAGTTTGAAGATAGAAGAGGAAGAAACTATAGCAAGCTATTTTTTACGGGTTGATCAAATAGTTAATTAAATTCAAGGTCTTAGACAAAAGTTAGAAGAATCAACTGTGGTTCAACAAGTTTTGAGATCTCTACCATTAAGATATGATGCAAAAGTTTCGACGATTGGAAAGATGAAGAATTTAGCCAAACAAAAGATAGATGAACTACATGGTATTCTTACGGCATATGAGATGTAGACCGAACAAGAAAAACCCTCAAAGAGAGAAGTTGCTTTCAAGACATCAAAGAAAGATAAGGGTAAGATTCAAAAATCAAGTGACAGTTCTAGCAATGATGAAGATGACAACGGAGCTCTATTTATTCACAAACCGAAAAAAACACAGGTAAATATAAAAAAAATTACCTTTTAAATATTTTAACTATGAAAAGATTGGATATTTTGCAACTAAGTGCCCAGATAAGGGTAATGGTGACAATGACGAAGGAAAGTCTACATACAAAAATTTCAAAGAAAAATTCAAAAAGGGATTCAAGAAGAAGAGTTTATATTCTAAAGATCCTAGCTCATTCGAAGATAGTGAAGTCAGTGATTCAGAAAAAGAAGAGATTCTATTCATGGCCATACATGATGCCTCCACAAGCAAAAGTACAGATGATCAAGAAGAAGAACATGATGAAGCCAAAGTGAATCTGGAGAACTCATTTGTGCCTTAAAAGAGTTAAAAGCTCTTGAGAAGAAGAATAGAAAATTAAAGCTCCAGATCGAGAAAAATGAAATGGAGTCAATGAAAACAATTGAAGATCTGCAAGCACACTTTGAAGAATCTAAAAAGAATGAAGAAGATCTAACGACACAATTGCAAAAAATACGTAAAGAATGTGAAAAATATGTTATTGAAATTGTTTCTTTAAAAGTAGATCTTAAGAAAATAAATAACACAATCAATGATAGAGCAGCGAATGATTCAAAATTTAGAATAGCACTAATATGTTGAATAAAATATTAGAAAGTCAAAGATAATGTTAGATAAGACAGGTATCGGATTTGAAAAAGAGAAAATAGAAGCCACTACTTTTACAAACAAGAAAAAAAAGCTATGTTAAAGCTCTTACAAAAGAGAAAATCAAAAAAGAAGTTAAGAATACAGAGGTCATCTCAAACAAAGAACGTTAGAAAGAATAGAGCTACAAAAGACAATCAAGTCAGAAATACACAAACAGATCTTATTTTTATAGTTACTGTTTTCATTGTAATAGATATGGTCATAAGAAAATAGAATGTCAAAAAAAGGTTAACAATTTCAAAAATAAGAAAAAGAAAAGTCATGAAGAGTCAAACAGAAGCCACAACTCTTTTGCTCCTCTATCAAGGTTTAATGAAAAGACCATAATATGTTACAAGTGCAACAACTTCGAACATATAGCTCAGTACTGTAAAAGCGTGTTTGAGTCAATCAAGAAGGATCAGAGTTTCAAAGCTCCATTCATCAAGAAAAAAGTTCAGACAAGTTCATGACAGAAGAAACAATCTGAAAAATCTATGTTGGTACAGACAGCTTTGCATACAAGAAATGAAGAAAAATCATAGTTTATTGACAGTGGATGTTCGAAGCACATGACAAGAGACAAGAGCAAGTTCATAACTTTGAAGAAGAGCAATTGTGGCAAAATGAAATTCGGAGACAATACTACTGCCAGAATTGTCAAAAAAAGTACACTAAGTTTGGATAATAGTAGAAATAATACTAAAAATGTTTTATATGTAGGTCTTAAGCATAATCTTTTGAGTGTAATTCAAATGTGTGATCAGGAGCACACACTAAAATTTTATGCATAAAATTGTGAAATTAAAAAAAAAATCAGATGTTGGTTGCAAATGTTAAAAAAATAAAAAATAATTTGTATATCTTATCAGACATCAAAGGTCAAAGATGTTTGAGTCAAATTGAAGAAAGTTGGCTATGGCACAGGGGAATAGGACACAAATTTTAACAATCTTGTCAACATCAGCAAGAAGCAAGCAATCAAAAATCTTTCAAAGATTACAAAGCCATCCAACACGTTTTGTGAACCTTATCAACATGGGAAGCACGCCAAACGGCAGTCAAAACATAAAAGTACTCAACCATTCAAATGCTAGAGCTTGTTCACATTGATCTGTGGACCTATGAGAACTCAAAGTACTCAAGGTGAAAGATATTTCATGTTGTTTATTGATGATTTTTCACGTATGACTCGGAGAATATTCTTAAAGAAAAAATCAGAAGCTTTCAGACATTTCAAAGCATTCAAAATATTAGTTGAGAATGAAACTAGTTTGAAGATTAAATGTCTAAGATCATATCAAATAGGAGAATTCATGTCATATCAGTTTATTGAGTTTTGTAAGGACCATAGAATAAAAAGACATTATTCAGCTACCAAAACTCCACAGCAAAATAGAGTAGTTGAACGGAAAAACAGAACAGAGCAGAAGATGCCGAGGACAATGCTAAATGAATTCAAAGTACCAAATAAATATTGGAGAGAAACAGTTGCTACAGCAGTGCATATATAAAACAGAGCATTATTAAGAGTCAATACTGACAAGACTCCTTATGAGCTATGAAAAGACAAACCAACAACAATTGATTATTTCAGAGTTTTCGACAATAGATGTTTCATAAAGAGAACTGATGAAAAACTTGATAAGTTTGAATCTAAAGCAGATAAAAATATATTTCTTGGTTATTCTTGCAAAAGTAAAGCTTATAAATGTTATAACAAAATAACCAAAAAAAATGTTGACAGTGCAAATGTCAAGATAGAAGATAGAACACAAAGAATCAGTGATCCAGTAGACATTCTTGAAATCATTAAAGAAAAAGATTTTGAATAATCAAATGAAGATAAGAAAGAGAAAAAAGACACCAAAACCCCATCCAAATATGTCCAAAAAAATCATAATGAAAGTGATATCACCAGGGACATAAATGAAGGAATTCGCACTAGAAGAATGATGGTAAATGAATCTGAGCAAGTTAATTTCTCTTTGTTATCCAAAATTCAGCGTATAATTTTTTTAGAAGCTAGACATGATAAGCATTGCATTAAAGCAATGGATGAAGAATTAAATCAGATAAAAAAATTATACTTGAGAATTAGTGCCTAGACCAAAAGATCACAATGTGATAGAAACAAAATGGGTTTATAGAAATAAGTTGAATGAAAATGGAGAAGTGACTAGGAATAAAGCAAGATTAGTATGTAAAAGATATGCTCAGATTGAGAGAATAGATTTTGTAATTAACTTTTGCACCAGTAGCAAGGCTAGAAGCTATTAGAATTTTTTTTGCATACGCAGTGTTTAAAAATTTCAAAGTGTTTCAGATGGATGTCAAATCTACCTTCCTAAACGAGAATCTAGAAGAAGAGGTCTACATTGCGCAGTTTGAGAGATGTATTCTCTCAAATATTGGTAACCATGTATGCAAATTGAAGAAAGCATTGTATCGATTGAAACAAGCTCCCAGAGCTTGGTATGCAAGACTAGATAAGTACCTGTAGGGTCAAAGTTTCAAGAAAGGATTTGCTGACAGTAATTTCTACATCAAAACAAAAGGTGAGCATCAATTGATTGTTGTGATTATGTTGTTGACATCATTTTTGAAAAAAACATTGAAAAGATGACAAAAATTCTGATAATATGCAAAAAGAATTTGAGATGTCTACGTTTGGAGAATTTTCATTTTTCTTAAGATTGCAAATATTTCAGTCAAAAAAAAGAATTTTCATATCTCAAAAAAAATAAGCCAAAAAAATGTTGAAATTTGGTTTTGAGGATTGTGCCCCAGTTGGCACACCAATATGTACAGAAAATAAAGTGAGCAAAGATGAATATTCTCCTGTTGTAGATCAATTTTTGCATAAATCTATGATTGATAGTCTTTTATATTTGACAGCATCGAGGCTAGACACCTTGCATGCAGTAGGTATAGTTGCAAGATATCAGTCAGCTCCAAAAGATAGTCATGTTCAGTTGGTGAAAAGAATATTCAGATATATCATGGGGACACTGGATTATGGATTGTGGTATCCCACTGACAGAGATTTCACTTTGATTGCTTATACAAATTCAGATTGAGTGGGTTGCTTAGATGACAGAAAGAGTACAAGTGAAGGAGCTTTCTTCCTTGGTGATAGCTTAGTATAATGACTAAGCAAAAAATAGAATTCAGTTCACTTTCTACAGCTGAAGCAAAATATATTTCAGCAGTATTGTGTTGTACTCAAGTGCTTTGGTTGAAGCAAACTTTGGAAAAAATCAAGGTAAAATATGATGAACCTATTTCTATTTTTTGTGACAACACATGCTATTAATAATTTAAAGAATCCGGTGATGCATTCAAGAACAAAATATATTCCCATCAAATATGATTTTTTGAGAGAGCAAGTTGCAAATCAACAGATTAAGATGGAATATATCAGTTCTACAGAGCAGATTGCAAATATTTTTACAAAAGCACTACCAAAAGACACATTTGCTACGAAAAAAGTTGGGAGTAATTTTTTTTACTTTTGACCATTGAGGTTCAGCATCAATTGAGAGAGAGCTAAGTGTTAGCTCCAAATGGGCCCTTTGCCATTGATGTCAACAGGAGAGAAAAAAAAAAACAGGTACAGGTGCAAAAACAAGTAGAGAGAACAATACAGGTTGCTTCAATAAGAGGGAGTTACTAAATATTTTTCAGATGGCAGTATGTACAGGTTTCAGGGTGTGACAGTTTCAGTTTGAGGTTGCCATCAATGATAAAAAGAGATTCTTGAAAAGTCATTGATGTCAAAGGTCTAGCATTATTGGTGATAAAGGCCCCATTGCATTTAATGGTGTTTTTAATATTCATATCTTGGCTAATGTGTGTTAATATTTATTTAATATTAATGAATATATTTTTGGTTGCATATAAGTCAAAAGAAGGCTCATAAAGAAGTCAAAGAGTCACGGGATAAAGACAAAAGAGAAATGAGACGCATTTTCTCATGAAAAGTCATCTTGAAGAATTTCAAGAGTCACCATGTGAAGACAAAAGAGTGTATAGCGCATTTTTTTATGAAGACTTTGAGGAACAAGAAAAGTCACCAAGATAAAGACAAAAAAAGAAATGACGCATTTGCTTATGAAAGGTCACCATATAACTTTTCAAATGCAAAGATACGAAAGGTCATGCAAGTTTGACACCATTTTTCATAAGGATTGAAAAGTCACAAATGATGAATGCCAAAGGTCATTTGGAAAGCTATAAATAAAGGCTTGAGAAGCCATTTGTAATATGCAAGAGAGTGCATAGTTTGTATTTGTTTTCAAAGAGAGAAAAGCAGAAGATATTGTAGAGTTTTATTATTTGTTGAGTAAGCAGCATTGAGAGATAGTTGTGTTTTATACACAAGAGGGGTTGGTGCTCATGTGGATTGGTGCTCACAAATAGTTGTGTTGGTGCTCGGCAAAGTGGTTGGTGCTCCTACAAATTGGTGCTTGCGAACTTTGTAATTTAAGTTGGTTCTCATTCATATACTTGAGATTGTTCTTCATGATTTTTTTCACTTTGAGTTGCCACGTAAAAATCTAGTGTCTCTCTTTCTCTCTTGTGTGGTGCATATTATTGTTTCAAGTTTTATTGCATTTTTTGAATGTGATTAAATAGTTAAAGAAAGAAATCAAATTAAGTAAGAGATATATAATATACTAATTCACCTCCCCTCTCAATATATTTCGTGCTTAACAATTGGTATCAAAGCAAGTTCCTTTTGAAAAAGTTTTACAGCTTGAAGGTAGACTGGGAAAGCACGATGCCTAGATCACATGAATATTTTTCTACAAATAAGACATTTATTTGATTGAACAAATTATATTTTTTGGAGCATGAAGATGAATACATTTGATGGCCCTTGGATTCCACATTTAGCAAGCAGTGGTGAAAGAATATGAAGAGCCACAGACACTTGTAACTACTCCAACAGAAAACAAAAAAAAAAAGCAAGTGAAAATAATGCTAAAGTTTTAAATGCTATTTTATGTGATTTATATGAATCAAAATTTGTTAAAGTTATGCAATGTAAATCTGCTCATGAAACTTGGGTAAAACTTGAAAATATTTACAAAAGTGATGAAAAAATTCAGCAAACTAAGCTTCAGAGTTTCAAAAGACAGTTTGAGAGTTTAAAGATAGAAGAGAAAGAAAATATAACAAGTTATCTTTTGCGGGTTGATCAAATAGTTAATCAGATTCAAGGTCTTGTAGAAAAGTTAGAAGAATCAATTATGGTTCAAAAAGTTTTGAGATCTCTACCATTGAGATATGATGCAAAAGTTTCGACAATTGAAGAGATGAAGAATTTAGTCAAATTAAAAATGGATGAACTACATGGTATTCTTACGACATATGAAATGCGGATCGAATAAGAAAAATCTTCAAAGAAAAAAACTGCTTTCAAGACAAAAGAAAGAGAAAGCTAAGAATCAAGTGACAGTTTTAGTGATGAAGATGACAACGGAGCTCTATTCATTCCCAAGCCGAAAAATGGCACAAATAAATATCAAGAAAAATTACCTTTTAAATATTTTAATTGCGAAAAGATTGGAGATTTTGCAGCTAAGTGCCTAGATAAAGGTAATGGTGACAATGAAGAAAGAAAATCTACATACAAGAAGAATTTCAAAAAAAAATTCAACAAAAGATTGGAGAAGAAGAGTTTATATTCTAAAGATCCTAGTTCAACCAAAGATAGTGGAATTAATGATGAAGAAGAAGAGATTTTATTCATGACCATACATGAAGATACCTCTGCAAGCAAAAATACAGATGATAAAAAAGAACAGGTTGAAACTGAAGTGAATCTGGAAGAACTCATTTGTGTCTTAAAAGAGTTAAAAGCTCTTAAGAAGAAGAATCGAATATTAAAGTTCTAGATCAAAAAAAATGAAAAAGAGTCAAAGGAAACAATTGAAGATCTACAAGCACACTTTGAAAAATTCAAAACGAATAAAAATCTAACGGCACAATTGCAAAAAATAAGTAAAAAATGTGAAAGGTATGTTATTGAAATTGCTTCTTTAAAAACAGATCTTGAAAAAACAAATAACGCAATCAATGATAGAGCAGCGAATGATTCAAAATTTGAGAATATCACTAATATGTTGAATAAGATATTAGAAAGCCAAAGATCAGTGTCAGATAAGATAGGTATCGAATTTAAAAAAGAGAAATGGGAGGCCACTACTTTCAGAGGCAAAAAAAAAAAGAAAGAGCTACGC
The DNA here is from genome assembly GCA_037957365.1 of Torreya grandis. Taxonomy (NCBI): domain Eukaryota; kingdom Viridiplantae; phylum Streptophyta; class Pinopsida; order Cupressales; family Taxaceae; genus Torreya; species Torreya grandis. The sequence continues at coordinate 167,371 of JARHVA010006832.1, forward strand.
TGAAGCTCTTACAAAAGAGAAAATCAAAAAGAAAGAAGTTAAGAATACAGAGAACATCTCAAACAAAAAACATTGAAAAGAACAGAGCTACAAAAGACAATCAAATCAGAAATACACAAACAAGTCCTATTTTTATGGTTACTATTTTTATTGTAATGGATATGGTCATAAAAAAATAGAATGTCGAAAAAGGGCTAACAATTTCAGAAATAAGGAGAAGAAAAGTCATGCAAAGTCAAGAAGAAGCCACAACTCTTTTGCTCCTCTATCAGGGTTTAATGAAGAGGCCATAATATGTTACAAGCGCAACAACTTCGGACACATAGCCCGGTATTGTAGAAGCGTGTTTGAGTTAATCAAAAAAGACCAAAGTTTCAAGTCTCCATCCATAAAAAAGAAAGTTCAGACAGGTTCATGATAGAAAAAATAACTTAAAAAATCCATGTTGGTACAGACAACTTTGCATGCAAGAAATGAAAAAAAACCATGGTTTGATAGTGGATGTTCGAGGCACATGACAAGAGACAAAAGCAAGTTCATAACCTTGAAGAAGATCAATGGTGTCACAGTGAAATTCGGAAACAATACTACTGTCAAAATTGCCGAAAAAAGTACACTAAATTTGGATAATAGTAAAACTAAAACTGAAAATATTTTATATGTAGATCTTAAGCATAATCTTTCGAGTGTAAGTCAAATATGTGATCAAGGGCACACTAAAATTTTATGCAAAAAGTTGTGAAATTAAAAAAAAAAATTAAATGTGTTGGTTGCAGATGCTCAAAGAACAGGGAATAATTTGTATATGTTATCAGACATCAAAGATCAAAGATGTTTGAGTCAAATTAAAGAAAGTTGGCTATGACACAAGGGAATAGGACACATAAATTTTGACAATCTTGTCAACATCAACAAAAAACAAGCAATCAAAAATCTTTCAAAGATTACAAAGCCATCTGACAAGTTTTGTGAATCTTGTTAGCATGGGAAGCAGACCAGAAGGCGGTTCAAAACAAAAGAGTACTCGACCACTCAGATGCTAGAGCTTGTTCACACCGATCTGTGTGGACCTATGAAAACTCAAAGTACTCAAGGTGAGAAATATTTCATGTTGATTATTGATTTTTCACGTATAACTTGGGTAAGTTATTAAAGAAAAAATCAAAAACTTTCAGACATTTCAAAGCATTAGTTGAGAATGAAATCAGTTTGAAGATTAAGTGTCTAAGATCAGATCGAGGAGAATTCATGTCAGATCAGTTTATTGAATTTTGTGAAGACCATGGAATAAAAAAAATCATTCAGCAGCCAAAACTCCACAGCAAAATGAAGTAGTTGAGCGGAGAAACATAACAGTTCAGGGGATAACGAGGACAATGCTAAATGAATCCAAAATACCGGATAAATATTAAAGAGAAGCAGTTGCTACAACAGTGCATATTCAGAACAAAGCATTATTGAGAGTCAATAGTGACAAGACTCCTTATGAGCTATGAAAAGACAACCTAGCAACAGTGGATTATTTCAGAGTTTTCGACAGCAGATGCTTCATAAAGAGAACCGATAAAAAAAATTTGGTAAGTTTGAATCTAAAGCAAATGACGGTATATTTCTTGGTTATTCTTGCAAAAATAAAAATTATAAATGTTATAACAAAAGAACCAAAAAAATTGTTGAAAGTGCAAGTGTCAGGATAGAAAAAGATAGAACACAAATAATCAGTGATCTAATAGACATTCTTGAAATCATTGAAGAGGTAGATTTTGAAAAATCAGATGAAGATGAGAAGGAAAAAAGGACACCAAAACACCATCCAAATATGTCCAGAGAAATCATAATGAAAGTGACATCATCGAGGACATAAATGAAGGAATTCCCATCAAAAAAATGATGGTAAATGAATCTAAGCAAGTTAATTTCTCTGTCATCCAAAATTCAGCGTAGAACTTTTTCAAAAGCTAGACATGATAAGCATTGAATTAAAGCAATAGATGAAGAATTAAATCAGATAGAAAATAATGATACTTGGAAATTAGTGCCTAGACCAAAAAATTATAATGTGATAGAAACAAAATGGGTTTATAGAAATAAGTTGAATGAAAATGAAGAAGTGCCCAGAAATAAAGCAAAATTAGTATGTAAAAGCTATGCTCAGATTGAGAGAATAGATTTTGAAGAAACTTTTGCACTAGTAGCAAGGCTAGAGACTATTAGAATGTTTTTTGCATATGCAGTGTTTAAAAATTTCAAAGTGTTTCAAATGGATGTCAAATCTGTCTTTCTAAATAGGAATCTAGAAGAAAAGGTCTACATTGAGCACCTTAAGGGATTTATTCTCTCAATATTAGTAGCCATGTATGCAAATTGAAGAAAGCATTGTATGGATTGAAACAAGCTCCGAGAGCTTGGTATGCAAGACTTGATAAGTACCTGCAGGATCAAAGTTTCAAAAAAAGATTTGCTGATAGTAATCTTTACATCAAAACAAATGGTGAACATAAATTGATTGTTGTGGTATATGTTGATGACATCATTTTTGGAGGAAACATTGAAAAGATGATTAAAAAAATTTGATAATATGCAAAAAGAATTTGAGATGTCTATGCTTGAAGAATTGTTATTTTTTTTAGAATTGCAAATATTTCAGTCAGAAAAAAGAATTTCCATATCTTAAAGTAAATATGCTTAGAAAATGTTGAAAAAATTTGGTTTTGAGGATTGTGCACCAGTTGGCACACCAATGTGTACAGAGAATAAAGTGAGCAAAGATGAATATTTCCCTATTGTAGATCAATCTTTGTATAGATCTATGATTGGTAGTCTTTTATATTTGATAGCGTCGAGACTAGACATCATGCATGTAGTAGGTATGGTTGCAAGATATCAGTGAACTCTAAAAGATAGTCATGTTCAGTTGGTAAAGAGAATATTCAGATATATCATGGAGACACTGAATTATGAATTGTGGTATCCCACAGACAGAGATTTCAATTTGATTGTTTATACAGATTCAGATTGAGCAAGTTGCTTGGATGACAAAAAAAGTACAAATGAAAGAGTTTTCTTCTTTGGTGATAGCTTAATATCATGCCTAAGCAAAAAACAGAATTCAATATCACTTTCTACAGCTGAAACAGAATATATTGTTGCAATATTGTGTTGTACTCAAGTGCTTTAGATGAAGCAAACTTTGAAAGATATCAAGGTAAAATATGATGAACCTATTTCTATTTTTTGTGACAACACAAGTGCTATTAATATTTCAAAGAATCAAGTGACACATTCCCATCAAATATCACTTTTTGAGAGAGCAAGTTGCAGATCAACAGGTTAAAATAGAATATATCAGTACTATAGAGCAGATCGTAAATATTTTTACAAAGACACTACTAAAAGACACATTTGAATATCTGCGGAAGAAGTTGAGAGTAATTTCTTTTACTTCCTACCATTAAAGTTCAACATCAGTTGAGGGAGAGCTAAGTGTTAGCTCCAGGTAGGCCCTTTGCCATTGATGTCAAAGAAAGAAAAGAACAAAAATAAATACAGGTACAAGGGCAAAAACAAGTAAAAGAATAGGTACAAATTGCTTCAGTAAAAGAGAGTTACTATATGTTTTTCAGATGGCAATATGTGCAGGTTTCAAGATGTAACAGTTTTAATTTGATATTGTCATCAATGACAAAGGGGGAGATTGTTGAAAATATTGTCATTGATGTAAAAGGTCTAGCATTATTGGTGATAAAGGCCCCATTGCATTTAATGGTGTTTTTAATATTCATATCTTGGCTAATGTGTTAATATTTATTTAATATTAATGAATATATTTTTGGTTGCATATAAGTCAAAAGAGGGCCCATGGAAAAGTCAAAGAGTCACAGAGTAAAGATAAAAGAGGAATGAGATGTATTTTCTCATGAAGAATCATCTTGAGAAATTTCAAAAGTCACTATGTGAAGATAAAAGAGGGTATGGCGCATTTTTTCATGAAAAGACAATTTGAGGAATACGAAAAGTCGCCAAAATAAAGACAAAAGAAGAAAAGACGCATTTGCTTATGAAGAGTCACCATATGACTTTTCAAATGCAAAGATACGAAGGATAATGCAAGTTTGGTGCCATTTTTCATGAGGATTGAAGGGTCACAAAGGGTGAATGCCAAAGGTCATTTGGAAAGCTATAAATAAAGGCTTGAGAAGCCATTTGTAATATGCAAGAAAGTGCATGGTTTCTATTTGTTTTCAAAGAGAAAAGCAAGAGATATTGTAGAGTTCTATCATTTATTGAATAAGCAACTTTGAGAGATAGTTGTGTTTTATACACAAGAGGAGTTGGTGCTCACAAATCTTTGCAAAGGGTTAGTGCTCATGTGGGTTGGTGCTCACAAACAGTTGTGTTGGTGTTCGGCAAAAGGGTTAGTGCACCTGCAAGTTGGTGCTTGAGAACTTTGTAATTTGAGTTGGTGCTCATTCATATCCTTAATATTGTTCTCCGTGGTTTTTTCCACTTTGGCTTTCCACGTAAAAATCTGGTCTCTTTCTCTCGTGTGGTGCATATTATTGTTTCAAGTTCTATTGCATTTCTTGAATGTGTGATTAAGTGGTTAAAGAAAGAAATCAGATTAAGTAAAAGATATATAATATACTAATTCACCCCCCCTCTCAGTATATTTTGTGCTTAACACTTTTTTGGACTCCTTGTGTGGCCCATTGCATTGATCTCCTTCTCGAAGACAAAAAAGATTTCACAGGTGAAGAATGTAGTTGAAAGGGCAAAAAATATCACCAAGTTCATCTATAATCACCTTTGGGTGCTAAACTTGATGAGAAAGCACACCAATGGAAAGGAGCTTGTGCGATCATGAGTCACACAATCTGCCACAAACTTCATCACATTGTGGAGCATTGCAACCTCACTAACATCCCTCAAGCAGATGTTTGTGATTCCTCGGTGGTTGAAGTCTTCATATGCTAAGAGGGCCAAAAGGGAAAGTGTCCTGAATGCCATTTTTGATGATGTGTTTGTGAAGCGCAAAGAAGAAATAATTAAAGTAACCTTAAATTTAATTATTTTTCATTTGCTATGTATTTGTTATAAAAAAAATCTTAATTTTCATTTTAAATTTGTGTATTATTTTGTTTTAGGTGTCAGAGCCTATGGTTCGAGTTCTACGGTTGGTGGATGGGGAGAGAAACCCAATGGTTTATTTGTATGAGGCCACAGACGTGGTCAAGGAGGTCATAGCCAAATATTGTGCACAAAATCAAAGAAAATATGAATCCATATGACGCATACTTGATCAAAAATGGAACAAAACGCTCCACCGACATTCGTGCAGCGGCCTACTACTTGAATCCTAAGTTTTTATATTCCAATTCATTTAAGGTCGATGAGGATGTTATGAATGGCCTCAATACATGCATAGAGAAGATGATACCTGATAATAAAACTAGAGATGAAGTTATTGAGGAGCTACAAATTTACAAGAATGCAACGGGGAGACTATTTTCTTCAACTCTATGCATTAAAAGAAAAAACACTTCTCAACTAGGTAAAAACAAATTGAGTCATTTTTTTTCTTTCTAGTCTCGTTACGCGTAGTCTATAAATACTAGGTAGTAGACTTCTTTCATTTATTCAAGCGTAGTTGACTTACAAAATTATAAATCCCCTATTTGCATGTGTGGTGTGAAGATTATGGTGCAAAAACACCAAATCTTCAAAGGCTAGCCATCTGCAATATGTTAGTTGTGTAGCTCTTCTATATGCGAACGTAATTGAAGCATGTTTGAAGTTGTTCACATTGAAGCACAACAGGTTGATGACACAATACCTCAATGACCTTGTCTTTTTGTGTTACAATCTTCGTCTTCACGTGAGACAAGTGGAGGGGCTAGAGAAACATTATGCAATTGACTTGGATGACATCAATCCATATGCCAAATGGATCATTGATGATGCAGAGCCTCTGTTTACTGCAAAGATCACAAATTTGGGGAGGGAGGCAAAAAAAGCAATAGCCTCTGGGGCAACAGAGGCATTAAGAGGGGTTGTTGAGGATCTAGATAATAACTTTGTTGACGATGTTGACATTGCAAAGAAAAAATCTTTACCTTCCACTTCCATGAGGCATCCGCAACAAACTTATTCTAAGCGCTAGAAATGAAATGTAATATGTAATATGTATATTTCATATTCCATGACTCTATGAGCATTGTAGTTTGTAACTTTTTACTTTGTAGTTTGTACTCTTTTTGGGTCAAAACTTAATAGAAAATATACTTATGGCATTCTCTACATTCATTTCTCATGTTATTTAACAATGTTTAACATGTTATTTAAGTTTATTTTATAAATTTATATGTTTTTTATAGTGATAAAGTTGTCAAGCAATGCCAAGTAATTGCCGAGAAACTCCCAAGTCCTAAGTCCTGGTTGAAATTTTGGCCTACTGAGTAATTGTCGAGTACAAGTTTTTGAACTATGGTTTATACATGTAAAACTCTACCTAAATTACCCTGAATTAATTTATTATAAATCTAGACTTGCCACGAATCCTTAGTAATTCGCAGAATAATTTTAGGAGCTACAAAACAGAAGTTCTGAATTTTCAGAGTTGAACTTGCAACAATGACTAAGGAATTGGCCCTTTTTCAAACAATTATTTGGCACGCTTCTCAAGTCAGAATTGGAACTGAAATAATTTAAGAATGAAGTTAACAATTTTCTAAGTCTATGGATTTTTGTTTGGAAACTTTTTGAACAGCAAGGTAACCATTATGAATTTTTGAAAATAAGTACCTCATAAGATAATTCTTACCACCAGCGCTTTGGCTTGAAAGGTAAGTGACCTTGTTTGTAGGGCAGGTCCAAGGGGGCTAGCAACTCGTCTGCCATATGACCACACCCCACCCCTATGCAAAAATAAAAGTTGGTGGCTTGCTAACCGCCGGAAAAAATGCATGTGACTATGGTTTATAAACCACTGAGTAATTGTCGAGTACAAGTTTTTCAACTATGGTTTATACATGTAAAACTCTACCTAAATTACCCTGAATTGATTTATTATAAATCTAGACTTGCCACGAATCCTTAGTAATTCGCAGAATAATTTTAGGAGCTACAAAACAGAAGTTATGAATTTTCAGAGTTGAACTTGCAACAATGACTAAGGAATTGGCTCTTTTTCAAACAATTATTTGGCACGCTTCTCAAGTCAGAATTGGAACCGAAATAATTTAAGAATGAAGTTAACAATTTTCTAAGTCTATGGATTTTTGTTTGGAAACTTTTTGAACAGCGAGGTAACCATTATGAATTTTTGAAAATAAGTACCTCATAAGATAATTCTTACCACCAGCCCTTTGGCTTGAAAGGTAAGTGACCTTGTTTGTAGGGCAGGTCCAAGGGGGCTAGCAACTGGGCTGCCATATGACCACCCCACCCCTATGCAAAAATAAAAGTTGGTGGCTTGCTAACCGCCGGAAAAAATGCATGCGATTATGGTTTATAAACCACTAGCAGTCTAGGTTTGCATCGACGGTTTGGTGGCTGTTAGGGGGTAGAGCAACTACAACTATGGTGTCGAGATGCCCTGATGAGGACACTTTTTATGGCAGAACATTCTATGACTATGGGTATGAATAGGGGGGCTCAGCTCAAACTGAACCTGTGTTCTTGCAAAGGTGGCAGAGAGACTTCATATAGAGGTGTTGGGGCATTGGAGCCTTGGTAGTGGAAACCTTACAGTGCTGCCATGGCAGCGGCGGCAAAGTCCAACCCCTCCCCTTCCACTTTTGAAACTTGGTTGTTAGTGACAATGGAAATGTTAAAGCCACAAAGACAAGGAAAGATGATAGCGCAACTGCATAGCACTTCGAACAGTCATTGGCATTTTGGTGGAGAGGCGACGAACAGGCAATAAACTGCAGTGGGAGAATTTTGGTTCGGCAGCGAGTAGGTGGTTAACCGCGGTGGCAGGGATCCAGTTTGTCAATGCTCGGGTAGCATTGGCTTAAAGAGGGTCGCAATGAGGCTAAGCAATTTTACACTAGATGTAGGGATTTAAATAAGAATTCCGACTATGTTTTATTTTATAAAGTCTTTAAGTTTTGCTTAGTACCAGGGTCAATGTGCTTGCCCTAGTGTTTTTTTGTCAACATTTTTGAGGAACTTAGAAGACCCATGGGTGGAGTGACCCAAAAGGGACCCTCAAACTTTCATCTTCTTCCACACGAAAGAGGTTTCAAAAACCGAAAGTTAAAAATAAACTAGTTTTGATCCTTTTCTTGAATGCCTATAGGGCCTTATAGGATTTTGCGGGCTCTTGGGAGTCCCAAGGTAGGGTAGCCCTTAAGGGACCTACTGTTTTTGTATCCCCATCGCATCTAAGTAAAAATCAACACACAACTAAAAACTGAAATCAAGTTCTTACTCTTTCGGATTTGAGCTTCGAGGGGCCCCCCATTGACCCAAAACAACAAATCATCCTAGCAAACCAGGAAGCTAGAGGGAGGTCCCAAAGGGAACCCCTGGTTCTCTAAATACTTCTAGAATCAATGAAATTGCCCCAATTAGATTTTTGGAGTCAAGGACCTAGAGGCAACCATTAATGGCCGCTAACTAAGCTTTTCCCCCTATAAGCCTTTGTTGTCTGTGTGAGAGCCAAGAATGTCATAGAGACATGTCGTGAGTGGCGTTGGACTTAGAATTCACTGACATCACATTTTCATTGTCAAATTCCATTTTAGAGACTTTCTCAAAACATGTTTTTTTTTGCATATGGCCCCACCAAGGGTGGTTGGCCAAGGTCCCAAGGTACAAATAGGAAGGACAATAAGTTTGTCCTCCAATCCCAAAACTTAATCCCTTTTTTCTAAGGCTTTTTCTCATCCTTGGTTGAATGAGAGAGCCTTTGTAGGCATTCATAAGGATATTTAGGACTTTTGTGATTTACAACAATCCATCGATAAGGATGAGCCAAATTCAATGGTTATCGAGTGCTCCATCCTCTAAGCGCTATCCTGGGATATTTCAAGCTCCTTTTAAGTTCACAAAAAGCCTTGTTGACTTTATTATAAGCCCCCTTTGAAAAAATCTCAACTTGAAATTAAAATCACAATTGAGACTTTGGTTGCAAATTTGAGCCCTCTAATTGGCCAAAAATGTTGATGGTTCCATTTGAAACTCGTTGAGTGTAGGAGAGGGCCATTCAACCCTAGATCATGTGGGGTTCCTTCTCATATTAATTGTGAACCCAAACCGAGACCGCAAGGTCCATGGCACCTGTTAGGCTCTTAGAGGCCATGTAGGCCTTCCAAGTCAGAGGAGGTCAGTTAGTGCAAGTAGGGTCATGGGCATTGCGACAACTTGTACATTGCTAACTGCACCCAGCTTCCATGTGGCACAGTTTAGTGGATGCTTGGAGTATTGCAAGTCACCTTGCGTGTGCATTGTACATTCTCATATAACTGAAAGAAAGAGATGACTTGTTTTGTATGTGTTTTCGTCACGTGAAATTATGGACATGACACAAGCTTCTTCATTGCTATGTTGCATTTATCCTCCTCTTGACATAACTCTTCGAGGACAAGGTTACCAAGATGAGCCCACTTTATTGTTAATCCAATCGCTTAGATATCTTAAATACACATCAGAAAAACACCCAGAGATATCAATCTTAACATAGTTATTTTGGATTTGTCATAGTTTCTCCCATTGAAGGGCTTTACATTGATTAATGACTGCCTTCCTCACAAATTTCATGTTGACTAGTGATAAATGGCCTCAATCTGGTTACACCACTATACCGAGCTTGAAAATATCTTTCCAAAAAAAAACGAGCTCCAAAGTCCCCCATATGTCCAAGAACTTGCAAATTTTCAATGTCCTCCAAGCAATACGAAAACTGCCCTATCATAGCCAAATGAACTTCAAATTTAAAGTCCACCATTTTATTGAAATCTCACCTCATTCTACAACTCTTGATTTTTATCTCTCAAAAGATGAACCTCTTGGAGATGTCATAACCCATTTCCGACAGTGGTTGGAAAAACATTTATTTAAACTAGTGCAAATATCTTAAATACATCTATCTGAAAAATGTCGAGATGCATCAATTTCAAGGTGCCTATCTTGGATTTGTAACATGGTTTCACCCATTGAAGGGTTCCACATTGATTAACAATTACATCGCATTCTTCGAAAATTTTCTATTGACTAGGCATAGATTATCTCAATCTAGGTTCACCATTGCGTCGACCTTGAAAAAATCTTTTCGTGTAAAAACAAGCATGGTCCAAACTCCACCATATGCTCAAGATATTGTGATTTTTTTATCGCCTTCTCCAAGCAAGAAGAAAAACTGCCCTACCATAGTCAAATGGAAGTCAAAGTTATGTCATTTTTAATGACATCTCACACTAATACATTCCACCACCACCACCGCCCCCCTTGGATGCCATTGTTGGTTAAACCTATCGGCGTAATAAATAACCTTAATTAAACATAATTTTATCATATATAATTATCAACCATGAATATTGCATTGTTGAGGAGCTTGTTAAATAAGCCAAAGGATTAAGCTACAATCCTATAAACAAGGAAACAAACCACAACCTGTAAACTAATGCGTTATCATTAACAAATGTTATATTAGATATTATTACATAATTATTCTAAAACCCTCCCTCGGTGACTAATCCGAACACAATCCAAATGATTTAGTCATTACAATAATAATATGATTAAATCCAGACAAGAGCTTAATCAAATTGAAATCCTACCTCCAATGCAAAAAATATCACTAAGTGTCCTTATGGTCGTCAATTCATCTCACCAAAGTACATGGGTAATTAGTCATTGCAACCACCAAGTAAAAATAGGAAGTGGTGTTGAATACTAGGTTCACTAGATTTACTTTGTTTTTCCTTGAAGTGTTGTCTTGTCTTGAATGTTTCATGTTTCCCTTGTTTGAGGTTAGAGTGATTAATTCCAACACAAACTAGATTATCATAATATATCCAAAACTAAACAACAGAGTGCCATGTTATATCCTCTAAGGAATATTCTTGCATTGATCCCTTGAATGTCTGACACCTAATGCTCTCTATCCTTGAAAAAATTTGGGACATATTTTTGTGTAGCTAAACACAACATATATTTGTGTGTGTACGTGCGTTTAGTTAGCATTATTTATATTACATTATATTTTGGGTGCCTAGAGTTAGTGAAGGGTTAGGGCATGAGTTAGCATTGGATTAATTAGGGTTTCTAGTGCTTGAATACAAATGGGAGAAAAATTTTAAAGAATTTATCTTTTTACAAAATCAACTTCATACAAGAGATGGCCTCTATTGTGTGAGAGATCTTTTGTTACAGTCGGATTTGCAGGTGCAATCCACCCTTGGGGAAGCAAGGGCTCCCATTTTATTCCATTTATCAGCATCACTCTATATTTTTGTAGTTCTGTTTTCTGTTGTTTATTTATTTGTGGTAAAAACAGAGAGGTTTTGAAAGGGACCCAAACCTTAAACAGACATAAAACAAAGATAAGCATGAAAGTATCAAAAAAAAGAATTATAAAACAGAGCTAACCAAAAGCCCACAAACAGCAGTATCAAACACATAAGAACCAGCTAAACAACAGTAAATAGACATCAAAGAAACATTCTAGGTATAGATTTTTTATAACAATGGACTACATTTAACTCAGCCCTATGTATTGGCCATCGACTATGCTACTTTCTACCAACACAATGGAACATGTAATTAACAACAATAACATTAAAGACTAAAAGTAAGCTTAATATTCTAAGCCAATCTAAAACTCTGCCGAGTTTTATATATCTTGCTCCCACTCATGACCACTACTTACTACTTTCTCTCTGCACCCATTGGAGATGCATTCCGCACTCTCTTTAAGCATTGGATTCATATAATGTCTTCTCTAATGCCATTCACCATCCTTGGCCTCTAGTGCACATTAATATTGGGATTACATTAAATTTAGATATGTAGTAGCGGCCACTCTACTTTTCTAGTACACAGTTATATTATCAGCCAAATTATATTTAACTATTCTGACATCCACTTAAGGATATAAACAACATAACTGAGATTTTCTATTACAATATAGGTTTATAGATTTCTAGGGATAACATTGTAATGGCTGCACGAAGGTCCTTTTGAAACCCTGCTGACCCCCAAACAATTTGACAGTGTCGAATGACATGCAACTCTACAGAGCAGCTGAAAAATCATAAACCAAATACGACGTGGGCACAATTAGAAAGGATTAGAAACTATAACCGTAAGTTTCCAAACCAAAACCACTGTATGTAGTATGTACTGGGCAAGGCTAAATCGATGGCAAAATCTTTGATCAAGCAGGTTCGTTATACACCAGGCGTCAAGGTTATAGTTTGAACGGTAATGATACCATCGAGTTGCATTACACGCAGACTACCTAGGCTTGGTTTATAGACAAATAAAACTGGACACAAGCATATACACAGACTTACATCCTAGTGCATGGACATGTGTGAGCAAGCAATAGACCACTCATACAAAACATGCAGGCCTTTTTAAAGAAACTCGACATGACGTGTTCAAAAGACAGTCTGCAAAGGTTTAAAGACGCTTAGCAGGTACACAACCACCATCACAGCCTTTTGCTGATCTACTCGAGCGTAAATACAAAAGAGCTATCAAAATAGATAGGAAGAAGCATATTTAGTCAAGTCTGAAGGTAGGAAAGGAGGCTTAAAGCATACAGATCTGAGAAACACCAAATAAGACATATAATCTGCTTCATTATGTATATAGCACAACCATCTAGATATCCCATTTCATATCTGAATTTTCAAGAAAAAGGTGATAGAATGAACCTTGGTCTGATGCTATAATCCTGGTTCTAGCCTGCGCAGACCTGGGCTCCTCAATCCTTTCAACAACCATCTCGACCCCTCTCTCATCTTTCACGCAGTCTGCTGAATGAAAATATGCTTCATGCATAACTAGACAATTTGCTTTCCGTAACCACTCAGAATTGCGAGGGTCAATAATTAAGTCGTTATATCCAAACATTTTGCCACGCTCACAAACCATTACATTTGGGTTGCCTACTAATCTTAATTTCTCAGCAGTGTTTACCATGACAGATGAAGCACAAAATTGGCCTTTATTGATATAAACAATTTTGCTTGTCTTTGTTGCAGATACCATAAGATTTGTTTGACGACATAAGAAAGCTGGTATTTGGATGACATCTGCAATGCTCTCAACAGGTTCGCATTGTTACAATTGGCAAGTCAAACGTGGTCTTAACCCTTTCCAATATCTTCAACCCTTCATCTAGACCAGGACCACGAAATGACTTGGTTGAGGTTTTGTTAGCTTTATCAAAGCTCAATTTGAAAACTAATTGCAATCCCAACTTTTCAGTGACAAACTTAATTTGTCTTTCCATTTGGAGAATGTGTTCCTCTTATTCTGCTACATTTGGTCCAACAAGCAAAAAGAAGGGTTTTGCTCCGTTGAGCTAATTGAATAATAGCGCTTTTAGTGCAAGTGTTAGGAACCCGTGCTACCCCTTCTCTTTATTTTGTTAGTATAATAGTTGATATGGACGCATATGCTTTGTAAGTCGTCCCATGAGCATTTTGTTTTATCCCACATTCAAGGGAAGTAGTAGTTGCTTATATTAGACTTAGTATATAAGTGTTGAGGCCAAGGCATCCACAAATTTATTGTATTGAGCTTGCTCAAAGGAAGTTGGCCCCTCGAAATGCCTGCGATCAATTCAATCTTTCAAGTGTTCTGTTAATTATCTAAATCTGTTAGTTCCTGTTATTCGTGCATTTTTATTAATTGTTGCACGAGGATCCTCTCTTCTGGTATCAAAGCGCTTTCCAGGGCCACAAATTTTTTTTTCCTTTCGAAAGTCTTAACTCTGTTCTACTACATATATCATTTCAGTAATTTTTTAGAAAACCGTAACTCTATTCTACTACATAACTCAATTAAGTAATTTTCTGTAGTCTGTTTCAGATCAGGGTAAAACCTTGACCGCATAACTGTGGGAAGTGCTTGGGTGAAAGCCCTAAAACTCATCGTGAGTACCATAGGAACTCCAAAGTAGCTGGCCCATTGAGAGGATCTGCCAGCGAAACGGGCAACGGCCCCTTCCCAATTGAGTAGTTCCCATCCATGAAGAAAACCAAGAACTGTCGCTTAGAGGTAAATCCATGGCTAGAAAATTTCTGGAGAGCGGTACTCGCTTAGACAACATTGGTGGCCAGGACAAAGTGGAGTATCTCGAGCATATTGTTTCAGCCCAAGGGGCTCGGGTGGATCCTGAAAAAATAGCTACCATGACAAATTGGCCTCATCCTCAGACACTCAAGAGCCTCCATGGTTTTTTGGGGTTGACTAGATACTATCTAAAGTTTGTCAAGGATTACGGTAAGATTGCAGCTCCGCTGACAACTATGTTGAAAAAATATGCTTTTACATGGACACAAGCTGCTGAGTGTGCATTTGCAAAATTGAAACAAGCTATGTGTACTACACCTGTTCTAGCTATGCTACATTTTGCCAAGACCTTCACTATTGAGAGTGACGCTTGTGGCAATGGACTTGGTGCTATTCTCCTCCCAGAAAGATGCCCCATTGCATTCACCAACAAAGCCCTTTCTGGAAAAAATTTAGTACTCTCTACTTATGAGAAGGAAATGACGGCGATTTTACATGCAGGACAGAAGTGGCGGCCATACCTACTAAGGAATCATTTTTGCATCAAAACTGATCACCAGAGTCTGAAATATTTCCTAGAACAACGGGTCTCCGCCCCATCACAACAAAAATGGGTCAATAAACTCATGGGTTATGACTATGAGATCACTTACAAGAAGGGTAAAGACAACATTTTGGTTGATGCTCTGTCTTGCACATTTGCGGACCAAGCCTCCCTTTTAGCTATTTTCATGCCTATTCCAAATTGGTTGGACACTGTACAACAAGGGTATGTCAATGACTCCTCATTATCTCAAATCATTCAATAATTGGCCACTAACCCTTCTGTTGTATCACATTATTCTTGGGATGGTGCTTCTTTGCGATACAAGGGTCGTCTGGTGCTTTCCCAGAGCACAAATCTTCAACAAGTTGCATTCTATGAACTCATTCTTCTCCATCAACAGGGCACTCAGGGTTCCTCAACTTATGCGCTGGCACGATGCAACTTCTTTTGGAAGGGAATGAAAAAGGCAATTCAACAGATGGTCGCTGAATGTGATGCTTGTCAACGCAACAAGGGTGAAACAACACTCATCCCTGGGTTGCTCGAACCCTTGCCCATCCCTACCAAGATTTGGACCGATATTTCTATGGATTTCATTGAGTTCCCTAAATCTAGAGGAAAAACAGTGATCTTGGTTGTGGTTGATCGCCTCTCCAAATATAGTCATTTTTTTGCCCTCAGCCATCCTTATACCACCTCCACAATCGCACAAATTTTCTTGGACCAGATTTTCCATCTTCATGGCATTCCTTCGTCCATTGTCTCAGATCGTGACACCACTTTCACTAGCCATTTTTGGACAGAAGTATTTCCCCGCCCCTGCACCCAACTGAAGATGAGTGCCTGGTATCATCCCCAAACGGATGGGCAAACTGAAATTGTCAACAAATGCTTGGAAACTTTTATTCGTTGATTCACCTCAGAACATCAGTGGGCCAAGTGGCTCCCCCTCGCCGAATGGTGGTACAATACCTCCTACCACACTTCAACGAAAATGACTCCATATGAAGTAAGTCTATGGTCAAGCACCACCAGTGCTCCTGCTGTACACTCCCAGTAGTTCATCAGTTCAAGCAGTTGACACAAATCTCCACACCCAGGATCAGATCCTCAGCACCTTGCAAGACAATCTTCATATGGCACAAAATCGAATGAAATAACAAGCTAATCAACACCGTTCCGAGCGCACTTCTCAAGTAGGTGATATGGTTTT
Organism: Torreya grandis; assembly: GCA_037957365.1. Lineage (NCBI taxonomy): Eukaryota > Viridiplantae > Streptophyta > Pinopsida > Cupressales > Taxaceae > Torreya > Torreya grandis. Next base: position 183,384 of record JARHVA010006832.1, read on the forward strand.
TCTTTGCCTATAGCCATACAAGCAATCCTCCCTAAAACTCAAAGGGCGTCATAAGCTGGTTCCCAAGTTCTATAGGCCCTATAAGGTTCTCCAAAAGATTGGGTCGGTTGCTTATAAGTTGGAGCTACCAACCTCTTCCTGAGTTCACCCAATATTTCATGTCTCTTGTCTAAAGAAAATTATTGGCACAAACATTAGAGTGCAGACTATTTTACCAAAACTTGATAATGAAGGGTCCATCCTTCTCGAGCCGGAGGCAATCCTGGATAGGCGCACACACCAACGTCGCTCCTGCTCCATCAAAGAGGTTTTAATTCAATGACACAGAATGCAACCAAAAGATGCAACATGGGAACCACTATTTCAAATTCAGCATCAACTCCCACATCTGAAGCTTTGAGGACAAAGTTTTTTCTACGAGGGAGGGGATGTTAAGAACCCGTGCTACCCCTTCTCTTTATTTTGTTAGTGTAATATTGATAGGACACATGTGCTTTGTAAGTCGTCCCGTGAGCATTTTGTTTTATCCCACATTTAAGAGAAGTAGTAGTTGCTTATATTAGACTTAGTATATAAGTGTTGAGGCCAAAGAAGGCATCCACAAATTTATTGTATTGAGCTTGCTCAAAGGAGGTTGCCCCCTCGAAGTGGCCTGCGATCAATTCAATCTTTCAAGTAATCTTCTAATTATCTAAATTTGTTAATTTGTGTGGTTAATTCAAATTATTTCGTGCATTTTTATAAATTGTTGCAAGAGGATCCTCTCAGCAAGGTCATGGAAAGCCATAGGCAAGTTATGATATTTTTATTTTAATCGCCCCTTCTTTTATGTGACTCTTGTTGATCCAAATATGTACAAGTTGGTTGGCAATTTCAACCTCTCATTGAATGCGTTGATTGCAAGGTATAGGCACACCTACTCCCGCGACACCAAGCCCATGTGTTGGCCCATGCCTTTGACCCACCAACATTAAAACCAACTTTGACCAATTTCTTCCCAACATGTGATCTCATTGAATGCATTATTGTAACTATTACTAATCAAAATAATAATAATGATACAGTGATGGTTACAACAAGAAAGTGATTAGTTGGTATTCACAGCCCACATTCCTCACTAGGGAGAAGATCCATCTCATATACGAAAAAAACACCGGTAGAGCATAGCAACCCAGAGTTCACACGATCATTGTTTAACACTGTTATTTATAATTTTAATATTCTTCGTTAGTATATATGTGTATATACCTAAATGTTTTAAATCTTATATATATATATATATATATATATAAGATTTAAAACATTTAGGTATATACACTATTATTTATAATTTTTATATTCTTAAATAACATTAATATTCTTCGTTAGTATAATTACTTATAATTTTAATATTCTTAAATAACATTAATATTCTTCGATAGTATATATGTGTATATACCTAAATGTTTTAAATCTTATATATATATATATATATATATATATATATATATATAAGATTTAAAACATTTAGGTATATACACATATATACTAACGAAGAATATTAAAATTATAAATAACAGTGTTAAACAATGATCGTGTGAACTCTGGGTTGCTGTGCTCTAAATGTTTTAAATCTTATATATATATATATATATATATATATATATATATATTCTTGTAACATATATAAGCATTTATGTTAAGATAGATATCTTAAATACATCTATATGAAATATGTCATGAAACAAAAATATCAAAGCAACTATCTTGGATTTTTCACATACCACATTGATTAATAATCTCATTACTTCGCATAATAACCCCATGGCAAGTGGCAAGTGGCATTAATCTAGCCACACCAACGTTCTGGGTTCAAAATACACCATATGCCAAATGCAATGAAATCTAGATTGTTAACACAAGTCGAAGCTAAAGACACTAGCCAAGGACAGCCAACAGAGGGCATCACACACAAGAATGAGCACAACAAAATCATAAAATGCATCGAGTGCAACAAATAAGCTGGAATTGGCAAAGGACAATAGCTCAAAACAAGGGGCATTACACTTGCCTCCAAAGGAAATCAAAACTATTGATTCCAGTCAGACGAACAAAAAATTTAAGAAGGTGAATCTTAGATTTATTGCTCACCTCTACAGTATGGATGTGGAATTATTTACCTCACACGAATAGGTCCAGGGATTCCAATGCTGCTATGCAAATATAAGGTAGTTTTCTTGGATCTACCAAAGAGCCTGCCATCAGACAAGGAATGAGAGCACATTATTGAGCTTGACCCTACAAAGGGGCCAACAGTGGTACACCCTTATAGATACATGCATTTTGAAAAGTCAAAGATAGAAAAATTGATCACTGAACTCTTGAAGGCTAGCATTATCGTCCATAGTAAGAGCCCATATGTTGCTCCAATGGTACTAGCTAGGAAGAAGGATGGGTCATATAGACTCTATCGATTACAAGGACTTGACCAAAATCACAACAAAAAATTTCTATTGCCGAGGATTGATGAATTGCACCATTATTCTTTGGTAAACCATCATTACAATCATGATAAATATTGGCATCATCATACTTCAAGCTTGTGCTTCTTAGGATCATCATACTATTAGATTCCAATTCGGATTCAAGATTAGGATAAGACAGCCTTTAGAATGCATCAGGGCCACTACCAATTCAGGGTCATGCCTTTTGGTCTCAGCAATGCTCCATCGACCTTTCAAGCATTGATAAACATGGTTTCTAGCAAATCTTGCGTATGTTCTTGTATTTTTTTATGACATTTTGGTTTATTAACCAGAGGCTTATACAGTGGGGCAAAGCACCGAGATTCGTCTCACAAGAGACAAATAAAGAATATTCTGTTTGCCCCCATTGGGGTATTGACACGACTAATTGGATGATGATTTTGCAGATTATTGGTTTGGGTATGGAGTGATCTGCGGTAGTTGTTTTGAAGACCAGTTTACATGGTCAGGTGGCACGGCATGGGACAGACAAGGTTAAAGCTCATGGTGTCAACATATGTGGTTACATTGTGCCAGGGTGTCGATCTTCGCCATCTAGAAGAGAATTTCCATGGCAGTGTAAAACAGGTGGTTTTCCAGGCAGCCAAAAAGACACTGTATTCGACTACAGAGGGCTTGTTATTACCGTCCAGATTCTGTGAAAAGGAGCTTCTGAAAGTTGTGGATAGGTTCCTGTTTTCACCTGCATAGAAGACCCTGAAAATCATTCATCTCCATTAATGTTACAAATCCGCCAAGTGCTGGTGGCGCTGAAATCACTAGACGAAATGAAGGCATTCCCTGTAATTCGCAGAATATCTCTATTTGAAGAAGAGCTCAGAAAAAAACTAGCTGTTGAGATTCCACTTATACGCCAAAAATTTGACAGTGGACATTTCGAAGCTCTGAACCAAATACAAAATTGCAGAACATAAGTAAAGCTTTAAAAACAAAGATGACCATGTCAAAACAAAAAACCATAGACTACAACGAAACTCTTACAAGAAACAAAAAGGAGCTCCTGAAAGTTGTGGACAGGGTACCTATTTTCACCTACATAGAAGACCCTGAAAATCCTTCATCTCCATTAATGTTATAGATCCACCAAGCGTTGGTGGATCAGGTGCTGAAATCACTGAACAAAATGAAGGCATTCCCTGTGATCAGCAGAATATCTCTGTTTGAAGAAGAGCTTGGAAATAAACTAGCAGTTGAGATTCCACTTAGACGCCAGAAATTTGACAGTGGACATTTTGAAGCTCTAAACCAAATACCAAATTGCAGAACATAAGTAAAGCTTTAAAAACAAAGATGACCATGTCAAAAAAAAAACCATAGACTACAACGAAACTCTTACAAGAAGCGAAAAGGAGCTTTTGGAAGTTGTGGGCAGGCTCCCTGTTTTCACCTACATAGAAGACCCTGAAAATCCTTCATCTTCATTAATGTTACAGATCTGCCAAGTGTTGGTGGATCAGGGGCTGAAATCACTGGACGAAATGAAGGCATTCCCTGTAATTAGCAGACCACGTTATGGTCTGTATTTTTAGCTTGCAGATTGCCACGTTTTGATTTTGTTTATATTATATTAATATATTTATAATATTGGAGAATTTGAGTGGATTTTTGGAGACGAACGGCTTGAAGCACGTGGCAGCGTATTACAGGAAATTGTGAGAAAAGTAAGTCGATCTTGAAAAATCAAAGATTTTAGGGTCATAATGACTGGCTCCCCCGACTATGTTACAGATAGGATTATGCTTGAACTAGGTCACATGACATTTTGAGGGGTCAATGTTGACTTATTGGCCAATGTGGCAGGTTGATTCACAAAGGCAGGCGCCCATTGGTAGTGCCCTCATGGGTGGGGAGGCTTGTGAGCCAATAAGGGTGTCATAGGTGGGAATGTCGTTCCAACTAGAAGGGCGGGGAGGCTTGTGAGCCAACAAGGGTGTCATAGGTGGGAATGTCGTTCCAACTAGAAGGGGCCACGTGGGTGGGACTGCGTAGCTAATGTCAGCATCTAACAGTGAATAATAAATTAATGAACAATAAAGTTGACTATCAATAGTGTAAATTTTTCACTCAATTAAAATAAAAATCACATTCTGCAGGTAAATATGTAATGAAAGATTAAATGAAACCGGGGTTTCTTGACAAGAGAGCATGGAATCAAAAGAAACCTTTAGACACGTAAACGGTGTAATAACATATTAAATGTTTTATTCAATAATCATTTATATTATAATTATAAAATGAACAAGGTCCTTTCAATTATATTATATTAGTATATTTATAAATTGTAATAATAATATTATTGTATATATTATAATAATAATAATAATATAATATTAATATTATTTTATGTTATATTTTAATATTAATATTATTTTATAGTATAATATAATATGTAGCATAAATATATTTTTTATATTAAACAGTTTGGTGTCAATCTACAGTTACAAGACAATTGATTATTGATTAAACTCTCCAATGGCACGCTGTGTGTTACACTAGATACTTGTCTTTTTGAAAGGGGTTTTGAGTTCAAACCAAACAAAAACAGTTAGGGGGTTTTATTAGAAGTATGAGGTAGTGTCACCTAAATAATATTGGGAATACGAAATAGTCTCACCTAAATCAAAGTCGTTGGACCTTACAAAACTGCCAATTCACAATAATTAGATCCAATTTTCACTTAGGTCTAGTGTTTTGGTGTATTATATTGTCAATTAACAATAATTAGATCTAATCAGTATTTTTTTTTTAAATTGAAATTTATATTTATACATTAAAAAGGGACTTTTAAATGAATTGTCTAATTTTTTTATCATAATTAAATTTAATTAACTTTTTTTTTTTTAAATTTATATTTATATTTACACGTAAAAAGGAGTTTTTCAATAAACTGTGCAGACAATTTTGATCAATTTTTTTCTCCACAATGTATCCAAAAGCCCCTTTTTACATTAAAACATTAAATTCTAAAAACATGAAATACCTGAACTTCTTTGTAGTCAAATTCTACAATAACATGTTTTATGTACCTCTGTTTGGGAAAGTTGATTAAAGAACCAAAAAAATCCGTTGTTTGGCATGGATTTATATTTACAAGAGAATTAACTCATGTCCAATCAATTTGGAGAGTTAATTACTACAAACAAAATATAGGACTGAATTGTTTTGAAATGTTTGGGAATCTGATGATGTAAATGTATTACTAAACATTCAGCAGAGGAAGCTTTTACCTTAGCACAAGAAAAAAGATCAATATTTATAATGCAAACAAATGTACAAGTTTATTTATTTCAAAGTTTCAAAATAGTTTTTCCATAGATATTGTTTGATATGATCGGTGGCAATTATTTTTGACATGTTGGTGTTCATATTTGTATAGTGTCACCACCTTTTATAAGCTTAAGACAAGCAATCCAACTGTGTGGATCATAAAAGTTCCATTAAAAAGTTCTCGTGAAGAAGAAAGTATTTTTGGGTACTTTTCATATATTTTATCGACTTTAATGTTAACTTATATAATGTTTGATATTTTTAAAAAATTGTATAGATGAACGACAAAAGTCTAAATGGTATTTAAAACATAATTTTATGATAATGGAAAATAATTGCCCCAACACGTGAGAGAGGGAGTCCATTCTAGATTTACGGTCCACCAAATCATATTCTTAGGACAGTCATACTTTAAAAATCCTCTTCATGTTTGTACAAGTCATAAAGGAAGCTATAACAACCAAAGTGGTTTCTAATTTGAGATACACCAGTCTAAGCCGATAGTTGAATTCTAAACCCCTTACCTAATGGTTCCATAGAGGGGGCCTTTTTGATTTCTTCCTATAGGTGTTGCTTAGAGAATTTATAATCTTTTTGCAATGAAACAATCATATAAATATTTTGAATGTTCTTTCGAAAACCTCTGCAAAGAAAGGCCAAAGAACAACAAGCAAACTAAATTTGTCCAAGGGGATTTACCCAATTACGCATATGCTCAAAGAATAATTATCCTCTGCAAATCGAGGGAGGCAAATTTGCAATGGATTATTTTTCAGTTGCAAAGGCTAATTTAGTCTTCATGGGTGGTAATGACCGACCCAATTGAGAGCTCTTGTAAATGTTTGAGGCTTTCCAAATTGCAACAGGGAATTTCAATATATAAAATTGAATTGATATTGGATTTTTTGCTCGTCATAAATACTTGTCTCTATACTTCCATAAATATATCTTAATGTGTTTGAACTTCATCTCTAGAAGAGCACAAATGCATTATTGCTCCTAATAATTATTGGCCTTTCGAAATCATCATTAAATGTAGAATTGAGTGCAAGAAAATATTGGATATGTTGTTGCATGCTTCGAAGATATATTGAAGCCTAGATCTTAATGCATACATTATTATATTTTCTGATATTATGTTTGATAAAATCTATGAATCTATGTTGTATCTAAGTGTACACGTATTAACTTCTGCTTTGCATTTAATATGATGTCTATTTACTGGTGCTTTTAATTTATGCTTTTTATTTGTGACCAATTCTGTAAATTTTTGTTTTAGACACTTTTTCCTACTAAGAATAATACCAACGAATGGAAATGTTTGACGATCTTGTATGTAGAATGCAATTGTTGTAGAACATTAGATGTGTTTGATTATTAGAGATTGATGTATTGTAATATTAATTTGTATATAGTGGTTGAATCTCTATGGCCTCTTGTATCATATGTAAATGAAAGAGTTTTTTTCAAAAGAGAGGGTTAAATGACACATATTTTTTGATGGAATATTGTAATGTAAGTTTAATACTAATTTGTAATTTTTTATTTCATTTTTTCCAGCAATGAAAAGGATACAAGACTTTGGAGATAAAAGTGTAACATGTTGGATAGGTATTCTCCCCTTCCATACAAGCAAAGAATTTTTAATTATTGAACCAATTATTTTTTTTATAGTGAGTTCAATAAATTTTACTTGGTCGGTGATTTAATATAATATTTCATAATACATATAACATAATAAATTATTAAAAAAAAAAAAACTTTGGCTTCCCTTGCACCCTCGGGACAACTGCTAGTAGTAATTCATTGGAATCCCATCTTGAGCATTCGGATTCTGTGTTGAATATACTATCTAAGAAGTAGTTGTAAACCAAGGCATCTGAGTGTGAACTCAAAAGACATCCTTGGAATACCTTGGTCACAAAATTTCTATTGAGGGGATTTGCACTAACCCTACAAAGATCAAGGCCATATGTGATTGGTGGCAAGTACCCAAAACTCTTATGAAACTTCGTGGTTTACTAGGTTTTGCAGAATTTTATTGAAGATTAGTAACTTCTCAACAATGGCACATCCCTTGACTAACCTCACTAGGAAGAATTTTTTCAAGTGGTCCACAAAAACACAAATAGTTCGAGGATCTCAAAAAAGCTCTAGTCTATACTCCAGTTTTAGCAACCCCTAATTTTTCAAAGTCTTTTTCATTGAATGTGATGACTTTGGATTTGGACTGGGCGTAATTCTATTTCAGGATGACCACCTAATTACATTCAAAAGTAGGAAATGTAATGAACATGAGCAAAGGATGTCTACATATAGTAAGGAGATGCTTGCCATCCTAAATGCAATCACCAAATGGCATCAGTATCTGTTGGCGACCAATTTCTTTGTTACAACTAACCAACTCAACCCTTAAACCCCTGTTAATTCAAGGAATATTAACAAAGGAGCAACAAAATTGGATTGATCGCCTTCAAGCCTAAATTTGAAATCCTTTACAAGAAAGGGAAGAAGAATGTGGTGGCAAATGTATTGTACCACCAAGAAGAACTACCAATATTTTAGGCCATGTCCATCTACTAACCGGCTTGGATACACAATCTTCTACAAGACTACTTACGTCACCCTGCCTCAAATTAACTCATGCAAGAAATTGAAGATGAGGGAAAGGGAGTGCTTGGTTAGCTCATAATGCCATCATTTTTTTCAAAGAACGAATTTACTTGAGGGGTGACTCTCCCTTTGTTCAAAAGGTGTTAGAGAACGGCCATGCGTCTCCATCTGCAGGCCATGTTGGGTTCCAAAAAACATATAGAAACATCAAAGGCAATTTTTTTGGAAGGGAATGAAGGCTGAGATTATAAAATATGTAACTGAGTGTGACATTTCCCAACAAAATAAAGGGAAGATTGTTCCTTCGCCATGTCTTCTGCAAAAAAACTTGGTTCCATAGCAAAAGTGAGAATTGTGTCAATGGATGTTAAGCTGAAATATTTGTGGTGGAAGATAGATTGACAAACTATGTATATTTCATTCCCACAAGAAACACAAGAAGCAATGGTCCTGTTGTCAACCTGGAGCTGCGCCCTGATCGAAGACGTGCACGAAATGGCCAATCTATCCGGCTGAAACAATGGGATCTTCTCACGAGGGTGGGTGTCTCAATGGTGAGAAGAACCTCCGGAGAACGCTAGTTCCTATATGATGTATCAATGAGGATCTCTACTCTATGCTGCGGACTACCGTGGAAAAGGGAGAAGGAAACTTTAAAGGGGAAATCTTACCTAAAAAAGGGGGTGATACACCAGAAGTTTGATCCACTCAACTTGGAACCTTGAACACTGAACGAACAAGGGAAAAGGAAGACCTATGATTTCAATCAATCACTTATGCATAAATATTTCATGAAGAGGTTCGATCCAATGACCAAAACATGAGGAAAAACGATGGAGAGAGGTCTGATAAAAGACACTTTGCAACCACCTAACATCTACTTATAGCTTCAGCAAAAGACATAAAGAACACTTTAACATGACCTGCATAAGGATAATCTAGCAACTAGGTATGAACCAGAATTTGGGAAGGGAAGGAAATCTACCACTTATGCAAATTGTTGAATGAAATATACACTATGCCAACACTTGAAATCTGAAAGTACAGTCCTTGTATTGATCGAAGAGGTTACACAACTCACCAATGGCAGAGTTTGGTCTAACCAAGAGATAGATTGGATAATTTTTAATCAACGCTGAAAGCCATTTTATAGAGAATTACAAAAGGCCAAAGATTGGCGTTGAAAATTTGAAGAGAAGGATTAACTTCGGTTAACTCAAGGTTGACTTCGCCTTTCAATTAAATATATTTCCTTTTTTGTCTTTGCATGAAGCTGTTTGCGCTTGAGGAAGTGAACTTGTCTTTGTTCTGAACCGCCCACCTCTATTTGCATGGAGATCCCCGCCAATGTTAATTTTAGAACTCTACGTGAGCTTGCTTGATGCCGAATTGGAACGTTGCAAGGCTGAGTTGGCCGTTTGATACCCTGAGTTGGACGAAGAGATCATTCTCCCTCGCATGGAAAGCTCCTAGTCGATCCGGCGTTTAACAATTAGTCAACTCTAAATCTAGAACAATCAACTCAACATTCGAATTTGGAACTTCGATTGAAGCTGAGTTGGACCCTCGAATGCGTGAGTTGGTCCGGAGACGAGCAGGGCTTCAATAGCCAGTCAACTGAAGCTTTGACCGTTGTTCGAAAATAGCCCCTGATTGCATGTATTTTACCTTGTTCTGGTCTGCCTGTTCATGTCTATTTCTGGCGGGATTCTATATTCGGATTTAATTTTATTTATATCCGGTCTATATCTCCTCATTTGGCCTTTCTTCCGAAGTATTCCTTCGAACTTTTTCCGAAGGGATACTTTCCTTTACTTTTCCTTTGCTCGGGCTCCTTGTCTTAGTCGGGTTTTTCTTTTTATTGGCTTACTCTGAATTTCTTTGGACTTTTTGTCCGAAGGAATTCCTTCGGACAAAAAGCCCAAAGGAATAAATCCTTCGGCCTTTTGCTTTTGCTCATTGGTTTTTTTTTTGCTAAGTCATTTTCCCGCGGACAAAATGTCTGCAAGAATTATCTTGGTCACTTCCTTTGGCCTTCGGAATTCTTCTTCGGGTTTATTTTCTCGGACTTTTGCGCGGCCATTTCTCCGAATTTCTTCGGACGTTTTGTCCGAAGGAATTCCTTCGGACAAAAATCCGAAGGTTTCCTTCTGCTTTGCCTTTGTTGAATTCAACTTCTCCAAAGCCCCTTTGTCTTTTGCCGTCGGCATTTTGTCTTCGGTCTTCTTTATTGCATCTTCCGAATTCCTTCGGACTTTTTGTCCGAAGGTCTCTTTTGTGCCTTCACTCTTCGGCCTTCGAAATGTGCCCTTCGGAAAGGTTACCGTGGTCCTGTCGCCGACCAAGTGCCCTCCAAAAGGGCTCATTTTTCTCCCTCTGTGCCCTTCGAAAAAATTGAAATGGTCACCCGGGTTTTTTGCAGAGGTCCCCAATTCGTTCCTGTACCTTCTCGAAGGGTATGTGCCCTTCGGGAATGTTGAAAATAACCCTTCCGAAGGGTACCCTGCCCTTCGGGTTTCTTGCAAATGACCCTTCCCAAGGGTACTTTTAGGCATTTTGTTGATTTGTTATTCCCTTGTTTCATGAACCATTCCTTCGGACAAAAGTCCGAAAGAATTCATTCTTTTGTAGCAAAGGCCCCTACCAAAAACAATGTATTCTTCTTTCCTTGGCTAGAGACGTGAACTTTCTAAATGGCAAAAGACAATCCAACTTGTGGAAGAATTGTCAACAAGTCCCAAGGTTGGAAAATTATATTTCCAACGTGTGTCTAAGCTACATGGGATCCCTAAACATATCATCTACAATTGGGATCAGACTTTTCAAAGTCATTTCTAGCAGGAGTTGTTTCGGAATGTAGGTGTTACATTTAACATGAGCACTACATACCATAGATTACATAATCGGTGAGTAATCGTCAAGTACTCAGTTACTCGTCAGGAAAATGCTAAGGCGATTAACCACCACTCAAACTCTCCAAACATTAAAAAACACCGCTTTTTGGCCTTCTAATAAGTACTCGTAGAGTACTTGTCGAGTACTCGTCGGAAGGCTTGTATGCATGTTGTACGCATCTGGACACGGCCAGTGCCACAAATAGATGCCAAACGTTGATAAAACATTAATAAAACACCAAAAAACATGAAGATTTGTCTTATAAATTGAAACACTCCACCTCACTGCATCACACAAGATTTGGAACATTCAAGAGCAAATTGGAAGGAGAATTCAGAAAAGCAATTTCTAGGTTAGTACATTTGTTTTTGTTTTTTTTATTTATTTCTGAGCATGTAAATGAATTGTAATTAAATTATAAACATGTTTGATAAATATTTTAAATTTTAATATTAAAATTTCATGCATTCCGTTCAATTTCGTGGAATGCAATTTAATATTTAGTATATACAATTTATGCATAAATTTTTATTATAATGTTGTTTTTTAACTATTACAGTTTTCGTTTATCATTAAAATTTATTTATTGTAGAGAATCGTTCTCAATGTTTTCAATATTTTATCATAGGGTTACACCAAGATGTTTAAAATTAAATTTCCAAGTTTACGATGTAAGGTTATTTTTTTAAATGTTGTATTTTAATTTGTGTTAAACATTCTTATTTTTTATTTTTTTAATGTTGTTTTGAACATGTTTGCAGGTATATCGTTAGCAAACAACGACATCCACCAGTGCATCGAGGTTAGATTCAGTCAGTAGTAGGAAAACGACTCCACCGAATTCTTGCGGTGTTGCTTGGAAGTATGTCATGCATGTTGGATCATCCCAAACGGTTTCAATTTGTTTGTTTTGTACGAAGATGTCAGGTGACATTAATCGCCTCAAGTACCACCTTTCATGCATTCCTTATCGTGACATCACGCCTTGTCCCAATGTCAGGGAAAAGGCAAAACGAAAGATAATAGCAGAGCTTACATTGTTGGAGGAAAATAAATTAGGAGCAAGAATGCAAGCAACCATAACAACCATTGCTCCCACATCGACAGAAGAAGCAAAGTCAGTTATGATAGAAATTGTGGGCTCTACTCATGGGCCACACAAGTGCCATGGCACATCTACATCGAGTTTGAACTAGATACACTCTTTTTTTGTGCCTAAAAACACACACTTGGGGCACACCATTTGTTGCAAAGTATAGAATGGAACAAGGAAGCACATGCAGAAGCAGATAAAGCATGTACAAATTTTTAGTATTTCAACAACCTTCCTTTCAATATGGCAAAGAGCCCGTCTGTATTGAGAATATTTGGTAATAGCATTGACAATTGCAAAGAAAGGGTACAAGGCACCTTCTCCAAAAGACTTGAGTAAGAGGTTGTTCCAGAATGCAATTGAAGATGTGAAGGTAATTGTAGAAGATCAGAAGAGGTTGTGGCATAAGTTCAAATGCACCATTCTTTCTAATGGATAGACGGATGGAAAAAACCACACCTTCATCAACTTTGTGGCATCGTCAAATGGTGGACTAGTTTTTTTGAAATTCATTGATGCATCTAACAAAATAAAGAATGCAGAAACTTTGAACTTGATGCTCGAGCAAATTGTTTTAGAGGTGGGCATCGAAAATGTTGTTCAAGTTATCACAGACAATGCAACAACATATGTGGTGGCTGAAAGACTTCTCAATGAGAAACATCCATCAGTGTTTTGGACCCCTTGCACAGCTCATTACCTTGACCTTTTTTGGAAAACATAGACAAACTTGATTGGGTGTGACCGGTTATAAAAAAAGTTAGAGAGGTCACAAAATATATATAATCAACCCTTGTGTTCTCAACTTGATGAGAGAGCACACCATGGGGAAAGAAATTGTTCGAACAGATATCACTAGGTTTACAATGCACTTTTTGACATTGCAAAGTATTTGCAGTTTGTTGACTTCTTTGAAGCAGATGTTTATGAGTCAAGCTTGAATGGACTCATCATATTCCAAGAACGTTGATGGGGTCAAGGTTGGGAAGGCAGTTTTCAGCGAGGCCTTCGAAAAAAGAGCTACAAATATTGTCAAGGTAACTTGAAATTTAAATTTCAAGTCGATTCTCTTATTTTCAATTTTTTAAACTTAGTATTTATTTTATTTGTAACTTTAATTTGTTTGTAACTTTGTGAGTGTCAGAGCATTTACTGACGGTTTGGCACTTGGTGGATGGGGAGCAAAACCCATTGGGTTATATTTATGAGACCATGGATAAGGCCAAATAGGCCGTCCAAAACTATTATAGGAGGGATCGTGCCAGATTTGATCCCATTTGAGATCAACTCCACCAATCCATCCATGCAACAGGGTACTACCTTAACCCCAGATTTTTCTACTTTGATAGCTTCATAGATGCTACTGGGGAGGTTATGGAGGGGCTCGCAACATGCATTGAGAGTATGACACCGGACGTTGAGGTGAGGGACCTCATTATTTCAGAGCTGCAGAACTACAAGCAAGCTAGAGGGAGGCTCTTTTTTTCAGCCCTAGCAATCCGAAGGAGAGCTACATAGTCATCAGATAATAGAAAATGAAGTCTTTACTTGTACCTTACCAATTACAAATTTACAATTATTAATTACTTCCCAAGTTTTTGAATATCTTGTTTGCAGGGTCATGGTGGTCAGATTGAGGTGGAAATACCCCAAATCTTCAAAGACTAGCCCATTGCATTTTATCTCAGCGTTTAGCGCTTTTGGATGTGAGCGCAACTAGAGTTTGTTTGATGCCATTTGCATGAAGAAGCACAATAAGTTGAGCCAACGATGCCTCAATGACCAATTTTTGTGCAATAAAACTCCGTTTTCACATAAAGAAGTTGGAAAACATATCAAAGGCGCCTATCGATCTAAATGAGATCAATCCCTACAGTGATTGGACTACACAGGAGGAGGCCTCCATGTTCAAAGAGGACAAGATTGTTGATTTCAAGAGGTAAGTTATGGAAGGTGCAACTGCAACAGGAGGCATTAAATTAGAGGACATCCTTGAAGATGAGGATGAGGATGAGGCAAAGGCAGACACAAAGGTAGAGCGAGGAGGGGCAGCTGAGTGGGAGGACTAGACTTTCTCAGGGTCCCTTAGTTTTTCAGAGCTAGGAAGAGAAAGTTATAGATTCTTGTAATCTGTACTTGTAGTCTTGTAAATTCTTGTATATATCACTGTATCAATTTGTTGTTGATAACTTGACAATGTCACAATTGTATTCGCATGATTATGCGATTTTTTACTTTGTGTGTTCAAATATAATAGAAAACACTTTCCCAATGTTTTACAGACTCATATGATACATTTTGCAACTATAATATCTATAAAATTTATGTTTTTTTGATAAATTTAAGTATTTTTTTCTTTTGTCAGTGATTCCCAGTTATTTGACCTTACTCGTCAATGACTCCAACTAAAAAAAATCCCCGCGACGAGTACTCGCCAGTTACGGTTATGTATACTATGCTACATACCACCCTCAAACATATGGGCAATCAGAGGTGGTGAACAAGTGCTTGGAAGGGCATCTAATAATGCATGCAAGGAATAATCAAATCAAGTGGATACAATGGCTACATTTGGTTGACTATTGGTACAACAACATGTACCATACAACTACGAAAATATTACCTTTTAAGGCTTTGTACATTTATGAGGCACCATCACCATTGATTGAGTAATTCAAATGGGAAAGGTCCCAGCAACAGAGAAAGTTGTGGAAGAGATGCAAAAAATTCTACAACTATTGAGAGAGAACTTGGCAGTGAGTGCCAACAAGATGAAGCAACAAACAGACCAACATAGGACAAAGAAGTTTTGAGATCAGGGACATGGTGTTTGTATAACCGCAAGCATATAAACAAAAGCCATTGAAGGATGCAGGCAAGCAAAAGTTGTGGCCAAAGTATTATGGGCCATATCGGGTGTGTGCAAAAGTGGGGAAGTTGCATTCGCATTGGACATACCAAACAAAAAAAGGTTGCATGATGTGTTTAATGTGTCACGTTTGAAGAAGAAGATAGGGGTACATTTGGATCCTCAAATAAAATTGTCGATGACTAACGAAGAAGGGAAGCTTGTGATAGAGCTAGGGAGATTTGTTGGGAGGAATTTATGAAGCTTTCAAACAAGATAGTGTGTTTGTTGAAGGTGATGTGGAAGGGGCTCCCCATAGAGGATGCAACTTTGTAAACTGAGAAGTTATTGGCTAAGCATCTGGACCTGAAGAGGGTTTAAAACAAGAAAAAAAGAAAAATTAAATAAATTCAGATTTTTGGAGTCAGCAAGAAAGGCATATGTAAGTTGGAAAGAAAGAGGGTGAAAAAGAATTCCTGGTGCCGTCGAAAATGGTGATCATGGAGACAAGCATTGAAGAGTGAGTTTGTTGGAAAATGTGACCAAAACGCAAGGGAATCTCCAGTTGTTTTATAAAAAAAAACTCATTCTCATTCATGTAACATGTCAAGTCATGGTATATGGTAGGATGGTCAAAGCTTTCATGTAGTAGGTAGAGGTCTTGACTTCCATTCTCATAATGAAAAATTTCGCACTTTTGAAGTTTGACTAGCTTTGAGACCAAAGCTCTTTAAGGGGTAGGTCATGTTGTGTACCTAAGCACAACATATATTTGTGTGTGCGCACTTAATTACTTTTATTTATATTATATTTTGGGTGCCCAAAGTTAGTGAAGGGTTAAGTCATGAGTTAGCCTTAAATTAATTAGGGCTTCTAACAATTGAATACAAATGGGAGAAAAACCCTAAATAAATTTTTTTTTTACAATATCAACTTAATGCAAGTGATAGTTGCCATTGTGTGAGAGCTCTTTTGTTACAGTCGGATTTGCAAGTGCAATCCACCCTTGAGGAAACAAGTGCTCCCATCTTTTTCTATTTATCAGCATTTCACTCTGTATTTTTACAGTTTTGTTTTCTATTGTTATTTGGAACGTAGCACGTACTACACAAAACTATTGTGCCCTGTTTACATACCCCCACCACCTACTACAACTTTCATGGAAGCTCCAAATCAAGTTTGACTTTAGTCTTTGTAAATATGTTTGGTTTTAATTCCTGCAATAAGTAGTAAGGGCAAAATTTACCTGCTCGTCACCTTGCACCATTTTTTTCTAATCTTGTAGATCAGCGTTTCATTCACTAAGGCAATTCACCTTCCCGAACATATTTCATTGTGTGGCATAATACCACTTCAATCTCTTTTGTTGGTCCTCCTAATCCACCTGTGAAGAATGAAAACACTTTCTTCACCACCAAATCCTTCCCTACAACCTATCCCCTTTGACGTTTTCAGCTTTGAGCCCTGTTCAATTTTAACCCCCGAACCTGTTCCAAAATCAAGAGTAGTTATCCATACACTACTATCCATAGATTTACGATTAGCTTAAAAAAATGGTATTTTCTCATCTACAACATCTCTATTTACAACAATTTTTGTTTGTAGAGACGTCAATTAATCTGTATGTCTTAGACTCTTCACTATAGCCAACAAGCATATATGTTTTGCTATTGACATCTAAACCACTCCTCTTTTCTTTAGGAATCAATGAAAAAGCAATGCTACCAAAAGCACAAAAGTTACTTACATCAGGTGTTTTGAATGGCCATGCTTTCTTAAGAGTAATATTTTGCAAGGCTTTAAAAGAATTTATGTTAAGAGTGTAAACTGATATATTCACAATTTTTGCCTAGTATCGATAAGGTACATTCTTGATCTACACCATGCACCATGACATCTTCATAATTTTCTTATTCCTCCTTTCCACAATCCATTTTGTTGTTGAGTGTAATGTATGCCTCCCTACTTGCAAAATTCTTAATAGTCTTGTGACGAATTTGCCTCAATAATCAATTCTAAGAGCTTTGACCTTTCTACTTGTTTGTTTCTCTACCAAAGCTTTCCAAGCAACAAAATTAGAGAAACAATCTAACTTTTTATTTAGAAAATAAACCCACATTTTTCTAGAAAAGTCATCAACTATCAACAAAAAATACTATGCTCCAGACACTGTAAGTGTCTTCATTGGACCATGCAAATCAGCATGTACCAGATCCAAGACTCCTTTTGCTCACTATGTTTTATCAGTATCAAACGGATGTCAAATTTGTTTGCCCAGCTAATACTTTGTACACACGTTCTAACTTTCTTGAATTAATAGATGTCCATTCACCATATTAGTCTTAGTATATTCAAGTAATGATAATTGAGGTGACCATACCTCTCATGCCAAAGCACACTAGTACTTTCAACCATTGCCAATGCATGTCGGGATCAACCAGTTTATATACCACTTTTTACCAATATTAAAAACAATTATTGTGCTATCATAAAGAGTAGTTACGTTACATTTGTTTCCTTGAAACTTTACACAGGCTATGGTTTTTTGTAATCTCACTAATAGAAAGTAGGTTTTTGTTCATGTCAAGGACATATCTAACGTTCTTAAATATGTAACTAACGACACTATTATCCGAACATCCCCGCATCCTCTAACAAAGTGAGCCAACCATCACCCAATGAAATAGTTTCATTACTACTCTTATCTTCAATGAGAATAACATACTAGTCTCCGTGACACATATCTAACTGGTTTTGAGATGCCACAAATGCAAAATCCCCTATTACATATAGTATTTATAGGAAAGGAGTGTGATAACAATCTATACATATCAGTTTATATGAACAAGCATGATTTGAATGAGCATGACAAATTGCTCAAGAGAGAAAAGGTGCAGCCCTGGAAGCAAGATAGATGCAGCAACATAAACTTCAAAATAGGCACAGCAGCAAATCAGCACAGCCCTGTAAGAGGGAAATCAGAGGCGTGAGCAGCGTCTAAACTACTGGCTAGAAGGCGTGGTGAGGAAGACTTAACGGTGTTGCTATGTTTTGGTGGCACTGCAGCCCTGGGCGCAGCCGTACGGCGCTAAATATTCACCATGCTATTTGACTTCAGTATATTTGTTGTTATAAAGATTGAAAACTACATTAATTGGTATTATGAAAATTTAAGGCATTTGCTTTTATTTTAAAAATTGTAATTTTAAAAAGTTTATTAAAGTTGTAAACTTAATAAAAAAAATTGAATATTTGCCTATCGTCTACCTGGGCGGGTACTAATTCTATAAATTTTGAGTGGGGAGGCAGTTGTCTATGAAAAGTTGCCTGGTGGTTTGTATTAGGGAGTCGGACATAATGGTAAATAAATTTTGTCAAAGGCCTTGTCAAATTTCAAAAACAATTATTTTAGTGGTCAAAATGGTTGGTATTATGTAACAATATTTGTTACTATTTAATTCACAAATGCTGACTGGATAAAATTACAGTTTTTCGATTTTCAAAAGCGATTGTTTTAGTGGTCAAAATGGCTGGTTTACAACGTTTGTTATTATTTGATTCACAAAAGCTGACTGGTAAATATTACAATTTATGGAGTCTTAAAATACTTACATTTGTGACTAGAGAAACTTTGACTAGATTGTTTTAGGTAAAGAAGAAAGACCCAAGGATGACCCCAAAGATTTTGACAAACAACGTAAAAAGGCTTTACTCAGTTTTTTATGATAATTTTACTTATGTCACTTTCATATAGATGTGATTATTCTGATTTAGATGGATTGTCTTTATATCAGATGATTAAATGCAAACGATAGTTAGCATTAATTGCATTTTTTCACATATTGGTTAAATGAGGTAAGATAGCATTATTGTATCATTTTTTTAGCATTAATAAATTATTTTTATTGATGTTTTATCTGTTTTCTAACACAGACTAACTATCCGTTGTTTGCTGAGAAGGAAGCAAGATTGACCACAACCCCACAGTGGCGAGGCCTAGAGGAAGAGCATCATCAAGGAGAAGCACAACTGATCTGAGATATGTATCTAGAGGAGAGAAGAAAGTAAACCGCAAACACCACATTGCTTGTGTTTATGTGCTTGTTTACATGGATTGTATTTGTGTTTATAGCTTACTATTCATGTGCTTATATTTGTGTATATGATGTCCAGAGTTATCAGTCTCCATTTTACTTCTCTGATGGATAGACATGTGCTTTTTTCGTTGTAAGGTGATTCTAATACGGGGTTGTGTCTAGGGCTTGCTATTCATGTGCTTATATTTGTGCATATAATGTCCAGAGTTATCGGTTTCTGTTTTACTTCTATGATGGATCGACGTGTGCTAATTTTGTTGTAAGGTGGTTGCAATATTGAGCATGTCAGTTCCTTGAGATGGCATAGTTATGATTGTGTTCATTTTTTTCTTACGAGGGATTACTGATTGGATTGGTTGTATGTGATCCAGTGTTGCTCTTGTTGTTGGTTTATGAAATATAATTAGGGCAATCCCTAAGGCATTGCTTGGCATACTTATTGGGAGTGTAAATACTAGTTTTATGACAAGACTTTGCAGTGCACCTTTTAAAGTAGGCCTTGATGCTTGTGTGTTGTGATATAATATTATACCTTACAAAAGGGTTTTAGACCTCGGACTTGACATGATATATAGTAAAGTCTTAAAACATCATGGTTGGGTTTTGTTAACCCCAACCCTGAGTTACTTGGGTGGATGAATAGAAATTAGGTCATCTTGACCTAATTCCCATATCACTCTTGACAAGACTGCGAATGAGGTTTTTTTTGCTCAGAGGTAACTAAGTTATTCTTACCATTTTGTGATCCTAGTTGGAAGCTTGCCTTGATCTTAGGGGTTTTCTAAGCAATATTCAGTCAATAGGAATTTGAGAAATCAATGGCAGGTTTCTGTTGTAGTCAAACATGATTGCCCCTCATTATGGCAATGGCAGTTTGGGAAAATTATATGAGCCTCCTCTTGGCTAGGGAACGGGGGTTTGGAATCTTGCTTGGAGGATTAGAAATTGCTCTTCGGGTAGACTTTGTGACTGCTTGGTGTTGTAGCTTTGTGTTGGCTCATTGTGCAGCGGCTGTGTTGACTGAACTATTTCATCCTATATTGGGTTTGCATAGGCATGTCTTGGCCTGCTCTCACCCTACTCTCCAATCTGATTGGGAAAGAGATGTATTATATGATATATTGCTCAAACTCGAAAATCCTAACTAGGGCTTCTTCTCTTGCTATTATTTTTTGTTGTTTGGACATTAATGGAAGGAGGGTTTTGTTGATGAGAGAAGGCAAAAACCTGTAGGTGAATAATGCTAGATTATAAGAAAACTGTGATTAAATTTTAATTGTGGTAATCCCCTAGGATCACACATATGCAATGGGAATAAGTAGGCATATGATCTATGATGTATGTGGTTGTAAATCCTAAAATTACCTGACCTATTTGATAACAATGGCTGAAAGGTCAATCTCAAGTCTGAATCTGGAGAAATAGATGGAACTATAAATCTCCCTAATGGATTGTGATGAAAAGTGGACTGTTAAAACCCTACTCTAGGGAACTGAGTGAGAATAGTCCTCTGGTCCGGGCACATTGTATGAATGCATGCACTTATTCATGTATGTTTGGAATGGATACCTTCATTTATGTGTTGAAATGATCAATCAGGTTTAGCATGCTTGAACCTAGAACTCGCTGCAATAGTTTGCTCATTTTGTATTGAGATTTACACCTTATGGTTAGTTGGGCCATGAGGTTCCCTTGTGGTGGTGTTGGATTGTTGGCCAAGTTAATTTACTTAAAAGTATTGTGGAGGCCTGAATGTGCTTGTCATGTTTGAGAAGACTGGGTCTTAAGTCTTGACTATGGTAATGAAACTCCTTGCAAATATACATGTTCAGGGTCTTGTGCTTTAAAACCTCTAGAGTTGTGGTGCCACCTTATCCTCTTTTGTTCTAATAAGAGATATGTTTCCTTATCTAACACAAACCTGGAAACGCGTATTGCGATAAAATTTAAATGGTTTTATATGCTTGTTTATGGATCTGGTTGGTAGTTTATGAATAGCATCCTTAATTGCCTGGGTGTTTGCCTTCATGGTAGGACTATGTGTTTAGTTTTGAGAACCTGAACTGGATAGTGTGTTGTATATTCCTTGAGGAAGTGGTGACAAGGGTTGATTTGTATACGTAGTTGTGCACATTCCTCAGATCCTTTCAAGCACATATTTAAAAACCCTAACACACGGACTAATGATTGTGAGGTATAATAAGTCACAGAGTTATAGTTTGCTATCATCATTGATCTTGTATCTCCTGAACTGTGAGAGAAGTAATCCTTGACAAGAAGCTTGTTGGAGAGCCCTCCATTGTGGTTTGAATTGCAAATGTTGCTCAGCAACTCTTAACTGTAGGTGGCAGTTGTAACTAGGTCTTGTGGGTGTTGGGAAAGGCAGTGAGAGTAAGAGATCCTATCAAGTGTAAACCTTGATAGATTAAGACTAAGGGACTGTGATGAATTAAATATGTCGTTGATCCTAGGGTCCTTTTACCCTAGCACTTTCTATTGTAATTAGATGTTTTCTCAAGTCCCATTGATCTAAGTTTGGTCGTTCGTGGACATCCATATAATTTCATTCTTCCTTTCTTGTTTCTTTGGACTAAATGCAGACCCTGTTGCTTCTCCTTATAAATGACAGTCAATTTTGAATGTATGTGATTATGTGATCCTTGTTTGGGCATGACTGAAATCATCTTGAGAAGCAGCGGTTGTGAATATGAAGGACAACCCCTACGAAAATCTACGTTGATCTGAAGTGAGATAGGCATGTTGGCGAAAGAACCTTCCTTCCCCTCAACTTCCCCAACATTTCAATATCACCTCTAATGAATGTATTATATTAATGTACACTTTTCACTGATTGGTGATATGGTAATTTCTGTGGTTTGAAATGCTTATATGTGCCGGATATTCTACAAGGTCTTGACAATTAGGATAAGGGTGTTGGCAGTCTGCCCATTGACTGACCATTAACACTGATTTTAATCTTTTGTCTCTTTTACAATGTGTAGACTGTTGTAACCGTTGTTTTTACCTGATGCACAGACTGAGATAGTTTTGCTTCCTTGATTGACTTTGAAACCGAACGAAATCAGTCAAGCTAGTATATTGGTTTCAGCTAGAAAAGTATAAACTAAAGATGAGATTGTTGTGCAAACTGAACAAGGACTTAGAACCACTGAGGGTTACTAGTGTCTTCTAGAAAGCTGTGAATTAGCAGGTTGAGGGGCAGGGCTTTTGTAGCTGTCATCTCATAAAGTCTTTGGCCAAAGCATAATTTGTAAGATCATTAGTCCTGTTCATTGTGCTGTCTGGTTTATAGTGTTTGTCATGGATTGCCTGTAGTCTATAGATGGTGATGATGTTTTGATGTATTGTCCAGTTTGTTGTGACCAACATGCCCCACTTTCAAATTTTCAAATGTAGACCCACTCTAAGCTCAAATTCCATGTTCATTGCTTGTTGTGAAATGAATCAGTCAAAGTCTAAGCAAGAAGTCATTGTCTTAAGTTTGAGGCTTTATTCAGAATGAAGTCTTGATCTGATTCCAAACTAACCAAACTTACTGAGTGTTTCCACAGTTGCTCTATTAATTCAATTAACATGAGTCTGAAGTTCTAACTGGACATATCTATTGAAGTTATTCTATACATCTATTTGGCTTTTAGTACTATGATGTTCATCGAATTCAAATTTTGGCTTTATGGACTAACCAAGCTAACTTGATTTTTTGCCCAAGGTTATTTGTTCTTCTCAGGATTAATCTAGCTTCACAAAGCAACCTCGCCAAAGCTTACTTGATCTAGCTTAGAAAGATCCTCTACAGTACGAATGACTTTTTATAATTAGTCGTTTTCCTGAAGTTTCCTTGCATAGACCTTGGCCGCATGTCTCTTTTGCACCTAGAGCAACTATCAAATTTAAGGGTGGCAAGGCTATTTAAATTCCAACAACTAGGTCCCTACAGTTTGAATTCCAACGGCTAAGTCCCGAGCACTGGGATTGTGCCGTGTGTCTTCATCTCGGTTATCCACTTCTATGAGCTCAAACGGCTAAGGCAAGTACTCCGCAAACATCCAGATTAATGAGATTGAGCTATGTGTCTCCATCTCGTTCCTCCAAAGCAAAACAATGAAACGGCTAAGACCTGAAGACCCTCCAGACAAGCATGGACTGTCTATGTGGCAGCATCTCGCTCATCTAGAATCTACATGCACATGCATAATTAGAAAAGTTCCCCGAGCATCGGGATAAGCGAGATCATGCCACATGGCATGATCCCACTCATCCGCGACTGACAACACAGGCACATGCCCTGAACATCCCCACTCATCTACGACTTGTCAGGCAAACATACATAGTCAAAGATCGAATTCACTTTGAACAAACGAGGACCATCCATGTGGCAACATCCCACTCATCCGAAGCTTACAGGTAGAGGCACATAATTAAAAAATCGATGATCACCCAGATAAGCGAGGGCCATCCACGTGGTAGCATCCCGTTAATTCACACCATGCAAACATAGCAAAGGACAATACGGAGTCCACAAGCCTCCAGATGAACAAGATTGTTCCATGAGTTGACATCTCGCTAAGTCGCGGCCAAAACCCCAAGATGCATGCTCCAAAGCTTAGCGACTAAGTAGAAAAACGGGATCAGGCCACATATATGTATCTCGCTAAATCGTGATCTAAAGCCCAATAACACAATAAGCAAAGTCGATTTCAAGTGAAGAAGCAAGAGCAGGCCAATTGTCATGCTACGAAAAAAATAGCAAGGACAAAGAAAAGCAAGACTCGATAGCATGATAAATAAACATGTGGCAAGGCAAATAACTTAGCAAGACAACAAAGAAGCCAGAATTGACAACATTATGCCATGTGTTTCCCTCAGGACAAAGCAGATTTGAGACACGAAGATGGGCCCCAAGAGCACTATAAAGATATGTCCGCTATTTTAAAGATGACCTGGCATCCAAATCAATTTTGGTCCAAAGACTAAAGGCAAGGTCCACATAGGCCCTGATCAACCGGTAAATTGACTAGTGTCACAATCCCAAGAAGCTCGACCTGATATATCCCTTTGACTTCAGAACATAAGTGAAAGACGCAAAAGTGGGCCTTGAAATAATTATAGCGAGACAATTGTCATTTTCAAAATGACTAAGAAGTCAAAGACATTGGCAAAGCGCCATGTGGCCAGTCCCTCGATCGTTCAAAGTGCCACAGAGGCAGATTGGACATGTGTTGCTCACACTCCTGCACCTAATAGCCAAGTGAAAACACTCCTCCATGAGTCATCTGTTGACTTGCAGAGATTCGGCCTCATCAACTAATCATTGGCAGCTCAAAAAACCCTGCCAAAACCATTAGGAAGTGGTCCACATCAAACCCCTTATTCTTGATGCTTTCTCAGTGGTTCCCAAGAGTTTGTCTTATTTGTTTTGGGATGTGGAATATTCTGACGAAATTTTTTTTACCATTTCAAGACATGATGGCCAAGAGTAGGGTCTCGTGCCTCGTGGAGGCAGGACCCCTCTCTCTCTCTCTCTCTCTCTCTCTCTCTATACTACTATGCAATATTGTAGAAGGGTCAACTTTCTTGCAAACAAATGTTGTCGGATTAATGCAAAATTGATTTTTCTATGTAAATGCGTTTGGTTGTCTTGAAGGTCTTCCACTCTCTTTTTGCTTTAAGAGATCAACACCAATGCTAAAATACTATAATTTGTGCTTTTTCTGCAGGGTTTATCCATTAATTAGATCGAACTTTGTTGTTCGAATTAAGTTATGTGATTCTTTTTGTTTTATTTAAAAATTGTTAGGAACTATGTGTAGTCAACTACAGTCTTGTTACTAGTTTATTCATTAGAAAAGAATCTTAGAATTAAGCATGTACCCTTTCTCCTCAAACCATCTCCTTGTGTGACTAGAGCTTGAGCCATCGTGAAACTTAGCATACAGTGGTGCAACTGTAGCTGAGCACATTTGGGTCCTGAAAGCATTTGTGTTGGCCATTTATTCATAAGGCTTTCTTTTCTGCCTTACCCTCTATCTCTTTTAATGTTTATTTGTGAACAAGTGACATTTCTGTTTCTTTAAAAACTATAAGTGAATCGAAATAGAGCTCTGAATTTCAATATGTTGCAATTGGTCTAGCCAGAAGTGAAGTTCTATGAATCGGTGGAAAGACTAGTATTGGGCCTCTGGTGGTAGCATTGCATCTCTTGGAGATCTATCCTAAGCACACTATTTAATGGAGCCCAATACCCGCAGCTCATGCCCTATATTGTGTCAATAGCAATCCTAAAACGAGAGGACGCAAGTCCCCCAATTGTTCCTTGAGCTCGCTCAATGCATCTAACCCAATAGGTGCACCGAAGATTGAGATCCTGGACCGAACAACACAGTTCTACTTGACTTGACTGCATTTATGATGGTGACTAGTACTTGGCGTTACACATGGTTCTATATTTCTCTCACTGGTTGGATTCTCGCATCTGCCGCCATTGTCAAAGGGTAGGGCCACTCTGGTTTGGGAGGTGTGTAGGGGAACCATAAGGCTATGTGGTTGGAAGCAAAGCGCCTCAATAATGCTCTCCATCTCCAAGTTGATATGTTGTTGCTACATTAATGGCATTTGTACATGGAATACACTTGAGAACCCTTTTGGTCTTTAAGACGGTTCCTTTTATGTAATCCTTGTTGTATAGTGTTGTAAGATATGATTTATTGTACTTGTTGAGTTGTATGCAAAGCTGTTGTAGTTTTACATATTCAACCAGTGGGGTTTGTTGTGTTCCCCACAGTTTAGATACATGGAATTTTGGATATATTGACTTTGACACATATATCTGGTTGTACATGTTTTAACAATATTGTCTTGTTTAAACAAAACGAATGCTATCCCTATGAAAATGTGATGATGAGATATTCTTAGTGATCTATGTTGTTACAGTGTTGCATATGCTGGAAAGCTTAGCGAATACCTTATGTATCATGAATGAACTTAAGTGAATGTTGTACTTTTACTTTATCAATTTTAGAATGTTGATGTTGCATTAAAGTATTAAATACACTTTTATTTCAGCTTGTGCTTGCTGTTTTCGTTTTATTGCCCTTAGGTAGGGCCCAGGGAATCAATATGATAGATCAAATCCCGAACTCCGTCAATGGAACTGTTAGTAATTTGGCTTGTCAAAGCCAAGTTATTACCCCTATTATTTTAAACTTTCCTACAACGGTCTAATCCCCTTTTCAGATGGTCAATCTGTGGTCTAAAAGCATGAATGTACTTACAGCAAAGGTATTAAGAACAGTTGGGTGAAGACCTACAGCGACCATATAGAGCATGCAGTCCATTCGAGGGAAAGACACCTACAGCAAATTCAAAGGCCACATCTCTTGTTCACTTTCAATGGAAGCACGGAGTTAAAGGCAGCATCATGCATATGTTTATTTTCTCGGGTTTTTTCCAGTCAAGGGATAGAGGATTTCAAGGGATTTAAAAAAACCTCGGTACTTTGCAATAAAGCCGAGAAAATTACAAAGGAAAAGGTACATTCCAGGAATCCCGAGGGGTGTGTACCCCTTTGGGAAGGTTCACACTACCCTTCAGAAAAATGACATCTTCAAAGTTCGGAAAAGTCACTTGGCTATCCGAAGGACCAATTGCACAAGTCCGAAGGGCTTTTCTTAAGGAACAAGGGTCACAAGATTTCCGAAGGGCACCTGCCCTTCGGAAGGGTTGTTTCATAAATGGAAGTCTTTGTGACTTGACTAAGGTTGTTCCTTCAAACTTTTTTCCGAAGGAAAAAGTTGAAGGACAATTTCAAAAGTCCTGAAGGGTAGGTGCCCTTCGGGAAACTCCACTTCAAGGTTGAAAGGGAAAAGTTTTTTTCGGGAATGTCATTTACAATAACCCGAGTATCCTGGCAAAGTGAAGGGATGTTTTCAAAAGTCTCGGACAGTTGGAAGGATCATTTCAAGCGAGTAAAGGACCTTTTTGAAGTCCCGAAGGGCACCTGCCCTTTGGGAAGATACATTGGGGAAAAATGTAAAGAGACAAAAGGTTCGAAGGAATACCTTCGGAAAAGTTGTCGCGGGGTTTACAAAAACCTAGGTGCTTCACAATAAAGCTAAAGGAAATCCGCAGACAGAATCCGAAGGATTCCTTCAGAAAAGTCAGTCAACAGAAAAGTCCGAAGGGCTCATCACAGTTCCGAAGGGACGTTTGTAAAAGTCCCGAAGGGTATGTACCCTTCAAGAATGCGCCAAACAAGGAATCCAAAGGAAAAGAAAGGGAAGAAATCCGAGAGGCAAAAATCTTGAGGCAAACACATGCGGAAGAAAAGTCCACGAAAAAGACAAGAATGGACAGGAAAACCCGAAGGAATTCCTTTGGACAAATTGTCCGAAGGATTCTTTCGAGAGACTTGGACAACACAAATGGGCTTACAATTTTTCCAAAACAATTGGCCTTGACAAGACTCCGAAGGAATTCCTTCGAAAAAGATGAAAGACAAGATCAAAAGGAAGTCTTTGTGAATGGACAATTTCCTCGGACTTTTTGTCCGAGAGAAAGTCCGAGCTATAATAAAGTCCGCAAGAAATGAGTGGGAAAAGAAAATTCAATAGGAGAAAGTCCGCAGGAAAGAAATCTGACAGAATTCCAAGGGAAATAGAAGACTAAGGGTGATAAATGGAAAAGTTGGTAGTCATAAAATCCGCAGAATAAAGTCCGCAGAGCACGACATACAAAGCCCAAAAAGATAAACCAAAGAAATAAAACTAAGGGGAAAATTGCCAAAGAAATACACAGGAAAATCCGAGAGAATGAACAAGGAAAGGCACAGACTTTTGTCTAGATAAGCAAGGAGCAAACACAATTAAAAAAGTCATAAATAGAGAAGTCCGAGATTATAAAGCTCGGCAAACAAGCAAGACAAAGAATATACATGCACAAGAATTAGACGCTGTAAATAGAAAAGGTCAGAAATAGATTCTTATCTATGCAAACGTGTTATTGGACTGGTCAAAACTGTTGTTGACTATTTCACCGTGTCACATGCTTCTCTCATGCGTCCAAACGTTTCAAACGTTCCAGCAGTTCGTGTGGAGTACATCTACTGGCTTTTGGCGTAACATTTCATGCAAAAGAGAAGTTGACTGGTCAAACCTAAGTTCCTTCGCCCACTTCCACGCCATCTTGGTCATGCATGTTTGGAGTTTTCTTGGAGAGTTTTGTTTATTTTAAGAATCATTTTCCAAACTTGGCTCCATTATTTATATTCTACACCAAAGTTTGGAGAAGCATGCAGATTTTTTGTAAAGGAGAATAATTTTATTAAATATTCAAAGCATTGCAAAAGAGGTGAGGTCTTGAATTAACTAACCAAGATTGACCTTTTCCCTTTTTTGGGCTACACTTAGACTGATTGAGACTATTTTTCAAAGCTTATTTATTGGCTGAATCGAGCCATAGAGAATGGCCCTGAAGTTTGAAAAAGAAATTTTAAGCTGGACCAGTGATCAATAAGGAGTTTATTTTTCTGAATCTGATTTTTGACAACAACATAGTGTGAAAGACTACGCAAACTTCCCAATGATGAGAACACATTATATATCAAGGCCTTCCACCCTAATACACACATAGTTCTAAGGGAAGTTGTCAATTAGTAAGGATCCCTTCCCACTTGTTGCTTCTCACTTTTGCCACTTGGCTTGTCTTCCTACTTGGTTGATTTCTTTGATTGCTTCAGGTCTTCTAATATGTATTTGCCTTTATCTTTGATTGTTACATGGTTACACAACTTAGCATATTATGATTCGCTACCTATTGCCAGAGGTTATACATTGTTTAAGCATGTGCTATTGATGATGTTATTGAGTTAGATGTAGGCTACAGAGGTACATACATATGGTTATGGATTCACAATCGATCAGAGGCATCCTCATGCTCGTTCTAGGGGCATCCTAGAGGATGTTTCTTAACAAATACTTCAATTTCTATCTTTTCTAGTTTCCCTTATCATATTGAGTTTCTATTTGATTATATAACCCGAACTATCATATATCTTACGGGCTTAGTATTGTGCTTCAGAGTTGCTTTGGGCTTTGTCATTTGTGTGCTTTGCATTGATTATAGAATGCTTGATATGTTTCTTCTATTGCTTATTGTCTAACATACCTCTCTTGTTTGCCCTCTATTTGATATGTGCGCTTGTGCTTATTTCTTGGCATGCCTCCCCTGTCTTCCCTACAGTGGATGCTTTAGTTGTATACTATGTGTCACATGCTTGTGATTGTTTATTTTGTGTTATGATTACTCTATCTTATCTGTGGATGATATTGTCAGTATTTTTTACCATGCGTCTATTGACTGTACTTGTTTACTCTACGTGACATTGTTCAACTTGTTTACTATGCACGTGTGACACTGTTTGTCATGTTTACTCTAAATGTGGTATGCGTGCTATGTGTTTGGTGTGCTTACCTTGCTTCATCTATTTACTTTGTGTTACTATGATTGGTGCCATGATCTATATCAAGCACAATATTCTTTGATTGGCTATATGCTTGTTTGTCTACATTGCCATGGTCCTTACCAAGCATCTATTGGGGCATACTATTGTTGCACTTCACTGATTCTATATTGCCTATTAGAGGCATGATATGCCAATGTGTACATTAATTATACGTTGTTTACATTGGAGAATACTATTTCCATGTTTCGTTACCTATATATTGTCCACATTGGGGCATACTATTGTTTGGACCTTCACTGCTTGTATTGGGTTATGTTATCGCCATGTTTCCCTTGCTTATATCTTGTCCAAATTGTGAAGTACTATTGCTTGTGTCTTCATTGCTTCTATCTTGTCCATATACGGACAATCTCCCACTGATTGTGCTTATATTGCTTACACTTGCCTAAATAGATGTAAACCATTACCATCTTTTCCTACATTGCTTCCACTCAGGGATACATGAGTCCAATTACCTATTATAGATGTGCTTTCACGAAGATATTTTACTTATGACTTAGACCTACATACACATAGGCCAAAGTCCCTCATTACATGAGCTTTAATGATGATATGTTTCTATGATTATAACAAAATGTGTTATAAATGCACTTTAAAGATGATAAAATATTATGATTTCCTATTTTACACATGGTTGTGTAATCCTTTTCTTTTGAGATATGTACTACGTAAGCTCATCCAACGCCTCGAAAGATGGCATGTGATCTACTTATTTTACCTTCAAATACATGATGATACACACGACTACAAAGAGTTATAAGACAATTGCTCCTATATTGAAGTCGTTCACCAGAGAGTTACAAGGCATTTTTCTACTTGCTTCTCCATTTGGAGGTGTACACCAAAGAGTTATAAGACATACATCGCTTGGTCTCCTCAACAAAACATGCACTCAAAGATGTTATAGATTCTATAGAGACAACTTCATAGTTCTCACACAACCAAGTGTATTTATTCCTACTTTTCATTTTTACTCAATGATTTTAGAAATTATCTGATTATCAAATTATATATAGTTATTGATCTACTTACAAATGTTTTCCTTATGTTTGCAGGTATCCCAGGTTTTCATCTTCCAAACATAGGAGCATTGATGTTCATCCCAGAATCCTTAATCGCAGTCAGTTTGCTCATGCAAATTGCAAGGAGACGTTTCTTTTAAATTGCAAGTCGTAGTAGCTCGACTTAGTGATAAGGTAACCTTGTTCCTCCTTTTTTCTTTCAAATCGTTATCATATCCATTATTAATTTCAAGAACTCTTATAGGTTTCAGCCACAACTTCTTCAAGCCCTCCCAGATACACTTGTTTTACTTTGATATGTACGTGCGCGCACACACATCAAAATGGGACATTATGTAAACACTTAATTTTGGCACAAACTAGTTATTTGCTATGGCATTAGTGAGTTTATGTGCTTTTGGATCATTGGTTCAAATTAGGCTCTTATTAGCGCTTTGCCCTTGTGTTATGGACACTGTTTTACTTTTGTGTTTTGTGTTTCCTTTGTAACACCATTTTCCTTGCACCCCAGGTCAAATGATAATACCACCATTCAATCCGAAAATCATGAAAACCTACAAAACAATTATTTTTTTGCCCTAGTGTGACCCCGGATGCTCCCAAAATGTCCAAAACATAGTTTTGGGGTTTATTGGTCTCCCTAACCAAAAGCATATCACTACACTACTAATTAGATTTTTGTGGGTCCCTTGACCCCTTTTTCCATTTTGTTTTATTCCTTGTGCCCCATTTGTCGACTTTCCTGCCTTTTGTGTGTTGGCTTGTGCACCAATAAGGTCTCCATTTGAATTCAGGAAGCTTGTAAGTACGAGTGTATTGATGCATTTTAACAAAGGAGAAGAGCATGCATAGGGGAATACACTTAGATCTGAATTGATAAGCCATCTACTGAAGTGCTACCAAAAGCAAAATTAGAGGATTTTTTTTAAGAGTGTAAAAGCTACACTAGTAGCTTGCATCTCATTGATAAGGATAAGGGTTGAGATATTCATATTGCACTGAACTACTTATTGGAGTACACCGACTGTTGATTGCCAACTAATCAAATAACAAGGGTCTCCCTGAGGTAGGGCCTTCATAACTACTCCCATTAATTATGTTCATGCAAGGTGATTTGTGTCGATTAGGGTTTGTAAGGAAGGACAAGTATTTCTGGAAGCTCTACAATGAATTGTGACAATTTAAGGTTTTCAAAGAGCAAATAAAGACATTCGTCAATTTTATTTCAAAAAAAAGAATAGTTTGACTAGGAGCGTACTCTACCTAACCAGGAGCGTACCACTATGCTCTTGGGTAAGCCATGGGCAGACCACACTGCACTCCTAGTCAGTTTAAGCCAGTTATCATATTTGCAAACAATTTTTTTTATTACCTTTGGAGTAGTCTTTGGCCCTAATTTCAGCCTTTGATACGACACGGGTTTGATACAATTTGGTACTTGCCTTAGACCCCTCTCTGTCAATTTAAATCATTTAATCCACTTCAATACATTCTATTTGTGCAATTAGGTATGTTTATGTTGCTATATTTGTTGCATTTTGTATAGATCTGAGTTGCACATCATTGTATATGGTTTAGTGTAGTGTATCTCTAATGAAGGTGTATCCAATCTCTTATATACTCTATTTAAGTCCCTTAATACAACGTGTGTATTTGTAGCATCTCAGATATTTGCATAATTAAATGAATTACATCCTCTTCATGCTCGCACACATTGAACAAGGCCTTTGCCTGCCCTCATTGAATGTGTGTATCATGTGTGGTTATGAGGGCGTCACCAAATCTGTGCCATTAATCTCCATCTGCTCCATTGCCCAACCCGACTGCACAATATATATCAACTCCTCAACTTTCAATGTGCCCCCCTTAAAGAGATTAGTAAATACACCTAGTTCTAAGGTTTCTAAGTTTATTAAAACTTGAATTTTTGTATGAATATTCAACTTCTTATTTTTGGGGTTTTCTTATGTAAGCAGTGTTTCCATTTAGAATATTAACCCTTTGTATTTCCAATACAAAATGACCATATAAAAATCTTAATGGTTAACTTATATGTAGGGATTATTTTATCTTAAACCAAAGGAATCCTTTATTATTGGAATGTTACCCGTTCTTTGTCCATTAGATTTCTCTTATAATTTAGTCAAACAAAGACTCTTCTAGGGTCTTCTTTATACCACCCCATCTTTTGGGATAATTTTATCATACTTCAAAAAACAAAGGCAAAAGTATGCTTTTTACATGGCTTGTCTCATTTTCTTTGAGGGGGCATGCCCATAAGGGTAAAGTGTGACCACTTCTTGTATCCCCTAAAAGCTCTATCCTATCATGAACTACAAATCTGGTCTATCACGTACTACAAGTATTATCATTGAGCATATTGTGTAGACAAAATATCTCGGCTTTCCCAACTGCATTAATCAACCGCGTGCAACCTTTCAAAACATCTGACACATCCATGCATGTCTCTTATAGAACAATATACCATGCTACAACACAAAGAGGCATGCCTGCCACAGTCCATGATAAACATTTAAAAGTAAGAAACAAGGCTGAAAATTTTATATACTTGATCCAAAACCCAAAAGGAAAAATGAAGCTAAAAAAAAGTGAAGGAAGCAAAATTTACAATATTCCAGACCAAAGGTTTTTAAATGTCTTCTAAAACAATCATGGAATTACAGTTAGGTGTGCAACCCTTTGGAATTACAATAATCTGTAATCTCCATAAGCGGAAGGTGGGAGAAAGACTCTTTAAAGAACAGGAAATATGATGGCCAAATAAAAAATATTGCTGACTAGAACATATGACACCCTACTGTCACTAGTACTCACCATAGCTGATTCCATTGGGACAGTTCCATCACCATCGACACAAGTGTATACAGCCTGGAATCAAAAGAGAAATGTCAAAAAGAGACTCATCTGGTCATGAGATGCAAATGATGCAAATACCTATTGAGCAGGAATTTACAATAATGTACGGTAAATGTTACAAGAGAGAAGTTGAAGTTGTCACGTAAGAACAAATATGAGGAAATATACAAAAAAAGCAGTCACAAACCATATTAATTTCACAGCAAAGCATTTCAATGCGACTCCTCAAATTTTAAATATAGCATGAAACAATGAAGATCAAATAAGGCAAATATATCCTTTGCTCCTAAATTCTAGTAAACCAAATCTTCCTCAGATGGATAGATCACAGGACTACTAATTTTTAAATTCAGAAAAGAGATGAAAATTTGATTCTGTGGCTTGAGGAGAAACATGTAGTTCTCATTTTTATCTGTACTCTATATTACCAGTAAAAAGGAGGTACATTATGAACAAAAGGCCAAGCATGAATTCATATAAAACTAGTAAAGGCAAAATTCCAGCTTGGACTGCAAAATGAAGTAAAAATATCCTGGGAGTGACCAGATAGAAAAGAAATATGGTCTGAAACGGGATTCAAAATGGTAAGGAGAATCAATGGTAAAAGAGAAGATCAACTCCACTGCTACCCTAGCTAAACAGATGGACTAACATCAAAAATTTAGAAGCAACATGTAAACAAAAAAAAAGAGAGCACAAAACCTTCAATACATTCATCTACGTTCCCGCATGATAACATACAAACTCTATGCAAAATTCATAAACATAACTTATGAGCTACGAGAATATTGCTATGAATCAGGTTCTAGATACCTCTGAATGCAGTATTTGCTCCAAATCCAATATAGGGCTTTGCTTACTTCCATAGCTGTAAATTAACAAAAATAGGCATAAATTACCATCATTCTCTCGTTGGAAAACATCCCACTCTTGCGTGCAGTTCAATGAATAGATATTAATATAAATAATAGGAAAGTGTGTAAGAGATAGAAGCTGAAGAGAGTAGTTCTAAGCAGTATGTACGACGTACCAAACACTGAATGGTGTCTCATTGCACGTGCCATATATATTATAAAATTTGACAGAAGTTGGGATCTTCGCCGATGACATAATTTTTTGAGTTTTGTTGGCCAATTTCAATATTTCACAATTAAATGGCAAAGGCATTGTCATACCATCATATATGATCTGTAATAAAACATACAAGCAACCTCTGAGAACCATAGTTGGAGAAGTCAAAACATCATTTATTTATGATATTACAATAAGAAAAGCAAATCATTTCTATTTTGAGACAAGATGCAATACAGTTTATCACATTCTCTAGAATATTTTTGCTAGCATGAGAAGTTCAATCTACCTTGTGGTAGGCTTTCTGCAGACCATATTTGTAAGACATTTCTTGAAACCAGTATCATTATAGTCGAGGCCTACCATATCAAGGCCTTATCTTGCTTCTTTCTCCTTATAGCTAAGAGTGACTTTTGGTGCATAGCTTTGCATGCATTTTGAAACAACTTTTCTATGATTTAGTAGCAGCATTTACCTTTCTAGAGTCTCACTTGGCTGGCCTAATCTAATAAAAACAAGTTAAGATATAAGAGAATGAATCCATGCTTACAGAATTCTTGTATCATTTTATTAAATTGAGGCATGTTGAGTTCATAGCATTTATTATGTCATTACAAGAGCGATCCAATCTAATAGAGGACCAAATTCCATCTAGCTAATCATTAACTACTACGTAACCGATCCTGGTAATGGTATGGATACGGATACAGGATTCAGGTACGTGGATAAGGTGATTTTTTTTTGGCCCTGGATATGTTTTTGGATACAGCGATACAAAAATATATATATAATATTAAAAATATTGCCATATAAGCAAAATTAACCACAAAATATGCATAGAGGAAACAAAATAAGATAAATAACCACAAAACATACTAATAATTCAATGCCAAATGTCATGATATTCAATGGTCGAACTTAGATTAGTCTTAGAACAAGTACATAGTGCATATGTTACAAAGTACGGACAAATCAGCATATTCATTATTCGTTATATTCATAATGGTCTTCAATGTCTTCATCGAAAGCATCATGTGGTTCATTATAACCACAAACAATAATAGTGCCACTCCCACTAGTTGCATTATGCAAGTCATGTGAAGCACCCACAAGCTCCGTGTCAAGCAATGAAAGGTAGGCAATGGAGGCATCCAAGTCAATAGTCCCTGAGTCGACATCCAAACAATTTGTTTCCCTTTGCTTGTACGTGTACGTTGGAATGCACATAGGCCAAATCCTTTGCCTTTTTTGCTGCCAACTTGTTGCGCTTAACTAAATAGATAAACGCGTATGTATCCCAATTCTTTATAAAGGTAAAAAGTTAAAACAAAACATTGAAAATAAAAAAAGAGTGAGAAAATTAAAATCTTACTTGTGATAGATTTTTTATTGCAAGTGGCTGGAGGTGGGTGGATGCTTGTCCATGGAGGTACCACCACATATGAGCATCCTTGAACTTGTCAAGAAGAGTGCCAGGGGAGTGACTCGTGGAGCTTATGAAGTGCCTAAACCCTCCACTAAATGTTTCTTCTAATTCTAGATTAGGGAATAGTTTAGAGAATGTTGCCTTATGCCCCTCAATAACCTCAACATCCCTATATGGCGGGACCTCCTTGGGCAAAAATAAGATCTTTGCACTGTAGTATTTGGGAGTCAAGGCAAAAACAAAAAGATGCAATGGGGTGGTCATTTTGTTCCACCTTTCAATGAGATGAGACTAAACTTCCTTGAAGAACCTCTCTATAGGATCTTGCTCTTTGGCATTTATAATGGACTTAGTCTTCTCAATCATTGAGTTGATTCCATCATAAATCTCACCCAAACATATATGATCCATATCCAAAAACCTCGACATTCTCACGATGGACTCGGTAAAACAGAGCAAATACTCCACACATTCCCATCACACATCATCAAGAATCAACCCTTTCACCTTTGTGGCCCTCTCAATGTTTGATTGCCTCCATACACCCCAAAGGTAGTTGATAACCATGCTTTTCAATGCCTCACACACCTTGACAAGTCATCTCAAGACGAGTGTGTGTGAGACAAACCGAATCTCAACAACTGAATACAAAATTAAAATAAAGAAAATAAAATAAAAATCCTACAATTTACAAACTTATAAAAATTAAATTAAATTATACATGATTGATGAATGATTAAAAAAAAGTTACCTTTAACAACTGCAACTGCAAAAGGCCCTGCAGATCCCTTAGGACATGTGTTCATTGCTTATGAACATTTGGATCTCGCTCGCCTCCTCATAGACTTATTTGCTCCAATCAATTTTGGTGCCCAATTTTTGCAACATAAGGTTGAAAGAATGAATAGCACAAGGTGTTCAAAATATGTGCCCATACCTTGCCTCAACCAACATGCCCGCAACTTTGCAATTTTTTGTTTTGTCCATTTTAATTTGGACAATGTTTTGAGGCCCCATCGCCTCAATGGACTAGATCAGGATGTCGACAATGAATCATGCATCCTTCACTTGCCCCTCACAATCAACAGCCCTCAAAAACATTGCCCCTTTAGGGCACATTGCAACCACATTAATCAATGGCCTATTTTTCGTATTTTTTCATCCATCAAAAACAATGGACATGTATGTTTTGATCCACGAATTCCTAATGGGCTGCAAGGCATCTTCAACATGTTTTCTTTCTTTTGCCAACAAAGTGGTGTGTACCTATTCATACCCTAGGCCAGTGAACCCTTTAAGGACTTCATTGATAGATTTCACCATATCCTGTCAGTATGGTGATCTAACAACATTAAATGGATGTGCACATACGTAAACACAACGCACAATGATTTGCTCCACTGTGTCTTTGGTTTCATTCTAGAATGCCCTTTCCAATAGACCTACATCTTTTGTTCTCTTGCAACTAAGAAGTGAATCCTCTTCCTTTGCGGCTGCAATAGACATAAGAAGTAATGGGTGAAATGGGGTCACAACATTAGCATGAGATGGAACAACAGGTGGCTCAGTAGATATAGATCTTTTCTTTTGCAAAGGATGCTTCAATCTTAGGGCAATAGAGACATTTGCTTCTTTTTTTATCTCTAATGTATGCAAGGATCTTTTGCAGGTAGCAAACCTTTCCTGGCTTTCCATTTGTGTTTGGCCCACCACAAGCTTTGATTCCAAAGCCAAGAAATGCACACAAATGGTCTTTCACCCGATTATACGAGCTCTTATATTTAACCTTGCACTCTGAGCAAACCCAAACGTAGCACACTCCACTCATGTTCTAACATCGTCACATACTTCCAAAGGGGCGAGAGAGGATCGGTTTTGAAGGATGTCCCTTGGCCCACCGAACTAGCACTTGTAGACCGAAACATTCTAGCAAATCCCTATAGCCCATAGTTAAAATATATTAATATTGTTATTTACATTTAAGGCATTTGGCATTTTTTGAAAAAACTAAAAAAACGTTTTTAAGTTTGTAACTAAAAAAAACATAACTTACCTTAAATAAACAATCCTTCATTGCAAGCTCCTTAAACTTCTTGGCACCAAATCGGTAGTTGTAATGGCATAGGATTAACAAAAGGAAAGAGTTTCAGTCCTAAGCAATTGAAAAAATGAAGGTGAGAGAGCAAATGTGCAACGAGAGGTAAAAATGCAATGTAAGGCAAAATGTGGTGTTGGTGTTGTTTTATTTTGATAAAATGAGTGTGAAAATTGATTTTAGGGTTTCTCCTATATTTTATTTTTATTTTATTGTTTTTTGAAGTCCATAATTGACTTTTTGAAAAGTGAAAGTGAAAAGAAATTAAAACACTCCTGGGCCACAGATCCTGCCCGGATATGGCCAGCAGGATCCAACACGTATCCGGCTCCAAAAACATTTCGTTTCGGGATCCTGGGGTCTGCATATAAGGATCCGGTAATGTAGATTAACTATGATATAATCCTCATTAATGAGCACCAAACAGAACAGCAAATTGAGGGGAAGCATCAGTTGTATAGACATCAGTCAAATGATTTGGACTATCCATTTCCAATTCCTGTTTGAGTATGACTTATCTATTACCTGGATGTGAATTGGTTCCCATTATGGATTTGCCTATTGAAGCAATAATTTTATACATGTACATGATTAAAACTAAAAGATGTGTTTAACTCCTCTATTAGCTTTTGTCCGCAATTCATTCTTCAAGATTTGTTTTTATACTCTTGATTTTGCAATTAACTTCTTTGCTCTGCTATTTTCTCATATATAACAGAGCTTATGTGTATTCTCTTATCAAAGTTTTTTGTATTCCAGAATGTGGTATTAAAGCTCCATGCAGCGTACAGGATAATTTGAATTCTCTTTCCAGGAGATGTTATTACATTGTTCTGCCATCTATTTTGTCAACACCAGCATTAGGATATTTTAATCCAAAATCAGAATCAAACTGATGGCCAGCAGAGGTTCAATGAGGCTAACATCTCTTCTGCCTATCTCGTCATGGTTTCAATCGGGTAAAATCCCACAAAAATTGATAGTCTAATTAAATTGCTCATGGAACTCTTCAATTACTTAATATAGAAGTACAATCATCCCAAGGTGCCGTTACCAAGACTTAGGAGCAACCAGCATATGACTCTTGAAAGGAGTTAATTTCATGGTATGAGAGATCACTCGAATGGAGAGGAGGCCAGGAGATATGATGTTTGGAGAGGGAGCCAGGTGTTCTATTGTTGGCAAAGGTAAGGTCTTTGCCACGAGACCAAATCGGTAATCTCTTGCACGTTCCTTCTTTGATCAAGAACTTGTCTGTGACCAAGATTGTTGATGCAGGTGGGATTGTTAAATCTGACAATGTTTATTGTATGATCAAAAGACAGGAAGTGTAATTTGATTGCAAGAGAAGTGAGGGATGGTGATTTGTACAAAGCTTCAAGCTGAGTTTGTTCATGTTCTGAAAGTTTAACCCTCCTAAAGTTATCGAGAATGTTATATGGAATCATCAGTTAGAACAAGGGGTTGTTGCGGCATTAGAGGCATTGAATAAAGGTGACTTCTTGGTGGCTTGGACTGCCAATTGCCAGTCACAATTGGTAAATAGGAGGGCAGTAATTTGAGGAAGCAATGGAGAAGACCTTTTTCAAATGATAATTCACGTGAAGCCAAGCAACAACTGGACCTGGTACATTCAACTATTTGTGGGCCAATGCAGACTTCTCTCATCATAGATAATTTTTGAAATAAGACTTTTCTTTTCTTTCTAAAGTAAAATTCGATAGTTTTCCTAAAATTCAAGGAAAATAAGATGTTTGCTCAGAAGAAAACTAGCAAGTTGGTTAAGAGTCTTCGTTGTGATAATGAAGGGGAATACTCTTCCAAGATCTTTAAAAGTATATGCACCAAACATGGCATGAAGTTAGAATATACAGTTCCTCACACTCCATAACAAAATGAAGTTGTTGAGAGGAACAATAGAAGCTTTATGGACAGTGCCAGTTACATGTTATGGAGTGCATGTTTGCCCAACTCTTTTTCGGTGGAGCAAATTTTGACTCCAGCAAATACTCAAGATGGGAGGCCTTCTTTGAACTTGAAGATGAGAACACCATGAGATAGTTGATGTGGTTTTAAACCCAACATTATGTGTTTGAGGGTGGAATGGTTGTTCAGTTTTTTCCCATGTCCCTAACCCAGATAAGAAAGAGGTTCTACAATCAAGGTATGTTATTTTTTATGAGGCGGACATTGTGTTTAAAAAAAATGATCTGAGGAGTTCTTCGGTAAAAAGATCGTGGAGTTCCATGTACAACTACATGAATGAATGAACTCTTTGTCTGTAATTATGTTGAGACTTACTATGATAAGGGATGATTAAACATCATTTATGAGAATTGAAAATGTGTGATCAGGTTGAACCAGCAATTGCACATAGATCAGTTTTCTTCAAAATTGTGAATATCTTGCCTGCAAGTTTGGGCTTTTCTAATTATTGGTTCTAATTAGATCAGAGTTTCAGTATCTTTATTCTGCCATTAAAACAGCTTGTATTCTAAAATCTAAAAAATAATATTTCAGATTGAGGAAAATTTATATGTCCAAAACTGTGGGTTTCGGAATTTAGTTTGGATCATTTCACCTTTCATTTTCGTATCCAAGGTTTCTCTGTTGTCAATTTTTCTGGTAAGAAGTATAAACATTAAGTTTAAGAGGGGCTCTGGTTCTTGAATTGTGCAGTTTTTGGCTGAAACTGAGGTCATCTGATTTTAATACTGTAAAAAAGAATCTCTATCTCATCCATTTTTGGGGGGAAGATTCCAAAACCCACCCTTCACTTCTGAATGTTTGATGACCTGAAGGGTATTGGGAACCATATATGAAAATATGTCGAACCTCCACACAAGAGCAGCTTATATTGTGAAGATCTGATAAATGGATTTTTAAAGAGGTCTTCCATGGGAAATAGAACTATAAATTGTACAAGCATTGTGGGATCAGATCCTCAAAAATATGGCTTCTGGTGCAAAGGATTTCACAAGTATGGCTATTGGTATTTAATTTCTTCCAGCTTAAAGGTAGGAACTCATAAGATAAAGGGAAGCAAAGTCGTCCTGGCGAAGGAAAGTTCATGAAGCAGCGTTGAAATCTAAAGATAAGGTTCAACAAATTAAGAAAGATAAGTAAATAAATATTTTATCTGGAAATCTTGAAAACTGAAGGTCAGAGTTAAATAAATCCATACACTGATGGGAAAGTAGAGGAACAAAGAAATTGAATTGTATACCTTCAGCTCAGAAGAAGACAAATCCAATCCTTGCCTTGACCAAATGGACTCAGTTCAGTCTCAATAAGAAGAACCAAAAGATTGGAGAATACAACAGAGAGTAAAAGAAGGGTAGCCTTCCTAAGGTTCAAGAATTCCTCTCCTCCCAAGAAGAGCCCCATGTTCATCTTGTTCAAACTTCTAACAGAAAATGAAAGCACAATTGTTTAAATATCGCTTAAAAATAAGGTATGGTCCTTAAAGATTTCCCATTAGCATCCAGTTTAAATTAATTTAGTAGCTAGAACTCGGACATTTGAATTCGCCCCCAAAGTGCAGTTTTCC
Source organism: Torreya grandis (assembly GCA_037957365.1). Taxonomy (NCBI): domain Eukaryota; kingdom Viridiplantae; phylum Streptophyta; class Pinopsida; order Cupressales; family Taxaceae; genus Torreya; species Torreya grandis. The sequence continues at coordinate 225,303 of JARHVA010006832.1, forward strand.
ATGCTGCTCTTCAGCCAGACTACTTTCTGTTTCATCATTATGTATCAAGAAAATACTTATTCAAAATGAAGATAATCTTATCCAATAAAGTACTGATACCTCATAGATCCTGATAACGTGGACTTACAGAAATAAAAAAGACAAAAACACAAAAATCAGACTAAAGGTGAAAAACATTATCATCCACCCCCATGTATGAAGAGACAATGGCACTTACCTTGGATGACAACACTTTTGCATGTCATCCAAGTACAAGCATTAAGATACAATTTTAATTTTTGTTCATGTTCATAAAGCTAAATTAGTTCAATATACTGAAACCCTTCACTCCACTACAGCACCATGAAAAGTAGCATAGGCTCCGTGAAAGTAGCATAGGCCCCGTGAAAGTAGCATAGGCCCTTACCGTATTATTAACAAGAGCATCCTTCATGACATTAACACAGTTCTGTGGACCATATGACTCAAGTTCAATTGACAAGTGGCCAAATCCATCATTCTTCTTTTTCCATATTTCAAGAAGTGGAGGAGAAGACCAATCAAAATCAGGGCAAGCCATCATCTCATATATTGAAGGGCATTCCAGCAGCTACAAGGAACAACAATATAAAATCAAATAGCTGATCAAATAGCATCAGATCATACACATGAAAACAATCTATATGTATTTCACAAGTCAGGAAAACCTTGTCAAAAGAGCACATTCAAATAAAAAGTAACTCCAAAACTAGCTCCAACTGTGGATACCTATCAGATTGCTCAGGGAATGTTTCGCAGCATAAACATCAAATATCATTCTGAAGATATAGCCTAGTTAATTTTAAAATACTTCAATCAAGACATTTATTATTGCTCCCAGAAAGCATTGAATATTGATATCAAATCAGTGAAAAATGATAACAATAAACATTGAGATGTGTGATGTAAACAGAAAAGGGATACCAGCTGGTGCATGCTCCATTTAGAAATGAAAAGATCGCGTTGCCATCCATCTACAAATGCAACTCCATTCAACAGAACATCCATTATAAATCCTGGTGCACCTGTGACCAAAAACAAAACAATTAGGACATGTGCTGACAATTAACTTTTACCATTTGCAACGAGTTACAAGGAAATCAAAAAAACCTCATAACTTTTAGGCAAAGCAGTTTAGATGAGACATGGATTTTTAAGACTAACAAATAGCTATGAAAGAAAGTTGAAAAGGAGAACAGAAAAAATTCTAAAATAAAATTGTAAAAATAGCTATCTGTCTCTTTGTTCTACAGTTTCATGTCTATGGCCTAGATATGTGGTATATTATGAGCCATCTGGTTTATGCCCGAGGGCAAGTGTAACATCCAGTGACCCTGGAACATGATGGATACAATTTGGTACCATATGTAATTTTCTTTCGTGTTAATTTATAAGCAATAAACGCAAATAAAAAAATAAAAAGCCAGAGATATGACACTATTACAAATATCTTAAATATATCTATCTAAAAAATGCCAGGACACATCAATCTCGAGGCAACTGTCTTGGATTTGTCACATAGTTTAGCCCATTGAAGGGTTCCACATTGATTAACAATTCCACATTCACTGCGAACTCCCTGCTGATGGGTGACAGATGGCCTAAATTCCGCTGCATCACTGCATCAGGCTTGAAAAATTTATTTCTGAGAAAAGGAACAGGCTCCAAACTCCATTGTACGCACAAGATATCCTGGTTTTATGATCGCCTTCTCCAAGCAAGAAGAAAAAATTCCCTGTGACAGTCAAATGGATTTCAAATTTAAGGATACCTTTCGGCGTAAAAAAAAAATGAGGATGTGAATTCTTCAAAGCTGAATGCTGCATGCTTTGCTTGGCGATCCCCAGCTGTCTTTTTCCTCGCCTATGGCAGTGGCAACTCTTGGTTCCCCTTCAGAGTGCCTTCAAAGAATCTGCATTGAAAGTCATGATTCGATCTTCGACTATTGCTGGCTGATAGTAGAGAGCCTGAGGTTGCTTTCTAGAGTTTATGAGACAGTTGAGGGCAGCATACTCATCTGCAGTGTTAGCTGGCAGTTCCTGAGTGCTGCTATGAATGTAATTTATGTTTTGAAGAAAGCGGCGAATGGTTAAAAGAGATGAGGTTGCACTACAGCCAATCAGTTCTGGAATAACAGATGATGGAATAAGCCTTTTTGCCTTGGTAAGGAAGGTAACATAAATCCTTCTCTAATATTTGAGGCCCCAACTTGATCTGCATAATATCAGTTGGAGTTGGCTTTTCACTCAAATTTTTGTGGGTCTAGGTTCCGTAACCCTAGTTATCTATAGCAAAAAAGATAAGGATGTGAATCTTTGCCCATTGGGCCACAGGCCCAGGTGCTTTTTTTCCTTGCCTATGTAAGGAGAGACTTACCTTTTAATCCTAATGCTCAGCTGATGCAAATCGTTTATTTTTTGGAGTGGTATAAGATGCATTTTTCCAAAAAAAAACAAAAGAACTGTGTTTACAGTTTCCTACCTACAAATTTAAGGCTATAATCCAAAGGAAATACACATTGTAATAATTTCACAAAGGGAAGTTATGAAAACACATAAATAATTTACAAAGATAAGGAAAAATATGGTTTCTTGCCTACATATTAAAGGTTACAAAGTTTTTAATAAGCTTCACTATGTATTTTGAAAGATCGGTGAATGAATCAGAATTGTTTGCTCTGGCATATGCTAGTTATTAGAAGTAAGAAACTTGTGAAATGTTGTGGAACTAATGCAAAATGCTTCTAGCATTGCAAGTTTACTTTTCTAAAGACTCTACATGCATCACTGCACAAAAGGTTCCTTTCCCAACATCTAAAGAGATGTTGAGTCCACCCTAATCGTACTAGGATGATATCTAAGTTTTCTATTTAATTAAGTTAATGGAAGAATAAAAGGCTGTCCAGCATTTTCCCAGCCAATTTCCTTATGCCTTTGCTATCCGGATTACCTGCTGCTTGACTTCTACAAAATCCAACTCAAGAATGATAATGCTCCCCCACTAATGCCTGTCGGTTCTGGGCTAAGATATCTTCATTCAGCTAATACAATTGAAGTAATGCCTATGATACCAAAGTGCGCGTTGTTTCTGAATTACAGACACACACAAATGGAAAGAAGAGACAAAAATTCTGTTGGGCAATCAAAGCATAAGAAATTAACTCATACTGTTTTGAAATACCTTGAAAAGGTGCAGCAATTGCAATCCAAGTGCTCACATACTTCTTAAATACCTGCAAACAAAAATTGAATGCTACTTATATTTTGCATAATCAATTATACAGAACTCAGACACAATACAACTGGGATGACCATTATTCTGAATTCCTCTAAGCATAGCTGAAAAGAAAATGCCAAACAACAAAAACATCTTTCCTTACATCACTGTAGAGAGACACAAAGCATTTTACAAGAAGACCTCCCATTGAATGGCTTACAATCTTCACTTTCTTTCCTCCAGAAGCTTTATGCATGAATTCCAACTTTGCTAGTAGACGATCCATGCTTTCTTGAAGCCTGAAAAAGAGGCAATTATATAAACTACAATACATGGTTTCATGAAGCCTAAAAAATAGGTAATTAGATAAACTATCTTAGTTCACCATTCACAATAATACCTCTTAAAACTTAATCCTAATATTGAAAGAAATCTGCAGAAATTTAAAAATTTAAGATTATTGACGGCATGCATTGTTGGACAAAAAGTAACAAGCTAGAATCAAAATGTGCACGTCTGTTCAGCTTCATCCATTTCTATGTATGAATTATTTTATAAACCCAATGGGAGGGATCAATGATATTTCCACTACACCTAAATTAGCAAAAATATGTAATCCTGGAGAACATGGCCTTCAGCTTAAAAATGGTCGTCAATAGCACATAGTTCTCCTTTTCAGTATTATGCTTTTTGTATACATATCACTAAATTTGTAATTTGTATATCAGAATGCAGCTGCAATCTCACATCTTTTAGCTGCTAAACAGTATATTTTCTGGTGCTACAGAACATCCAAAACAAGTTAAAGTGACCACCGAGAGAAAAATGAATACATTGAACAGTGACATGAAAGGAAACTGAAGTATAATGCAATGAAAATATAGAAACATGGTTCATGTGTGTTAGAGGTAGCATGTCCAATAAGCTATTTGCAACTAAAAACTACATTAGATATATAAGAGTTAAAACTAGAACTAATTCCATTATTCGGGTCCTGTAGAACTCAAAACTATATTAGATATATAAGAGTTAAAACTATAACTAGTTCCATTATTCGGGTCCTGTAGATCTATTATCTGGCTAGGACTTAACAAGGAAGCAAATGTCCATAGATAGTAAGCATGTTTGGGAAATCAAGGTATGAGCTCAAATATTGTTAGAGTCTAGGAGAAACAATTAAAAGACTGTCATCTATTGGTTTCAGATCATTTCATCCACAGCATAGTGTTAGTACAGTTGAAGAAAAGTATCATATGAGGTTCTCATCAAGAAGCAATAAATCATACCTGTTACTTTGACGAAAATCATAGCCAAAACCAAATAGTGTGGTACCCTCCTCGTATCCCCAGCCCAACATCTTTTCTATCATGTCATGAAAATAGCAAACAACATTCATCCGAATAATCTGCAGGCATGAAATGCAAGTTCAATAATACCTGCTTAGAGAGACCTTAAATAATCAAATAAAGATAAAGAGATAGAACGAAGCATGAATGTAAGTTTATTCAAACGTACAATGGCAAAACAAAAAGGGTCAAATGATAAGAAAAGATTGAGTCAGAATCTATACCAGATCTGGATCCAGGGTGTCACAAGCATACAGACCAAATCTGTCTTCTGGTACTTCAATCCTTGTTTTCGGGTCTAAAGACTCAGATTTTCCTGTAGAAAGCATGAATAAGTATCCATTTGAGACAACATAGCATGTTTTACTAAAACCATTGTTTACCTGATCAACCACACAAACTGGAAATACTTAGCATACAACAAGAAAGAATACAATGCAAGTAGGGAAAATACAATATCAATTTCCAGAGCTTGTGCCTAACATAAACTGGTACACATTACTCGAGTTGGTTTTTGAGTTCTATCAGACACGTGCTCCTTGATTGCAATTGGTTCCTAAGTAAACCAGATGTATCTTTTCAAGGTTCCATGGAGATGTAATTCCCTGAGAGTTATTTTGGGTTCACAAGTGGAAAATTAAATTTTTTCTTTTACCACTTTTTCACCAGTCATTAGGAGCCCCAACAACCAGTGGAAGTCATTGTTCTCAAAAGGCACTTTCACCTATCCCATGCGTAGAAAAGAATCTTGATGAATAGCACAAATCATGTTCCAACTACTTGTTAACACACAAAATGCCCTCTGAAGAGGTGAAACCTATAACTTTCGTAAATTTACCAAATCCATGGAGTCTCTCTACCATGGATTCATGATCCTTTACAAGGATGTTTAATTGTTAATAGTAATACATTTCAGAAGGTTTCAATTTGCTCCAATATCGCATTGCTTTCGATGTATCATTTTAAATGCAATGTTAAGCTTTGTTCGATGAGATTTCTCTAGACCAAAGAACACCAATTTTGCAATAGTGAAACAGGAGCATCCCAGGTGTACTGAAAATTTTGCATCCCCAAAAACAGATCGATGGTTTTTAAATCTTGACTCCAAGTTGCAGGAGACGGCATGGTCATATTGAGAATCATGGGTTCAGTTTTATAGTTAGTTTAAAATCTCTGAGTTCCCGGCTTCTCCAAAATCTGTGTTCTTAGGATCTCAGTTTTTACACTCAAGATCTCAGGGACAAGGTCAAATGGCAGAAAAAACATTCAGAAACTGAGATCTCTAGTTTTACCGTGATGTCTTGGGTTTCTCTGTTTTTCTTGTTTTCCACAAATCCACAACTACTTAACGTGGGATACATCCTTGGGAAATATTTGCTCAGGTTCTATCTCCAGCATCTCCATTCTAGACTTTGTTGTGTGTAACGAGATTATGACACTCGTCATTATCTCTTAGCATTTGTTCGACCTCTGTTTTACCTTTCAAACCCAATTTTCCCCAGGCCCTGTGAAATGAGATCATGATACTTATCATAATCTCGTGAAATCTGCTTAGGTGTTGCTTTATTAATTTTATCTTTGTTTTCCTCATCTCTCCATGGAACAACATCATGACAGATGTCACCTTCTCATGATCTCCTAGGTTTGGCTTTTCTCCCAAGCCTTAATAAATAATCAGATCCATGAACCGAGATCACTCCACATCTCACGATCTTGTGGACTCTCCTCACAGAGGAGTGCTTCTTGATGTTCTCAATATTATTTTCATAAGTTGCTCGGTGTTACGAGATTTTGACACTTGTCAATATCTCGTGAGGTTTGCTTGAGTTCTACTTTTGGATAACCTTAATTTTCCATTTTCTCCGTGTACCAAGGTCACTTTCTTGGAGCTCCTGTCTAAAAGGCATGTATATCAGGTCTAAGAACTCAAATATTTTTGCTTAGCTCCATGCAACAAGATTGGCATTCAAACTATCCTGTGTGTTATTCTCTAATTTGTGACTTATCTGCATTGAACTATGGATAAAAGCCTCCATGTGGAAAAATCCTGTGTTAGTCTCTAATTTGTGACTTATCTGCATTAAACTATGGATAAAAGCCTCCATGTAAATCAAACGATGTGAAAATAAAGGAAATAGATATGGATGCTAGCCATGGAAAGAAATCAAGAAATCTTGGGTATTCAAAAGAACGTGATTATGAAACTTTCCTTATGATTATCTGTGTGATAATGAGAAACAAGTGTTATGCAGGAGGGAGAAACGAATCTTTAATTGGTTTTCATAGAGGCACGAAGAAGATCGGTTGATTATCCCTCAAACAGAGATAGGAAGTTCTTTGAGTCATCCAAAGATAGAGAGTGGGAGAGATCCACGACTGAGAAATTATTCACCATTGAAAAAGCTAGAAACCATATACTCTAAGTAGAGCTCTGCAGAAAGAAAACAAAATAGGGCAATTGGAAGGTGTGAAGGTCACAGCACTTGAGATGGTCTTCGGCGAATCAGAGAATGGATATGAAGTGGGTTTTTAACCCTGAACTGAATCAATCAAGCTCAGGAGACATTGTGAAGATTGGAGCCAGAAATTAAAGCTCGGATATTGACCTAAGTGTTTGACAATTCTTGTATATTTTTTTAATATAATAATCAATAAAATTCATAGCAATCATTGTTTTAATCTTGTTTTGAGTCACTGGTGCCTCAAGAACATCACAGAGTAGTGTTACCGTATGACACAAATGTATTTTGTTTCAATTGGAGTAATAAAACAATGTCTGATGTTGTCAAAATCAGATTCAGCATGATTTGTGGTGGAATTGTTTCAATTTCTGCAAGGACAAGGTTGGCATTGATTCAACCCCTTTCCTTGACTGCATCACATGGTATCAAAGCTGGTTTAGAATCAGTTCATGAAGTGTAGACATTGCCTGTGTAGGATTGTAATCAAAGAGATTGCAGCAGTGTACCTGATTGAACAAAAAGTCACAAATTGACAGAGAGAGGGAATCGTCTTCCAGGAAGAGAGTGTTGGGTAGGAGTTAAGACAGAGTATAGAGAGTTCTATGTCTTGTGTAGATGGGTAGAGAACAAAGAGTTAAAGGAGTGGTCTGAAAAGAGAAAGCTTATGCATTTTTTGCAGCAATACGTCCAAGTGTGAGTCAAGATGCCTCCAAGAAGAGGCGCAATGGCTTCTAACATGGTAAGAAGATTGGAAGAAGTTGCGACTTTGATGAGAACTATGCAAACAAGGTTAGATGCAGTTGAAAAGGACAGAAGACGTCACATCCCATTTCCAACGATGGTCAGAAAGGCATTATTGTTAAATAAATAAGCCTTAAATAAACATTTTTTTAATCAGTTATTGATGATTATCTTGATTCTTGCAGATATGATTATGTTGATTTAATGTATTTCGTTTAAATCAGTTGGTTTAGAGCAAATGATAGTTAGTTTTACTTGTATTTCATAGCAGATTGTTCAAATACGAGTTATTAGCATTTGTTGTATCAGGGTTTAGCATTAATACTTATTTTTAATATCGCTTTTACATGTCTTCTGACACAAACCAACTACCCATTGTTTCCTAATGTGGACGGAGGATTGACGCGACCCCCTTCCCCGCCCTTCATAGTGGCAAGGCCCAAAGGGTGAGTATCATTGAGGAGAGGCGCGGCAGATTTGAGATGGGCATCTCGGGTAGAGAAGAAAGAGAACTCACACACCACTATTGTTACATTTGTTTTGTGCTTATTTATGTGAGTTTGAGATTTCTTTCAGTGCTATTGGTTGTGTGCATACTTGTATCTTTGTCACATGTGCACATACACTTTCGTTATGAGTTTGCTTGCATTTGTAGCCTTGTTGGTCTATGCAATAATGGTGGTTGCTTGTGAGCTAAGTCACAAGGTTTGCTGATTTTTTAGCTCAGAATTCAAAATTCTCCATTTTTTCCGCCAGCTCATAAAGCTTGCAATAAATTCCCCAGGTTTGAGGTAAAAACCGCGAGAAATTCTGGCACCAAAAATTAGGGCAAAACGTTTTCAATTTACGGATCTTGAAATTTGTAACGTTTGCATCTACGTCTAATCTTGACAACGTCTGGAACGTCGGGTATTTGTTGTGTTTGTGTTTGCGTCTGCCCAGGAACGTCAACTAAAACCTGTGCGCAGTTCGGAAGCACAGTGGCCACGCGAGGTGGTTGTTGGACGCGTGAGATTGCCATTAAGCGCTAAGTGGTCGCGTGAGCTTGGCCACATGTGGTTGGAGCTTGGAGGCATGACAAGGTTCCCGACGCAGCCTGCGACTGCAAGCAGAGGAGATAGACGCAAAGGAGGTTTAAAACGTTGGCAGAGGAGAACGAAGTAGCGGCAGGCAAAGGTAGGGTTTAATGTTTTCAGTTTGTTTATTTTATTTTGTTTGTTTTTGTTTAATTTTATTACATTTTGTTTTTTATTTTGTCTTGTTGGTTTTGTTTTTTGAATACGAGTTTTTTTTTAGGTTTTGTTTTTATATTTTTTATTTTTCAATTTCTTATTAATTTATCTTAGTTCATGTTTTTTAAGTTCTATTTTTATATATTTTTATTTTATTTAGATTATAAAATTTTAATTTTTTATTTTTCAATTTCATTTTAATTTAGTTTATTTTTTGTTTTGTTTTTAATTTTGTATTAACTTTCTTTTTCTTTTCTTTTTTTTTATTACTTTTAATTATATATTTTATTTTATTTTTCATTTTTTGATATTTATTTATTTTTGTTAATAATTTCAAAAATAAAATAATAATGTATTTTACTTTTTTCCATTTTCTTTTATAATGATTAATTTTTTTTTAAATTATTATGTATTTTAATTTTTTTTATTTGTCCCTGTCTTAAGAATAACCAATGGGCATTAATAACCCCAAAAAATTAACCAACAACTATCACTGATCTCATATACCATTTTTGAGATTTGAACTTAAGTAAGACTTGAAACAACCAACCCACTTAACCAAGTCACCCACATCTAAGTGACCTAAATTCTTTATTTTTATTCCTAATGTCTTTAATTTAATTTTTTTATGATTTTATTTATTTATTTTATAATATAATTATTTTTAAATTATGTAGTTTTAAAAAATTATTTTTTGTTTCATAATTATAAATTGTAGTTTGTTTATTTTGTTTATTTGTTTATGATTATTTTTTTATTTTTATTTTTAAAAATTATATTTTAATATTTTTACTTATTTTTATTTCTTTATTTTATTTTTTTATTATGTATTTTAAAAAATAATTTTTTGTTTTCTAATTTATGTTTAAATTTTTTATTCTTATTTATGTTTTTTAATTTATTTTTTTATAATTTTAATTATTTATTATATTTTTTAATTATGTATTTTTATTTTTATTTCTTTATAATTGTAATTATAATTTAAATATTTTTTATTTTGTTTTATTTCGTTTCTATTTTTTTTATTTTTTTAAATGTTTTATAAATATATATAAAATTTATTTTTTATTTTTTTTAATGTTTTTAATTCTTTCTATTTTTTTATTTTGATTTTTTTATTGTCTTTTTCCTAATAAATTTGTTTTATATATTGTTTATTTTATTTTATTTTTATGTTTTTTAATTTATTTTTTAATGATATATTTATTTATTTTAGTTTTTTTAAATTATGTATTTAATTATTTTCACTTTTACTTCATGTTGTATTTATATATTTTTATCTTTGTTTTTTAAAACAATAAATATATTTTGACATTAAATTTTATAAATGATTACATTGCTCTTATAAAATCAAACGTCGAGGGATGGAAAAATATGTCCCGGATTGGATCAGGAAATGAAGTCAAATGTATTTTATGTGATAAAATATTTTATAGGAGTTTAACCAAGGGTGTGGACCATTTACTAGAGATCTAGTGGGGGTGTTAAATCATGCCCTAATTTGACTTTTGAAATCAGAGTGAAATTGGAGAAAGAGAAGGAACAATTAGTTGTTGAAAAACATATGGCAACACAAAAAAAATTAGAGAATTCAAGAAGAAATTTCCAAGAGCACATCAAAAAGTTTTTCTTCAAGCATGTCATTCTCGTATGCAATCAAACACTTGTGGGAGTGAAGCAATTCCCAGCATGAGGAAACCAGTACAAAAGAAAAATGTGGATAATGCATTGGTCAATTTGTTTTATTCAAGTGTCATTCCATTCAACGTACCCAAGAATATGTTCTTTAAAAAATCTCTGAATTTGGCAAAAAATACACTCCACCTAGTTCTGAAAGACTTAGAACTATCCTTCCGAAAAGATCGAAAGAGATGATCACTGAAAGCATGGCAGACGTCAACGCCTCTTGTAGTTTAACAGGGTGCAATATATTTAGTGATGATCAGTGTGATATGTGTCAAAGGTTATTGATTAATGTCTTGGTGTATTGCCCTCAAGGCTTATCTTTCTTGAAAGTGATTAACACCAAGAATTACAAGAAAACTTCAAAGTTCATTTTCAAATCTTAAATGAAACAATTCTTGAAGTGGGTGAAGAAAATGTTGTGTAGGTTGTCAGTGATAATGCCACAAATTGTGTCAAGACTGAGAAAATGATTATAGACAAGTATCTACAAACTTATTGGAGCCCTTATGCAACACATTGTCTTAATTTGCTACTCCAAGACTTAGCCAAATTTTCATCGGTGCATGAAGCAATTCAAAAGGAGAAGACAACACAAACTTCATAAAGAACGACCACCTCACATTGAGTATTTGTCGACAACATGCATCAAAAGAGTTGTTGAGGCCTTGTGAAACAAGATTTGCTTCTTTTTATATCACTTTGAAAAAAATGGTTGAAGAGAAAGCAAAAGTTAAAGTCAGTGATTTGTTGCAATAAGTGAAAAATTTGTGCGCTTTCAAAAAGCTCTAAGGGAAAGCAAGCAGAACAAATCATTATAAACCTCAAATTTTGGGAAAGTGCAAGCAATGTTCTAAAATCCTATGAACCTATTGTTGATAGGCTTCACACGGTTGATAGTGACACCCTTTGTCTTGGCATACTTTATGAGGCTATGGACCGTTGTAAAGAATCCATTTAAAAGGCATTCAATGATGTGGAGACAAACTACAAAGCAATATGGGTTGTTAATGTAAGATGGAAAATGATGCACACACCCTTACATGCAGCGACTTGTTATCTAAAGCCTAAGCTCTTTCATATAGATAGATAAAGTGATTCTAAAGTCATATGTGGATTTTATGAAGCCATTGATAGGGTTGTTCCAAATCCAGAACTTGCATATATAATTAGGGGCCAAATAAAGGCATTTCGGGTTCAAGAAGGGGTATTTATAACAGTAGAGGCCAAGTATGATAGGCCACATCTTGAAGGTTATAAATAGTGCAAATATTATAGATCAAGTGCGAAGGAACCACAACACTTTGTTATTCGAATTTTGAATCAAGGAGTAAGTGTGTCAGCGTGCAAAAAGAATTGGAGTTGTTTTGACCACATTCAATCTAAGAAAAGAAATGGGTTATTGTCAAGAAAGTTAGAGATCTTGTTTATGTTCGCAGCAATTTGCAGATGTGCATGAGCAAAATGGCAAAAGAATCTTCTTCTTCACAACCCCAACTTGTTGCAGCAAACTTGGAGGGCACAAATGATCTTAACTTCCTTTGTGATGAATCTAGTGGCAATGATGATGTTGATGAGTCAAGTGCTCTTGACAATATGGAACTTTTTGATGTTGCTCATAGCCTATAAGACCATAGAGTGTGTTGGTTTTTCATGATGTAGAACTTTTTGATATATAGTTCGTATGAAGCTTAAGAACTTAGTATTACATGTTTTAAATTTTGAGACACAGATTTTCAAAAAGTATATTTAATATTCTTATTTGACTTATTTTTATATGTTTTTAAGTTTTTTATGTTTCGAATTTAATGACAGTTTTTATCCGAACTCAAACTCAAACCAATTTCTATCCTCGTCTAACTCGAACTCGAACTTTGTGACTTAGCTTGTGAGATAGTGCTCTTTTGACTAGCAATATGTGATTGGGTTTTACATTGCTTCAAGCCATAATGGCCATAAATTATCTTGTGGTTTTGCAATCTCTTGTTGGTAGCTTTGAGATGCTTATAGAAATTAACTTAAGACTTGTGTTTTATAGCCTTGGGTGTACAAGCACACCTTAGGCTAAATTATGGAAAGCTCAGTGTTAAATGTTAAACAATGGAAATAAAGTATTTGTGCTTGAGTAAATAAAACCCTGGCCTTGGGTTAATTGACCTCAACTTCAAATCGGTTTATTGGATTGATTTGTTATGAAATTAGGTCTTTTTTACCTAATTTATATCTATTAAGGAGGCTATGAGTAAGGTTTTTGCCTCTCAAGCATGAAGATTATGCTTGCTATTCTAATAAGGCCTCACAAGCAGCATGTCATGAGGGTAGGGAAAGACATTATGACAAGAAGCAGGTTGCTATTTGTGGGATAAGGCATGGTTGCCACTCTTCATGACTGGCAAATTTTTAAATGAATTTATAAAACCTGTTGGCTAGGGTAAGAAAGTTTGAGAGATCTTGCTTGAAGGATTGGTATTTGTTTTGGGGAAAACTTTGTGATGCTTGAAGAGGTTGTAGCTTGGTGTTGGCTCTTCATGAGGCGGTTGTGTTGGTTGATATATTTCGTCCTACCTTTGGGTCGGCACAGGGACGTCTTGACCTCCTCTAACCCATCTTTTCTTTCTGAATTTGAAAGAGACGTCTTTTGCATTACCTTGTTCAATTGGAAATATTAATCTAGGTTGTCCTATTTCTATGGTATTTAGTTGATTTAATACTTGCAAAAGGGGGTTTAATAGAAATGGCAGGGAGTCTTGTAGGTCTAAGGCATTGAGATTAGTTCGATGTGTTTTCAATCTCTAAAAACCCCACTGATAACATTTATTGAAACTATAACTCAAATTTGGAACTGTGTTCAACTATGATTGTCCTATGAACTATGAGTAATATATGGACTTCGATAGAACTATGAACTATGAGAGACATGTTGTTAGAAACCCGTGCTACCCCTTCTCTTTACTTTGTTAGTATATTAGTTATTATGGATGCATATGCTTTATAAGTTGTCTCGTGAGTATTTTGTTTTATCCCACATTCATGAGAAGTAGTAGTTGTTTAAATTAGACTTAGTATATAAATGTTAAGACCAATGAAAGCATCTACGAATTTATTGTATTGAGTTTGCTCAAAAAATGTTGCCCCCTCAAAGTGCCCTACAATCAATATAATCCCTTCAGTGTTTCTGCTAATCATAGATTTATGTTATTTCATACATTTTCAATAAATTAATCTGTTATTTCATGCATTTTCATTAATTTGTTGCAAGAGGTTCCTCTCATCTAGTATCAAAGTGCTTTCCAGGGTCAATTTTTTTTTTCAAAAAGTCTAAACTCTGTTCTGTTGCATAATTCTTTTAAGTATTTTTCTTAGAAAGTCTTAACTATGTTCTACTGCATAACTATGTTTTGCATCACAATAATCTATTTTGGATCGGGGTAAAAAACCTATCCGCATAACTGTGAGAAGTGCTTGGGTGAAAGCCCTAATACTTATTGTGAAGAGTACCACAGGTACCCCAAAGTAGCTGGCCCATTGAGAGGCCCTATCAGCGAAACAAACAACCACCCCTTCCCAATTGAGTAGTTCCCCCCTGTGAAGAAAACCAAGCGTTGTCTCTTAGAGGTAAATCTGTGGCCAAAAATTTTCTAGAGAGCGGTACTTGCTCAGACGACATTAGTGGCTAGAGAGATATCTTTAAAACCTTAGGCATCCATTGAAACTTGGGGCCCATTCTATCAGTTTCAGAATATTCTCAACAGACTATCAAAACATCAATTAGCAAAGTATTAGAAGACTCTCAAAAGACTTGCATTCAGACAGTGACAAAAACTAGAAACTAAAAAATCTTCATCCTATCAGTGTCAGAAAACTATCAGTAGAGTATCAACAGAGTCTCAGAGGACAGTTGACAGAAAACAGAAAACAAAGACCAAAAATTGAAAAAAAAAGAAAAAAAAGTTAGTTTCAGAATATTCTCTGCAGAGTATCTAAACATCAATCAACAGAGTATCAGAAGACTCTCAAAGGACTTACATTCAGACAGTGACAAAAACAAAAAACCGAAAAATCTTCATCCTATCAATTTCAAAAAACTATCAGTGGAGTATCAGCACTCTCAGAGCACAGTTGATAGAAAATAGAAACCAAAAATCGAAAAAAAAAATCAGTTTCAAAATATTATCCGCAGATTATCAAAACATCAATCAGCAAAGTATCAGAGGACTCTCAGAAGACTTGCATTTAGACAATGACAAAAACCAGAAAATCTTCATCCTATCAGTTTCAGAAAACTATCAATAGAGTATCAGCGGACTCTCAGAGGACAGTTGACAGAGAACAGAACCAAGAAATCAGAAGAAAAAAAATCTTTTTTTTGCAATATCTCTCCCTTTGTAACCCCATTGATCCTCAAACTTTATTCGGACATCTGGAATTCTATTCTCCACCTTTTTTTTCCTTCAGGTCTCATATCTCGATTCCACTCCTATTTCTCGCAAATTTCAATTTTCTTTTTTTCAGGTTTTGTCATAACTTCTTTGTCCATTTGCCTCAAAAAAATTTCACAGTGTTCATCTCCCTTTTCTTCTCCTTTGTCCCTCTATGATAAATTTTCTAGTTTTTCATTTTCACCCCTGAAATTGCCCTTGCCTTCATCAATTATACTCCTATTGTGCAAAAAAATTAGTAAAAGTATCTTTACCCCTTCTGATTTACCCCAAATTAAAAAATTTCCTTACTAAACATGTCTTAACTCTAGTTTTCCTACCCATTGCCAAAAAAAAAAAAAATCTTATTCGGGACATGGTAGTAAACCTGAACAGGAGCCAAAAACATGGAGGATTAAATTGTCGCTCTCAAGACCCACATCAAAGATATTGATGAAAAAATTATTGCCATGTCTTCAACATACCACCTTGAACATCAAATAGCATCTAAAGTCCTCTTCAGACACTGCGTTTTCTTCTTCTAATAATTTTCATAGATAGAAGCTTAATTTTCCTCGATTCAATGATGCTTATCCGACTAGATGGATCTATCAGGGAGAACAATATTTCAGTTTGCATAATACTTTTGATGCCAACAAAGTCCCACTTGCATCCTTTCACTTGGAACATGAAGCCCTTCAATGGTATCGTTGGTATACCAAGTCTCATGACGAGCCCATATGCACTGATTTTTGCACCCTCATTTTGCAACGGTTTGACCCTAGTGTTTTTGATGACTTCACTAAAGCACTCACTAAACTTCACTAAACAAGAACCATGAGAGAATATCAAACAAAATTTGAAAAACTAGCCAATCACACAGAGGGATTGTCCGATGAATTCTTTAGGTGTTGCTTTGTCAGTGGACTGAAAGATGCAATTCGATCTGAGGTCAAAATGTTCCAACGTAACACAATCATGGAAGCTCTAGGGTTGGCTAAGTTGGCAGAGGACAAGATCATAGCGCTACAATAATTCAAATCCAATTTTGTTCCATTCAGAAATACAACTCCACAACGACTCAAACAACCCCAGTACTCAGAACCACTCATATCAAGCATTTGACTGAAGTAGAGATGTGAACCCATAGAGAAAAAGGACTGTGTTATAATTGTGATGACAAATTCACCCGGGGACATCGATGTGTCGAGCAAAAGCTCTACCTGTTGGATGTGGACTCTCCACCTGAAACTGAAGTTTTGGAAGATGCTCAAGATATAGCAGATGATCCAGAAGAAGCTCCACCAATTGTGGAACCTAATTCTCAAGAAGACCAACCAGAGATCTCTCTCCATGCCTTAGAGTCACCACACCACAAACCATGCGAGTCACAGGTTACTTCAAGAAGCTCCCTCTCACAATACTCATTGATTCGGGTAGCACTCATAACTTCATTGACCCTTGGATTGCCAAACACGTTGATTGTTTTATCCATCATTGCTCCAACTTTGAAGTCATGATTGCCAATGGGGGCACATTACCTTGCAAAGGGAGGTGTCGCAATGTATGTATCTCTATTGGAGATTATAACTTGCGCTCCGAAATGTTTGCCTTGCCCTTAGACAGATGTGATGTTTCGAGAACCCAATGGTTACGCACACTTGGACCCATCTTATGGGATTTTACTGAACTTTGGATGTATTTTTCAGATAATGGGCAAAAACACACATTGAAAGGCTTACACCCAGGGTCTCTCAACATCATAAGTTCACATCGCATGGAAAAGCTTCTTAAGAAGAATTCACACGGCGTCATTGCCCAACTCCATTCCATTCACATGCAACCATCAACGGTCTCCACTCCTGATCTATAAAACGTTTTGCATAGGTATGCACGTGTCTTTGCCGAACCAGTGGGATTGCCACCTTCACAGCGAGAGGACCACCATATTCAGCGCCTTCTTGGAAGTGTTCCTCCCAACATCAAGCCCTACCACTACCCATTTCAGCAAAAGACCGAGATCAAGATGTTCATTCGAGACTTACTAAAGCAAGGCATTATTCGCCCCAGTACCAGCGCATATTCTTCCCTAGTTCTTGTACAAAAAAAAGATGAGTCATAGCATCTTTGTATTGACTTCCACGCACTTAATCACATCACAATCAAGGATAAGTTTCTTATCCCTATTATTGATGAGCTTCATGGTGCTCATTTTTTGTCCAAGTTGGATCTCCACTCTAGATATCACCAAATCCGGTTTCATGAGGATGATATCCCGAAGACAGCCTTTCGCATGCATGATGACCACTATGAGTTTCTGGTCATGCCCTTTGGCCTCACTAATGCTCCAACATTTCAGGGATTGATGAATAAAATATTCCGGCCCTACCTGCGTAAATTCATTCTGGTCTTCTTCGATGATATCCTCATCTATAGTAAAACATGCTCTGAGCATCTCCAACATTTGGAGCTCGCACTGCAACTTCTCTTTGATCATCATCTTTGTGCAAAACAGTCCAAATGTGCTTTTGCCCAGGGCAAAGTGGAGTATCTCAGGGATATTGTTTCAACGCAAGGAGTTCGGGTGGATCCCGAAAAAATCATTGCCATGACAAATTGGCCTCATCCTCAGACACTCAAAAGCCTCCATAGTTTTGTGGTGCTGACTAGACACTATCATAAGTTTGTCAAGGATTACGAGAAGATTGTCGCTCCACTGATGGCTATGTTGAAAAATGATGTTTTTACATAGACACAAGCTGCTGAGTGTGCATTTTGAAAAATTGAAACAAGCTATGTGTACTACACATGTTCTAGTTATGCTAGATTTTGCCAAGATCTTCACTATCAAGAGTGAAGCTTGCGGCAATGGCCTTGGTGTTGTTCTCCTCCAAGGACGCCCCATTGCATTCACCAGCAAAGCCCTTTCTGACAAGAATTTAGTACTCTCTACTTATGAGAAGGAAATGATGGCCATTTTGCATGAAGTACAAAAGTGGCGGCCATACCTATTGGGGAATCATTTTTGCATCAAAACTGATGACCAAAGTTTGAAATATTTTCTGGAACAACGGGTCTCTGCCCCATCACAACAGAAATGAGTCAGCAAACTCATGGGTTATGACTATGAGATCACTTACAAGAAGGGTAAGGACAATATTGTGGCTAATGCTCTGTCTCGCACATTCGCAGACCTAACTTCCCTTTCAGCTATTTCCATGCCTATTCTAAATTGGTTGGATGCTATACAACAGGGGTATGTCAATGACTCATCATCTCAAATCATTCAACAGTTGGCCACTAACCCCTCTGTTATACCGCATTATTCTTGGGATGGTGCTTCTTTGCGATACAAGGGCCATCTGGTGCTTCCCTAGAGCACAAAGCTTCAACGTGTTGTATTTTATGAACTCCATGCTTCTCCATCCGCGAGGCACTCAGGGTTTCTCAAAACAAATGAGCAGGCACAATGCAATTTCTTTTGGAAGGGAATTAAAAAGACAATTCAACAAATAGTGGTTGAATGTGATACCTGTCAATGCAACATGGGTGAAACAACACTCATTCCTAGGTTGCTCGAACCCTTGCCCATCCCTACTAGGATTTGGACAGATATTTCTATGGATTTCATTGAGGGGCTCCCTAAATCTGGAGGGAGAACAATGATCTTGGTTGTGGTTGATTGCCTCTCCAAATATAGTCATTTTTGTGCCCTCAGCCATCCCTATACCACCTCCACAGTTGCACAAATTTTCTTGGCCCAGATTTTTCATCTTCATGGCATTCCTTCATCTATTGTCTCAGATCACGATGCAACCTTCACCAGCTATTTTTGGACAGAACTATTTCGATGTATCGATACCCAACTGAAGATGAGTTCCGAGTATCATCCACAAACAGATGGCCAGACTGAAATTGTCAACAAATGCTTGGAAACTTGTCTTTGTTGCTTCACCTCTCAGCAACATCAGTGTGCAAACTGGCTCCCTCTCGTTGAATGGTGGTACAATACCTCCTACCACACTTCAACTAAAATGACTCCATATGAAGTAGTCTATGGTCAAGCACCACTAGTGCTCCTTCCCTACGCCCCCAATATTTCACTAGTTCAAGTGGTCCACACAATTCTTCAAACCCGAGATCAAATCCTCAGCACCCTGCGAGACAATCTTCATATGGCACAAAATAGAATGAAACAACACGTTGATCAGTGTCGTTCCAAGCGCACTTGTCAAGTCGATGATATGGTTTTTCTTCGCATGCAACCATACAAGCAATCCTCCCTAAAACTCAAAGGGTGTCATACGTTGGTTCCCAAGTTTCATGGGCCCTATAAGGTTCTCCAGAAGATTGGGTCAGTTACTTAAAAATTGGAGCTCCCACCTTCTTCCCAAGTTCACCCAGTATTTCATGTCTCTTGTCTGAAGAAAGTTATTGGCACAAACATAGAGTGCAGACTATTTTACCAAAACTTGATAATGAAGGATCCATCCTTCTTGAGCCGGAGGCAATCCTGGACAAGCGCACAAGCCAACTTCGCTCCCGCTCCATCACAGAGGTTTTAATTAAGTGGCATGGAATGCAACCAGAGGATGCAACATGGGAACCACTAATTCAAATTCAGCACCAATTCCCACATCTGAAGCTTTGAGGACAAAGCTTTTTCTAAGAGGAAGGGGATGTTAGGAACCCATGCTACCCCTTCTCTTTTCTTTGTTAGTATATTAGTTGCTATGGACGCATATGATTTGTAAGTCGTCCCATGAGCATTTTGTTTTATCCCACATTCATGGGAACTAGTAGTTGCTTAGATTAAACTTAGTATATAAGTGTTAAGGCCAATAAAGGCATCCAGGAATTTATTGTATTGAGCTTGCTCAAAGGAAGTTGCCCCTTGAAGTGGTTTGGGATCAATATAATCCCTTCGATGTTTCTGCTAATCATAGAAATCTGTTATTTCATACATTTTCAGTAAATTAATTTGCTATTTTGTGCATTTTCATTAATTTGTTGCAGGAGGATCCTCTCACATATGGACTTTGATAAGACCTATGAACTATGATAGATATATGGACTGTGATAGACGATATGAACTGTGGAAACCCATGGATTAAGACCTGACTATATTAGTTTTTTATGGTTGAACATGTACTGTGAATGCACTATATATGTTTGTGTGCCTAAGTTGATGCATGCATTATCTATATGATTGAGTCTTGACAAACCCTACTTCATTGAAATGCCCATGAATGTATAACTAGACCTTATTGATAACCTTCCCTCATTGTGTGTGTTGCTAAGAGTAAATTGGGCATGGAAGAGGATCCATGTAATACCCCTCACCTTGTCGTAATGCTTCCCTGTCGACCTTGCATAGGGAATTGGTTGCGACATGTTGGTTGTGTCGCATGTGCGCACAGTTTGTGTGTGATTCCTTGTTGGAGGTGGTATTCTTGGTCTTCAAGTTGCCTTGAGGGGATAGCAAAGTGGGACCAAGTCTTTTATGACCCACGTAGACTCGTTTCAAGATGTTTTGAATGATGTTAGAGACAGTACATTTAACCGCTAATGCCTTCTTAGTGCGTCACCATGGGTTTCGAGTTTGCGATGATGGAGGGTGGCCGATTCTCAGCGTTTGGACAACTTACTGTAAAATCAAGATTGACGTGTTATCTTATTTCGTTCTTATCCAGCCCAGTTTCGACTGTGTACAGACTCTAGACATCATGTTCAACAATTGTTCCGATTTAATGTCTTTCACCTAGTCCTCACACGGAATTTTATCAGAGTTCGTTTTGGCAGTAATTCCTTTGCTTTAAAAATTCCCATTTTGTGGTTATTTAAATGTTTCCCTGTTAATAGAGGTTATTACTAATAATTATTTTTTTAAATAAATATTTATGTTCTTCAACATATTAAATGTTTAAAAAAATGAATTAAAAAGAAATTATAATTTTGTTTTGGCAAATTTAATGAAAATTGATGTGAGGTGTTAGCATTTATGTCTAGGGCATTAAATTATTGTGGGTGGAAGCTTTCATTATGCCAAAGATAATGGACACGCATCTTTCCATGTGAAGGCATATTGGAATTCATGTCGCTGACATAATCATTCGTGAAGGTGGAGCATGTTTTTGATTGAAGGAAATTTTAAATGATTTTTATTCCTTTTGGCAAGACCATTGAAGAAGAAATATGCCATGTTTGAGAGTAACGCCACATGGAGTTATCAGATCTTGCTGAGAGGTTAAAGTTTCCTCCTGGCAACCTGTTTTTCTTCCCCAATGCCCTAATGTTGCTGCCCAATGCCCTACCAGAGTGCCATTTTGGAGACAAGGAAAGAGCAATTTGGTGGCTCAGGGAAGTTGAGATTCTTGTGCAGATATCTACCCTGATCTTCTTTACAATTAGCCTTCATTTTTTTGAGCCATAGTTTGATAAAAGGATTTTTCTTTACTTTGAAACCCTACTATATTATGTTATAAAATTCTTCTTACTTTGGCAATCTAGGTTATTGTTAGTTGGTATGAAAATTATCATATCTGATTTTTTTTAAACACATAACAATCCATATCTTTATCAAGCTGTACCCTTTTGTGAGTTGTGGCCTTGGAGTTTTTGCATTTCAATCTTGTGTTGAGGGAAGGACACCCCAGTAAATTGGTCTTTTGTTGAATGTTATACCAATTATTTTAGTTTGAATTCTCTTTAGCTTTTGGATGTTTTTATGGCAGTGCAACACCTAGAGGGTTGTTAGTGTAGATTTTTATTTCATTTAATGGTTTTTCCCTACACATATTTAGTTAGCTTGCTTAGATGTCACTTAAGTATTTAATAAAGGTCATCGTGAAAGATAATCCAACTTCATAAGGACATGAAGACATGTTTATTTTTCACCTATATAATGTACCTTCCTAAAACTTTTATGGCTAATAACCAAATGAGTAAATGTTAATAATACAATTTCTTTATTGTGAAGACAATGCAGATGTCAAAACCTTAGAAATAACTATAAACATGAACTAGATTCATGACAACCATTTTTAGAAGGTTTCAAGTATTTTGCTTAGTTTTCGCACATATCCGTATTACCAGAGTCTTCAATCAAAAAAAGTTTTATGGATTTTTCGAAAAAAATAGTGGATTCCCGCCAACTCACAAAAGGTCTTAGCCCCTTGATCATATGGTATAATCACATGGGGGGCTTAAATTTTGATTCCTACTAGTGGGGGCTTAATCTTAACACCCAAACTAATTCTCCAATCAACCCAAACATTTTCAAATTTATGCAAAATGAAGATCATTATTTTTTGCGAGCAAGAAACATTCAAACTCCCATAACATTCAATGGACAGCTCCTTTTAAGGTGTCATTTTTTTTAAAGTGCGAGTTTTTGGAGCTCTACGCATTGATGATATTCTCATGCCTTGTAAAATTGAACCTCTATAGATTCAAATGAGTTGCATATCATTGTCTTTCAGCACATACTTCATTTTTGCACTATAGATCAAAGTCAAGTTATGCCTCTTACCCCGTTCAACTATCACAAGTGGAAAGTCAAAATACAAATCCTCTTGAGGAGGCAAGGCTTCCACCAAATCATGATGGGTACAAAAAAAGAACTAACATTGGATGTAGAGAAGGTGAAGTGGTACAACAAAAGTGACAAAACCTATGGTCTTCTATACCTATCTATCTTCTGACTTGTTCTTTCATATAAAATCTGCAACTACTCCTAATGAAGTGTCAACCACATTTTGGGAAGCAGGGCATCATGAGGGGTCTTTGAGCCCAGGTGATTTTGATACAATACATGACTTCTTCACAAAGTTCAAATAACTCAAGTTACAATTAAAATTGTGCGGCATTGACAAAAAATATGATCAATTGATTCTTTCCATCCTTGCCAAATTGGGTTTTGACTATTTTATTTTCATTTCTACCCTCCACGCCACCAAGCGTGCCCTTGGAGCTACATGGACCATGTTGTCCTTGGATGACTTTGTTGTTGACTTGACTTGAGAGTACGACAAGTTCATTCAAATGTGTACACTGAAATCATCTAAATCGCATACTTTAATTGAGTCATGACAAACAGAAGGCTTTTAGTAGCAAGGAGAAGAAATAAAACAAGGACCTAGAGCAAAGAAAGGATCATAAATTTGATACTAAATCCAAAGCATCAAAAAAGTCCTCTTCAGACGAGAATCCCAAGAGAGACTCACTTGTGCCTATTGCAAGCAATTTGAACATGATGAATCCAAATGCATGAAGAAACAAATTGACCAACTAAAATGCTCAAAAAACACAATATCAGTGTCGTTGATTCTACCAATCAGAATTCAACAACATCGTAATCTTCCAAAACCAAAGACAGTAAAAAGGGCAAAGATAGGGGCAAAGCACTAGTTATAGTTACGTCCCAAGCTCCCAGGGTTTCACATGGGTTATTGATTCTGGTGCCTCACACCACATGGTTTCATCACAAGAAACATGTTCTCGTCCTTGGAGCCTTGTTTTATGCCTTCCATCTTATTGGGTGACAATAATTCCATTGAAGTTAATGGGAGTGGATTTGTTGAAGTGAATGATGGGTCATTTCATGAAGTTCTATGTATTCCCTCTTTATCTACCAATCTTCTATTTGTTTATCAGATCACTCACATCAATTCGGACAAGAGTTGAATTCACACCCAATTCATTGGTTATTAGGGAAGCAAACATTGACTCCATTGTTGCATTTGGGAAAGCAGATCACCAATCATAATTGTATATTTTCTCCCATTTTGTTCCTGATCAACCTCTACTACACTGCTCACTTATTCAAATCGGGTGAATAAATTATGGTATGAGCAATTCGATCATCTCAACTATCACTACCTGGACCAACTCAGTGGTCAAGTCATGGTTTCAGGGTTGCCATGGGTCAAGTTTTCTAATGGAGTTTGCCAAGGTTGAATTCTTGGTAAGCATTCTGAAGAGAAGTATGACAAAGACAAATCACATAGAGTTGAACACATATTGGAGATTGTCCACAATGACATTGTTGGTCCATTTCCAAAACCTTCATTCACCAGGGCTAAATACATGCTTACTTTCATCGATGACTTTTCGAGATATACTCGGGTGTACTTTCTTTAGCAAAACCCTGAGGCCTTTGATCATTTTCAGGTCTTCAAGACGCTTGCAAAAAAACAATCAGGTAAAGCCATCAAGATTTTGTGCACCGACAATGGTGGTGAGTATGTCAGTAACTGTTTTGAGCAATTCTGCACACCAGAGGAGATTGAACTACAACACATAGCTACATAAAGTCCTCAACAAAATGGTGTTGCAAAGCACAAGAACAGGGCCTTGAAAGATATAGCCAACTATATGCCACACTCCAAGTCTCTTGCACCCTAGTATTAGGCTGAGGCCATCAATTGTGCTTGTTATATCCAAAATCGAGTTCCTTATAAATCATTGAAGCGAGTCACTCCTTTTGAAGTATGAAGCAGTTCGAAACCCACAATGAAGCACTTCTAAGTGTTTGGATCTCCTGTTACACCCTACATTCTGAAGGAAAAACATAAGGCAATGGAACCTCAAAATCAACATTTATCTTCGTTGGATACCCTGAGGGTGTAAAGGGATACAAGTTTCTCCATCCCACCACTCATGCGTTGTTCGTTGAGAGGAGTATTTGTTTTCAAGAGGGTCATTCGGACTCCACACTCGACACCTCTCCCCTTAGATGCATTGGGATTTGATGACAATTCTGATAATTCAGATCTGCCTGAACAACTCCCTGATAAACCAGATTCCTCTTCTAGTTCTAATGATGAAAATAGTGATGAGAATTCCCCTCCTAGAATATCTTCAGAGAACAAGGAATCCCCTCCTGACTCTCTGAGCACTGGTCCTCTTTGGGCTAGACAAACACTACAAAGTGTTGGCCAATGGGTTGGAGATCCATCAAACAACAAGGAAACACGTTCACAATTCCAAAATGCCCCATACACTTTCATTGCATCTGCTTTTGATCCACAATCATTTCGTGAGGCATCAGGGAACCCTAAGTGGAATACTGCTATAGAAGAGGAATAGTGTTCCTTGTTGAGGAACAACACTTGGGATTTAGTCCCTCTTCCTAAGGGAAGAAAACTTGTTCGATGTAGGTGGATCTACCAAACAAAATTTACAGCAAATGGGTATGTAGACAAGTTCAAACCACGTTTGGTAGCAAAGAGTTTTTCTTAGGTACCTGGTATTGACTATATACCGAGACGTTTGCCCTAGTTGCCAAAATGAACTCAATCTGACTCACTCTTGCTATAGCTACAACACATCATTGGGATGTTCGTCAAATGGATGTGAAGAGTGGTTTTTTTACAGTGACCTCAAAGAGGAAATATACATGGAGCAACCACAATAATTTGTGAAAGATTCCTCCTTAGCTTGCAAATTTCGAAAATCTATGGTCTCAAACAAGCTTTTCGAGCTTGGTATGCTAAGATGGACTCCTTTCTTCTTTCGGTTGAGTTCACCAAATCCCATTCTAATCCAAATGTCTACATTTTACAACAGGGTGATTCATTGTTGTTTGTAGTTCTCTACGTGGATGACCTATTGATCACAAGGATTTCTTCAATCACCATTGCAACACTGAAAATTGTTTTGTTTGACAGGGTCTCAATGACTAACTTGAGCTTGTTGCATTACTTCTCCAGGATTGAAATTTCTCGATCTAGACTTTGAGATCACTATTGCACAATCCAAGTATGCTCTTGATTTGCTTGCACAGTTTAACATGGTTGACTGTAAACCAGCTCCGACTCCTTTTCTATTTGGTGTGAAGCTTGAGGTTGATTGTCCATCTCCTTTGGTTGATGCTTCCTCGCATCGACAACTTGTTGGCAGTCTCATCTACCTTACGCACATTAAACATGATATTCCATATACAATGGACATGATCTCTAGATTTATGCAAGTACCACATGAGTTGTACTGGAAAGCAACTAAACCGATTCTCCATTACATTCAAGGCACACGGTTTCGAGATTCACTATGGAATAGGCATCGATATCAACTTAATTGGTTATAAGATTTAGATTGGACTGAGGATACTCAAAATCGTAAGTCTACTCCAGACTACAGTTTCTTCCTTGGTTCAGTTTTGATTAGTTGGTAAAGCAACAAACAGAATGATATTGTTTTATCTTCTACAGAAGTAGAATACAAAGGAGCTATCAATCTTGCCACTGAGACTATTTGGCTTTAGAGGATTCTCACCGAGTTTGACATCTAGTTTCGCCAACCAACAGTCATCCTCCAGCTCTGACTCCTTTTCTCTCTGGTGTGAAACTTGAGGTTGATTGTGCATCTCCTTTGGTTGATGGTTCCTCGCATCGACAACTTGTTGGCAGTCTCATCTACCTTACGCACATTAAACATGATATTCCATATACAATGGACATGATCTCTAGATTTATGCAGGTACCACATGAGTTGTACTGGAAAGCAGCTAAACCGATTCTCCATTACATTCAAGGCACACGGTTTCGAGATTCACTATGGAATAGGCATCGATATCAACTTAATTGGTTATAAGATTTAGATTGGACTGAGGATACTCAAAATCGTAAGTCTACCCCAGACTGCAGTTTCTTCCTTGGTTTAGTTTTGATCAGTAGTTAAAGCAACAAATAGAATGCTATTGTTTTATCTTCTATAGAAGTAGAATACAGAGGAGCTATCAATCTTGCCACTGAGACTATTTGGCTTTAGAGGATTCTCACCGAGTTTGACATCTAGTTTCAAAAACCAATAGTCATCCTGTGTGACAACCAAAGCACAAACCAGATCTGCGAAAATTCGGTCCTCCATCGGACCAAGCATATCGAGATTCACATGCATTTTATTTGGAAGCTAATCCATGAACAAGTCATTGATCTCCGCTACATCCAAACAACAGAGCAAATTGTTGATATATTCAATAAACATTTCACTAAGAGCAAGTATCTTCATTTACGGGCTCTTCTTGGGGTTCACGCAGATCCAACATCCTCCTCTAGGGGGCATTTTTATGTACTTAGATACCTCATTAGGTCTTTGTGTCGGGACTCAATTCTACTACCCACCTAAACTACGCTTAAGGGGGGTGTTAATGTAGGTTTTTATTCTATTTAATGTTTTTCCCTACACATCTTTAGTTAGTTTGCTTAAATGTCTCTTAGGTGTTTAATAAAGGTCATTGTGAAAGATAATCACACATTCATGAAGAAGTGAGGACATGTTTATTTTTCACTTATATAATGTACCTTCCTAAAGCTTTTATGGCTAATGAGCAAATGAGTAAATAATGCTAATACAATTTTTTTATTGTGAAAACAAGCTTCTTCCATTTGAGTCGTTTTATTTAGATTTCACTACTCTATACAGGGTTTCTTCGTGCAATCGATCCTATCCAAACCGATCCTCGATTGTGGCCCACTCTGACAAGAGTTGCATAATTGTTCCTAGTGGTCTCCCTACAATATGAAATCGCCCTCTTTTTGCTTATTTATGTGCTTATCTACTTACCACGTTTCAATTTTCACCTGATGCCTTTGTTTTGCCTTTGAATCACTGTGTAGCACTAGAAGGAAGCATATTATTTGGTGTTTGCAAAGAAGCGTGTATAATTGCGCTAAAGCTTCATGTTTTGAAGATATAGATTTAGATTTGCTTTTATTTTAACGTCACTGATTTAAATGAAAATTCGCTGACAGAGAGAACCATCCAATTGGAAAAAACATTGTTATATTCATGTTTTAGGCACACTTTTATAAACAGAGATGGGTCGATTGGTAGTTTCATCAAGTTACAATGACTTTTGGTCATTGGATCTACTTTAGTTTTCCACAAAGTGGTGACAATTTTGTTGTGAGTATTAAATTGCAAATATAAATCTCTATCATCCCTCATTGAGAAATTACTAGTAAATAATGAAGTTTCAGAAATAATCTCACTCCAGGGGAGTGCTAATACACTTGTAAAGCATAGATTGTAGCTTGCTTGTGCACAATCTTTTCTTACTTGGCAAAGCTTTTCGATTGTCAGTGGTTGAGAGTATAGCATGTAGTGCACTTCTCTGATATGTGATTCTATATTTCATAGAGATATGTTCTCAAATCTAAGTCATATAACATAGAGATGGTTTTCGTAGAAAACTAATTTTTGAATGTGAGAGTTCTTTATGTAATTAAATTCATAATTGCTCTTAATAATATTTTTTTTAATAAGGATAGAGGGGGGATTAACTAGGGACCTTAATCCCTACAAGAGGAACCAATACAAAAAGAGTCCAAAAGACTCACCAAGCCCAAAAGATCAAACAATACAAAGCAAGCTCAAAACAGCTTAAAATAGGCAAAATACAATCTGAAAACCGCTGAAAGAACTCCAAAAAAAGTGGTACAACCAGAAACACAATAGCAAAACTCCAACCAACCTCTAACTACCAGAGCTCCCTACCGCATCTTCCCCACAACTTTTTATGCGTTTTAAATTGGAATCTATCTGATGGAACATCTATTCCTTATCTATATCTTTAGAGCATTCACTACATATAAGGTTCTTACCCAGAGCCATATTATCATGATCTAATAGGCCCTCCAAATGAACCCTTAGATTTCCCATATTTTGAATGCCCTCATTCATGGCCGCTTTGTTGCAATTAACCAAGTAATTAATATTGTTTTTGAGCTTGTCAATCTTGCACTCCAAAGCTCCAACTCTATCCTTCGACCTTTGAATTTAGTTTCTCCATTCGTTTTTTGTGTCTCTCTGGGTCAGGTACTCATTGTCGTGTTGAAGGCTTTTGACTTTCCCTTTGAGTTTTGTAATCTCCCTCATGAACCATCTCATGAGAGATTTCTACAGGTCCAGGTCCTCAATCTTAACCGTTTTTTGTTAACCAATTAATGAGTCAACAACATTGTTGAAACTAGCATTCGGGTCATTCCGTTGAGTCCCCAAATCTTCCACAACGGTCTCCTTGAAATCATTAATTGCTTTCCTTTTTCTTTGTCTGCCTTATCGACAAGATCATTTTTCTTCTCCTTTTCAGCGTCATTATGGGGATCCGACCCCTCCTTATCAACTGAATCTCCATCCAAGGATATAGGGTGCCCATCAAAAGTTCCAACAACTGATTTCTCTCCAACCCCCGGTTAGCCCTTTTAGCATTTTTCAGGTGGCTCTTGATGTTTGCACTTTGAGCTTTAGTGGTGGGCCTTCTGCTAGTGTGAGCTTTGGGAGAAGCACTACTCATTGGATACTTGATCCAAACCCTCTGAATTTTTTTTTTTTTCCTTGGTACCCTTGAGAGAATTGGGCATACCGAGAGGAATTTGGTTCATACCTTTAAAATACTTGTGAATTGGGTATATGACACCTTGATGTTGAAGAATAGTGTATCTATCCTCTTTTACCTTGTTGATAGAGCTTTCCAACAATTGAAAGATATAAAATAGTAGGCTTAACAGCATGAAATGCCGAAAATAATTTAAGAAAACAAAGTGTAACCAATGCACGACATTATCCCTGTCTTCCAGCATAATGTATTGCTTGATGCAGTAAGCCACTTCCCCAAAGGCACTGGGGAGAGAATCTCTGTCGAAGCCATTGTGTAATTCCTCCAACATTTCTCCTTCCATAAAAAAACTATTTCTTTCTTTTTTGAAATCTCTACTAATCTTATAGACTTTTGTCACCTCCATGGACAAACCAATAACATGAGCAATTAAATCTTAGGTAACATCAATCAAAACCCCATTAATATTCAACATTCTATTATCCCAAGAATTGACAAAAAGGGCCAAAACGTGCTTGTTGTGGCCTTCAATCCTCTACATAAATCTCATCATACCTCCAATTTGCAAGATCTACCATACCTCCTCATTGTCCTTCACGTCCTCAAACATCTTGGGTTCAGTTCTATTAGGAAGCCCCGTGAATAAACTTTGAATTTGATTCTACAAGTTCCACACAAAGTCGGAACTTTTGAAAATCCCAAAATGCATAAATATATAATTTAACACCCTATTTTGCGCCATACCTCTCCACTTAGAACCATCATTATACTTTCTCAAGGCATCAAGAGGCTCTAAACTCCTATATCTCCGACCAATCCCATCGAGAATTCCACTTATGATATATATTCATGCAATCATAAATCATCAAATACACATAGTGGACTACATTAAAACCAATTCTGCTACACAACAATGGCGAGAGTTATTTTTGTTTTGATTCAAGCTTGTGAAGTTATTTTTAATGGATGGAGACTTGATAATAACTGTGAGTTCAATAATAGTTAAATTGTGAATGAATGAGGTAGATTATATTATTGCTTTTCTTTTAAAGTTGCATATGATACTTTGAAACATTATGTACCTTGGATATGTACTTAAATCACAGTTTTATGCTGATCTCATATAGTAGTAAATGACTTACATGATTAAGTTATCTTGGATCATGTTATACCTATTCATATATTCTACTTGTGTTATAGAAAATTTATTGAAAATACCTTGCTTAGAAATCTATTTGTATGAAATATCAGGGTAGATATATGCAGAAGGATAAACGTGCCAACTAATCGTTGACCCGCGTATTTGTGTGATTTTGAATGCAGGGTTAGTGTTTTTGTGGTAGAATAGTGTTGGATAATGCTTTCATTGCTTGCATAGAGTTAAGCATGCATATGTAACTGCCCATTTTGGTTACAGTGGGCACTAATCAAGGGTCGGATTGTGACAAACTACGTAAATGAAATCAAATAAATATATTATTATTTATATTATAACTTTGATTATTAAAGAGAGATTAATTGTTTGATACAATTTTGATTCCTTCTCGCTATAAAAATATTTTAGTGATGATTCATCTTGGCTTAGTGACCTAATAACATAGCTTATTCTTATTATCTTGAGAAGGCTTGTTGCCTTAGCGATGAAGGTGTTTACGACAAGTTTATCCTTTTGGTTTCATTTGTGGACCAATGTAGTTGATCATTATACTCTAGGGGAAAAAGAGTCCAAACTAATAGGATGATTAGTGTTCTAATTCGATGGATGAGACTATAGTTTTTTTTTTGCCTTTTTGTGTGAACCAACCATATCGATGATTACTTTCATGGATGATCTATCCTTTTTGTTTTCAATGAATCATGTTAGGTACGTGATGAGATTGTGAAACCTTTAGTAATGAGACTTCTCTTCTTGAGTTACCTTAATTTATAAATTGAAGTTGCTCAAACTCTTCTTTTGGCAAGATTGTTCAAAACAATTTCTAGTCTCACGAGATCTTGATCACCTAATCTTAACGAATGAGAGTTGAAATATTGGTGTAATCAAATTGCTTGTGTTTACGATCAACCATTTAGTGAGTAATGATTAATCACGAGCATTTTAGCAATCAAGACCACTTTTGCTAGTGCAAAAAACTAGTATTTTCTCTTTGGAATGTGGTCCATATAAATAGATAAAGTTGAGTTTTGTTGCAACCAAGACTTGGAAGTTATTCCTTTTGAACACAAAAATTGCTTTCTGCTTTCAAATTAATTTTTTCTAGCTCTGGGACCCTTTTTCCCTTCCGATTCTAAAAAGTTTTTTTTTTCAAAAGCCAAAACTCAATTGCCTCAGTTTTCCATGTGGAATCGATTTGGAATCGGCGATAAACAAATACCTGGAAGTGGATATTCCTGGAACTGAGAGTTGTATTTGAATTTCGTTAGCTTTATATTATCTAACGTGCATTCAAATTTAGTGATTTTGACTTTTTGCTATTTTTACAGGGCCGTTCCTTAGCCGAATTGTATGAAAAAATTGTAGTTGGTTTGTCGATTTAAAAACTAGCGTTTTAGTTGTTCTCTCTTCTGTTGACATATTTGAGTTATTTCTAGCTTAGAGAATTGGTTTTAGGTGTCGAAAGTGTTCCTCCCCTTGGAGACATTTTATCTGAAGTCGTTTTGTACCCAATTTGTGAATTCGAGAGAAGTCCAAATTGGTACTTTTTTCTAGTGTGTTTGTGTTTCTTGATGTAGACTCGTTCTTTATTTGTCTACTTTGGATTGAGTTTCTCCTTGTGACCATTTGTGTGTGTTAAAGTGATTTGACCTTATGGTTTTCCTTTCGAGAGTCACTTTTAGCCTCTTGAGTTGTCACCGTCCTCGTTAGCAAGAGATGCAACTTAGGAGTTGTTCATTTGTTGTCCAAGTGTGATTCGTTCTTCTTGAGTTCCCTTCGCCTACATGAATCGTTTTGGGGTAGCAATATGTTTGCTTACATTGTTCCTTACTCTCTCTCACTGTTGAAAGGATAGCATAATCGAAGACAATTTAAAGGCATTTGAGTGTGATCAAGAGGTAGTAGTGGATGTCCCTGAGCATGTACTTTGTTTGTCGTTTATCTGCCTCATCGTTGGTTGTTCTGGTAATAAATTTGTGCTTTTTGTTTTGGTTTGTACCGTTGGGAACTTCATCTTGTTCTATATGGTTCCGGTAGCTACTTTAGTTAGCTTTTTACCCTCCACAAAACCGATTTCACCTTTCGTCGTTGTGTTACATAAGTGTGAAATCATGTGTTTTGCGTTTGGGCAATGTTGGAAGGAACTTCTTATCTCTACCTAGTGTTCCGCATCATCTTAGTTGGTGCATGATTCGTCAACCTGGGAGTGGTTTGTGTTGGATCAGTCACCTACGTTGACCTTTTTCCTAGTTCAATGCTCGTTTCATATCTACTGAAGAACATTTTTACTCTTGCTTGTTCTGAGACAGTTGCTTGTGTATGCCACTATTGGTGTAGAGTTTGTTCTTTTTGATTTTGTTCTTTCTAGAGAAGCCTTTTGTAGTGCTTGTGTTGTTTTGTTTTTAAATTGGTGCATTTCGTGTATAGTTTTGAGTTGTGAATCTTTGGGCATGACACTCCAGCATACACACAACACATGCATGCACACATACATATAAGTCCGGGAGTGTGGTAATTCTTATAGGGAACTGACTGTGGTTTTCTATAAGTTCAACTTGTACATATATGTTCCTCTAGATATGCCTACCTATCATGATGTATGCATTATGTGTATGATTGAGTCTATGTACATGATGCATACATCATGATAGGTAGGCATAA
This sequence comes from Torreya grandis, assembly GCA_037957365.1. Lineage (NCBI taxonomy): Eukaryota > Viridiplantae > Streptophyta > Pinopsida > Cupressales > Taxaceae > Torreya > Torreya grandis. The sequence goes on from JARHVA010006832.1 coordinate 258,574, forward strand.
CTAGAGGAACATATATATACAAGTTGAACTTATAGAAAACCAGTCAGTTCCTTACAAGAATTACCACAGTCCCTGACTTATATGTATGTGCATGCATGTTTAGGTTGGTCTAGGGGTGGTTGCAGCTACGCATCAGTATTGTCATAAACTTCAATGGCTGTAGATGTACATGCATGTTTATGTTGGTCTGGGGGTGGTTGCAGCTGTGTAAACCTTGAAAGGGTCCTGGACATGAGTATTAAGCGTCAGTATTGTCATGAAATTCAATGGCTGTAGATGTTCGGTTATGGATCTGTGAGGTAGATTATAATTATCATTCTTGGCTATCTAGACATTGCCTTCTTAGTAGGACTGTGTGTTCAGCCATGAGACTCTGACCTAGTTACGTATGTTGGTTTTTTCCTTTCAGGCACACATTGGAAAACCCTAGTGTAGGGACTAATGGCTGTGAGACATAAATGGCAGAGTATGTTTTATTTATTGTTGATATCTTGTTCTCCTGAACTGTAAGAGTAGAAACCCATGGTAGGGGACTTGGACTGTGACCACTCCATGATAAACTAGAATGTGGTTTGTATGGCTGTTGCTTAGCAACTCTCTAGCTGTAGATAACGATGGAGATTCACCGATAAAAAAAAAAAAAATCTCTTGCTGTGGATGGAAGTGGTAAGCTAGGTCTTGAGGGTGGTCGAAATGACAATGGGAGGTTGATCCCATTGCCTTTCCCAACACCCAAAGGCCTTATCCAGGAGTGAAAATCTTATGATGCATTATTAACTAAGGGGCTGTGAAGAATAAAGTATGCTCTTGGACCACATATAGAACATAAGGTTGCTTTTTATGAGTAACAGACAATTCCGAACATATGTACTTTGGGATCTCTATCCTTGTGTGGGTATGACTGAAAACACCTGCTATGAATAGGTTGTAAATACAGATAAAGACCATGTTGAGATATGTGTGGATATGAAGTGAGTTGGGCATGTTGGCAAAGGCAAGAGAAACCCTGTTCCCCTTGACTTCCCCAACATTCCCATATCACCTCTGAATATAGTTATTTTACACATTTTCATTATTGGTGATATGGGTTTACTATGTAGTATGATGCTTATGAGTACCCTGAAGCTATACAGTGACTTGACTACTTGGTAATATGATTGGAAGCTGCCATGTTTGATGAAAATGCTTACTGATTTATAAGCCATTATATTCATTGACTTGGTCTACCTTGTATGAGGTGTGAGAAAGATTAATTGCTAGATTTACCTTGAAATCAAAATAGGTTAGTTATACTAGTATAATGTTTCCAGTTAGAAGGGTGTAAACTAATAATGAGATGGTTGTGCATTATGAACAAATGGACTTCGAACCGCTGAGGGTATTTTATAAGACCCTTCCAGTATAGGGTTCAGTAGCAGGGATTTTATGGTTGCCACCTCTTTAAGTCTTTGGCCGAAGCATGATTGTACGATCATTAGTCTCATTCATTGTATTGTCTAGTTCATAGTGTTTGTCATGGATTGTCTGTAGATAGCGATGATGTTTATTGTTGCATCTTCTGGTTCTAATTGACTTGATTTATGATGGTAATTAGTACTTGTTTAACACATGGTCCCCTGATTCTCTCGTCAGTTGGTTTCTCTTGTCGGCCGCCCTCGTTGAAGAGTAGGACCACTCCCATTTGGGAGATAAGCAGGGGCATTGTAAGGCTACATGGTTGGAGATAAGGCACCTCAGTGATGCTCTCCCTCTCCTAATCTGGTATGTTGGTGTTACATGCATACTGTTGTATGCAGAGTAAATTTGAGAGCACCTTTTGGAGTTAGAGACAGTTTGTTTTCCTTGTGCAAACCTTATTAAGCAATGCAGTAACAATATGAGATATTGTCCTTGTTGAGTTGTAGGCTCAGCAGTTGTAATCGTTTCTTATTTCAGCCAGTGGGTTTGGTGTGTTCCCTACAATTCAATTCTATGGAAACATGGATATACTGACTTGTACATGCATATTTGACCATACTCACATTAGTGGTTACTATTTCAAAAGAATTAAATGCATGCTTATATAAATTTAATCAAAAAGATGCAGTTCATGCTATTTGATGTTATAATTTTTTATGCTTGAGGAATACCCAATGTGTTAGGAAATGAGATTTGAGTAAATGATGTATTCTGCTTACAATATTAATTTCAGAATAGAGGTGTAGTCTAATGGTATTAATTACAATTTTTAATTCAGCTTGTGGTTGTTTTTATCTTCATTGCATTGCTAGATCCTTGGAATCCACATGGTAGGTCATTGTCCGAAGTCCATCGAAGGTTCTGGAACTCGTGCTTAAAAAAACATATGTTTGAATGTGTTTTCCTGTATTCGATCGAGGGGCCACTACAGAAGAAGAGGTTTCATGCCAAGAGATGATGTGAGTGATGTTGAGAAAGAACCAATGCAAGCAAATGAACAACAATTACATGCTGATCCAGAAGGTGAAAGAGAAAAAGATTGGTTATAGCCATATAAAGGATTGGAAGAGGAATGCATATGGAAGTACCACAATTTTCTGAGACTCCGAACCCAAAATAATTGATAGATTAAGTGGTTGATATGGAAAAGTACTTGAAATTTGATGAGGTTAAGGACCCAAGAAGAGTGGTCATGGCTCAAACAAAACTGAAAGGTCATGCAGCCTTGTGGTGGAAAGAAGTACAAATAGAGAGAAACAAACGAGGAAAGACCAAGATCATAAGATAGGATAGAATGGTGACCAAGCGGAAAGGAAAGTTTCTTCCTTTGGATTACTAGTTGACGCTACTAAAGAAGTTGCAAAATCTAAGGCCAAGAGAGTTGTCAATGAAGGATTATACAGAAGAATTCTACAAGCTAAACATAAGGTCTTCTCATAGTCAGATGGATCAAGAAAAGGTGGCCAAGAAAATAAATGGACTGAAAATAAACATTCAAGATTAGTTGAGCATGGTGAGGTTGCACACAATTGATGAGGCATATCAGTTTATCTTGAAGGCTGAAGAAAAGTTAAATACAAGACAACAAAAACCAGCAAAGGATAGGAGTGATGTGCTGAATAAAAGAGACATACAAGGAGACTTGAAAGGTCAAGCTTTGCAGTTGGAAGGAGAGGTCAGCTCTTTGCCACTTGAGCCAAATGAAGAGGAAGATGAGAAGCTTGATGCTCATGGAACTAAAAATATAATGAGGGTCAAGAATTTTGAAATTGTTTTGAATGTGGAGTGTATGGTCATCAAGCATTTGAGTGTCCTCCAACAGAGGCTAAAACAAGTCAATGGAGTGATAATCACTGGAAAGCAGGGCAGTCCTATCAATCAGCAATGCAGGAGTGGGAAGAAGATGATCTAGTGACATTTGATGGCTCAGTTACAACCAAGAAATAAAGAATGAACCTGGTGCTGAATGGAAGGAGCTTGAAGACTAAACAGAAAGTAAAAGGAACCATGCCAAATAAGGCATATTTTCGGAACTAAGTGCAAAACAAAAGGCAAGTGCTGTGATGTTATAGTTGATAGTGGAAGTACCAATAATATGGTGTACATTGAGTGTAGACAAGCTGAAACTTAAGTGTACCACAAACCCAGAGCCATATAGAGTGTATTGGTTAGTAGAGGGGCATGAAATCACTATGTGGGAACAACACATGATAGATGTGAAATATGTAGATATAGGGATAATATTTTGTGTGATGTTTTGCCTATGGATTCATGCCATATCCTATAAGGAAGACCATGACACTTTGACAGTAACGCTAGGTATGATAGAAGGGACAATGTAGTTCCTGTTGGGAAGAATGCGTAAAGGTGAAGACTAATCCCATTGAAGGAACAGGGTGGAATAAAGAAGCACCAAAGTCATATGATTTTGCTTAATACAAAGGAGGAGACCCTAGCAAAAGAGGAAAGGAAGGAGATTACAGAAAGGGAAGCAAGAGAGAGAAGATTTGTTTCTAGTATCCTCAGAGGCGCATGAGGAAGGGAAGAAAGCAAAAGATTTGAATGAGAATGATTTAGATCATTTCACAATGGCAGAAGACCATCTCTTACTTGAAGAATAGTTGAATCTGATTGAAGACTTGTTTGATTCAGTATTGAAGAGGGAGGAACACAAGGACATAGCAGTAAGGCATGATGAACATGATGAGAAGTCAAGAGAATCAGTTGAGGTGAAGAATAAGTAAAGGAACCTCTGGAAGCCAAGTATGCAGCAAAATTTCAATGCTGATCACACAAGAAGATGGGGTAGAAATGAGGAAAGAAAAAGTGCAGTTCTGCAACTCATCCCTAGTTCAAATTTTGTTTGACCAGTCCGCTGAAGAAGCTTTTCAGAGAGATGTGGATGAGTTGTTTGAAGCCATCATGAAAAACGAAGTTGATTTAGAGTACATCATAACAACAGAGGCTGAGAATTTGTTTAACCTTGCTGTGAAATCTGAAAAGGAGAAAGACAAAGGTTTTTTTAGAAGCAGCATTGAAGGCCATGATTGATCAACAAAATGCATTTGCAGTTCTGAGGAAGAAAGAACTCTTTGCTAACCAAGATCTGCAGGAGGAGGATGAAGAAATGCGTTCCTGGAGTGAAAGCAACATATTTCCAAGATGCAAAGGAGGAGCAAGAATTGGACATGATACAGTCCAACCATTCAGATATATACATGAGCGAGCAAGAGGGTTATGAAAGCATAGCACGCATCATCAGCATAGGAATTATATTCAGGATGAGGAACTAGATGAGACATAGAATCAAAATAAACCGGAATAAATTGACTCCAGCTCTGTGAGTAGGAGCTCACATTTTCAATTACCCAAGGCAATCTTGCATCCCCAAAAACAAATACATGGTTTTGAAATCTCAACTCCCTGTCGTAGGAGATGGCGTAGTCATTTTGAGAATCGCGGGTTCAGTTTTATATAGTTTGAAATCTCTAAGTTCTCTGCTTCTCCAAAATCTCTTATGTTCTTCTCAGGATCTCGGTTTTTATTATCATGATCACGAGGGCAAGGTAATATGGCAGAAAAACCATGAAGAAACTGAGATCTCTATATTTCTCGTGACATCTCACATTTCTCTATTTTTCTTTGTTTTCCAAAAGTTCATGGCAGCTTAACACATGTGGCATCCTCCAGAAATCTCTGCTCAAGTTCATCTCCAATGCCTTCGTTCTACAATTTGCTCCATGTAAGCGAGATTACAACACTTGTCATTATCTGATAGTGTTTTCTCAACCTCTGCTTTACCTTTTAAACCTACTTTTCCCACAAGCTCTATGAAGTGAGATCATGAAACTTGTCATGATCTCATGTAATTTGCTTGGGCCCTGCTTTATTAAATTTATCTCCGTTTTCCTTATCTCTATGTGGAACAACATCATGACAGATGTCACCTTCTCGTGAACCCCCAAGATTGGTTTTTCTCCTAAGCCTTGAGAAAAAAACAAGCTCCATGAAGCAAGATCACTTCACGTGGCATGATCTTGTGGACTCTACTCACGGAGGGTGCTCGTTGATGTTCTCAGATTTGTTTTCTTAAGGTACTTTGTGTTCTGAGATTCTGCAACCTGTCCACCTGTCAATATTTCGTGAGGTCTGCTCAAGTTCTACATTTACTTAAACTTCAATCTTCCATATGCTCCATGCAACAAGAACATGACAAGTGTCACTTTCTTGGTGCTCCTGTTTAAAAGTCATTTGTCTCAAGTCTAAGAACTCGGGTGTGTTCACTTGGCTTCCTGCAGCAAGATTCCACCACATGACAACATCTCGTGTGTTGTCTCTAATTTGTGATTTCTTTGTGTTAAACTGTGAACACAAGTCTCCATGTAGATCAAATGTAAAAATAAAGGAAATAGATCCAGATGTCAGACATGGAAGGAAATCAAGAAATCTCAGGTATTCAAAAGAATGGGGATTATGATACTTATTGTATGATAATCTGTGTGTGACCAGGAGAAACAGACATTTGCAGGAGGAAACAAAAAGGTGAAAACCAATCTTTAATTTTTTTCACAAAGGTGATATATAAATTACTCCATATCTGGCTCGAGCCAAAGCTCAGATGTGCGAATGCACAACAACACTTTAGTGTCAATCATCCAACATATTATTAATCAAGAACAATACAATATATAAGAATGGTCGTATAACCATTCATCCTATAATAATTTAGTTGTTCTAAAAACTAACTTCTCCTATCGCAAATATAGGATGGTTGTTCTAACAACCTTTATATTCTCTCACACCTAAAAACACTACAAGAGTTGTTGCACCAACTCATAAATAATTATACATTATATTTATTCGCTCATGTTAAGACTAATTCCTAACATTCCCCCCCTTAGTTCTAACATGGGGCGAGAAACTCAAATGTCGGTTTCAATGGATAATGCATTCCATTACAAACATGCGATTACTCACATTGAAAATCCAGTTTTATTGAATGTTGCCTTTCAAGGCTTATTTGATGACTTATGACTCAAGGACAATGACACACACTTAAACAAAACAACAATAGGACATCACTCTAGACATAAATGACTTTATTGATTTTGACAATAATACTAAAAATTGACTCACAATAACCTATAACGTCTAAACGATTATAATAAAAAAAATGATTAAATATTACTTTTTATCAACACACAACTTATTTAATAAAAGCATAATAGCCACTAAAAGATTTAAATGAAAACTTAACAAAACTTATTAGACACTCAAAAAACACCATTTAAATAAATACACGCTAGACTCAAAATCTATATTATAAAATAATTAATCAAAAACATTAAAATAAACCATTAAAAAACCAACTAAATATAAAACGTATTGATTTAAAACTTATTTCTAAATAAAACATATCGAATAAGACACATGAAATAAAACTAATAAAACAAAACAAAATGAAATACATAATAATAAAAAAATTAACCAAAACCAATATCAATGAAACCTATAAGTAATAACAAAACTCTATTATTATCAATATCTTCCATTGCCAATGGGAATGCAGAGATTGACGGCGCAAAGGAATAGGGTGAGGTGAGATCAGCTGCAGCAATGATCAATGGGAATATCAACGCACAATACAGAGGATTTGCAGGTTCGCCAGATGAAGATAGTTGGAACGTCATGCCCTAAAAACAACACTTAAAAATACCCTTTTTACACTAATTCGTCAAACAATTTATGGGTTTGCTTCCCCTTCTATTCAGCTTTCCGATACAATTCAAATCGTCCAATTTTGTTGAGAAATGAAAAAGATATGATCATTTTCATGAGTTGTATCCAACTATTTTTCTGCTTTTTTTATTTTATTTTCAGATATTGGAGAAAACAACTCCAAATATAAATAAACATGAAAACAAAAACAGAAGCTAATTTTATATATATATATATATATATTCTCTCATTTTTTAATACATACAATGAACAAAATGGGATGTAAACAACTGCGAATAGAATGGAAGGATGGATAGGTAGAAGCATGCAGGGGGATGGTGGAGCCAATTGATTCACACGTGGTCTACATTGATTGACCATTGTCAATATGCAAGAAATGTGGACAAACACAATGATGGCATTTGCTCATGGTCTGCATAACATAGTCATAGTGTTGTTTTGACAAAAAACAATGAATAAGTGAACAACAATGCTCAGAGAAGCCACACAAACCCTGCTCTGATACCAAATATATAAATTACTCCACATATGGATTGAGCAGAAGCTCAAGTGTGTGAATGCACAACAACACTTTAGTGTCAATTATCCAACATATTATTAATCAAGAACAATACAATATATAAGAATGGTCGTATAACCATTCATCCTATAATAAGTTAGTTGTTCTAAAAGCTAACAACTAACTTCTCCTAACACATATAGGATGGTTGTTTTAACAACCTTTATTCTCTCACACTTAAAAACACTGCGAGAGTTGTTGCACCAACTCATAAATAATTACACATTATATTTATTCGCTTATGTTGGGACTAATTCCTAACATCCCCCCCCTGCTTTAGTTCTAACATGGGACGAGAAACTCAATTGTCGGTTTCAACTGATAATGCATTCTATTACAAACATGTGATTACTCACATTGAAAATCCAGTTTTATTGAATGTTGCCTTTCAAGGCTTATTTGATGACTTACAACTCAAGGACAATGACACACACTTAAACAAGACGAACTCTGGACATAAATGACTTTATTGATTTTGACAATAATACTAACATTTGACTCACAATAACCTATAATGTCTAAACAATTATAATGAAAAAAGTGATTAAATATTACTGTTTATCGACACACAACTTATTTAATCATAATGACCACTAAAACATTTAAATGGAAAAAACTTAACAAAACTTATTAAACACTCATAAAACACCATATAAATAAATACACGCTAGACTCAAAATCTTTATTATAAAATAATAAATCAAAAACATTAAAATAAACCATTGAAAACCCAACTAAATATAAAACGTATTGATTTAAAACTTATTTCTAAATAAAACATATCGAATAAGACACATGAAATAAAACTAATAAAACAAAATGAAATGAAATACATAATAATTTAATAATTAACCAAAACCAATTAAATGAAACCCTAAAAGTAAAAACAAAACTCTATTATTATCAATATCTTCCATTGCCATTGGAAGTGCAGAGATTGACGGCGCCAAGGAGTAGGGTGAGGTGAGATCAGCTAGAGCTCGATCCAGGTGTTTGAATGGAGATCAAGATTTGCAAGAAGACGAGAGCAGCAATGATCAATGGGAATATCAATGCACAATACAAAGGGTTTGCAGGTTCACCAAATGAAGATAGTACGAACGTCACGCCCTAAAAACAACACTTAAATACCTCTTTTCCAATACAAACAGCTCCTTGGATATGCAGAATTTCGTCAAACAATTTATGGGTTTGCTTCCCCTTATATTCAGCTTTCCAATACAATTTGAATCATCCAATTTCGTTGAGAAATGAAAAAGATATGATCATTTTCGTGAGCTGTATCAAACTATTTTTTTTTTTTTTTTTTTTTTTTTTTTTTTTTTTTTTTTTTTTTTTTTTTTTTTTTTTAATAAGATATTGGAGAAAACAACTCGAAACATAAATCACAAGAAAACAAAAACAGAAGCTAATTGATATATATATATATATTCTCGCATTTTTGAATGCATACAGCGAACAAAATGGGATGTAAACAACTGCGAATAGAATGGAAGGATGGATAGGTAGAAGCATGAAGGTGGATGGTGGAGCCAATGGATTCACATGTGGTTTGCACTATTAGACCATTGTCGATATGCAAGAAATGTGGACAAACACAGTGATGGCATTTGCTTATGATCTACATAACATAGTCATAGTGTTGTTTTGACAAAAAACAATGAATGAGTGAACAACAATGCTCAGAGAAGCCACATAAAACCTTCTCTAATACCAAATATATAAATTACTCCACATCTGGCTCGAGCAGAAGCTTAGTTGTGCAAATGCACAACAACACCTTAGTGTCAATCATTCAAAATATTATTAATCAGGAACAATACAATATATAAGAATGGTCGTATAACCATTCATCCTATAATAAGTTAGTTGTTCTAACGACTAACAACTAACTTCTCCTAACACAAATATAGGATGGTTGTTCTAACAACCATTATTCTCTCACACCTAAAAACACTACGAGAGTTGTTGCACCAACTCATAAATAATTATACTTTATATTTATTCGCTTATGTTAGGACTAATTCACAAAGGCTCACAAGAGATTGCCTCATGTTTTCACAAAGGCTCACAAGAGATTGGTTGATTATCCCTCAGATGGAGATGAGGAGTTCTCTGAATCATCCTGATATAAGAACAAGATAGAACCAAGACCGAACTTATTCACCATTGAAAATGTTGAGATTGTATCCTTTGAGATAGAGCTCTGCAGAAAGACCCCAAAAAATGGCATTGGGAAAGTGTGAAGGTCACAACACTTCAGAGATTCTCTAGCGAATCTGAGAACGAATTTGAAGTGGGTTTTTAAATTAGAATGTGAATCAATCAAGCTCAAGAAACACTGTATAGACTAGAGAGAGAATTTCAAGCTCAAAGATTGAGTTGTGTGTTTGACAAAATGCATGTAGACTGTTTTTAACTATAATAAGTATAACACATAAAATTGATAGCAATTGTTGTTTGATTCTTATTTTGAGTCATTGATGTTTGGAGAACATCACAAAGTAGTGTTAACGCATGATTCAGATGTATTTTTTTTATCGTCTTCAAAATCAGATTTGGCATGATTTGTGGTGGAATCGGTTCACTTGCTGCAAGGACAAGGCTGTCATTGATTTGGTCCCCTATCCTTGACTACATCAAAGAGACTCGTTCAGAATTCAAACATCTCTAAAATTTATAATTTTTTCTCAATCACATCATTTTCTTATACACAGGACGGTATACATAAGTTTTTATTACGAAAAATACAAAAGAAAAGAAAAAAACTTCCATAGAATGGACTTTAAACATCTTTCCTGGCTAACCATTCTTGAATGTAAAACTTTAAAATGATCTAGATAGCCTTTCAAACTTTTTAAACTTGCAAAAACAATTAGTTGCAACCTTTTTACCATCCCTAATAGTTGTAATGCCAAAACAATCAAAACCAACTAATTAGGAAGGGAAGGGCCATATACCACCACGGGAATCAAACATTATGCCCTATCTCTGTGTTTTTAGTAACTAAAATAATCCTTACCAATATCATTAGCTAACTGTGTACTTGGTAGATATAAAGCTACTTTGTGTCCGCATGTTCATTCAACAAAGAGTAAACATAGGACAGATACCACCGAGGGCATCATATACGAAAATTCTTTCTGGTATCCATTCAAAACCATAATTAAGTTCATGAACCAAGTATTTATGTTAAAATTACCCGAGGAACCTCAACATGTACCCCTTCCCACCCAACAAAAAATTGCCCAGACTGTAAGCTACAATCATCTAAGATCCCAGACAAGGCAGTGGGTCTTTAGTTGGAAGAACATAGCTTTATTCCATGCTTTAACTTGGAAAGGAACAGTATCAGAGCTCAAGGGTAGGCGGGTTTCAAAAGGGACTACCAAACTATTAACCACATCTTTACACTTCAGGCTATCGTCGAAGAAGCTCATCACAAGTCTTGCAAAGACTTTTGTTGTTTTGTTGACTTCAAGAAAGCCTTTGACTCGGTTCTGAGACACCTACTTTTCCAAAAGTTGAGAGATTTCGGCATCCTAGATTCTATGATTACCGCAGCTTGGAGGCTTTATGAGACAGTAATGGGCAGTTTCGTACCTCCCACGATTTGTCAGACTTTGTAAAGAGTACTATTGGGGTCAAACAAGGATGTCCTCTCTCGTCGACCCTTTTCAGCATATACATTGATGAGTTAGAGGGGTTTCTTCGGCAACATACTCACATGGATGATGGTTGTCTTTTGCATGAGGTGCTTATCGCCATCCTTCTTTTTGTCGATGATGTTGTCCTCTTGTCACACTCTGCAGAGGGCTTACAGCAACAACTTGATGCCCTCGCTTGCTTCTGCAAACTCCAACAACTTGTGGTCAACCTTAGCAAATCTAAGTTCATGATCTTCAATATCTCCAAGTGCTCTCTCTCCAGATTCCAGTTTTTGTACAGAGGGGAACTCCTTGAGATCACATCAGCCTACACTTTATTTGGGGGTCCAATTTTCTGGTCCATGCTTTAACATGAAGTCTGTTGCTCAACCACGCCTTTGCAAAGGGTATGTCTCTCTTTCTGTTTCGGAATGTCAGTGTTTCCAGATCCACTTCCAGGACATCCCTTCCAAGCTACGCTTGTTTGATTCTATCATCAAACCTACAGTTTTATATGGTTCAAAGGTTTGGGGACCTAGTCTGGTGGTCGTTGACTGGGCTCATATTGAGAGGGTCCAGACGCTCATGTTACAACACATGATCCGTTGCAAACGAACAATCCCTCGGTCCATCACCCAGGCTGAATTTGCCACCCACCGGCTACGCCTTGAGACTATCTTCAAGCTTAGTTTTTACATCCACAAACTCAAATCCCTGGGGGACTCAACCTCTGGTTGCGAGAGATATCCCTAGTTAGCACTTTGCTCTTCTGAAAGGATTGCTTCACTGGTCCCCACCAGACACTAGCACTATTGGTATTTTGAGACTAGGTTGCTCCTCCTTTCTATTGGCATATCTATTGATAGGCTACCCCCTTTCATGTACTCCTTGGATGCCCCTCCCATGCTCCTTCCCTCTAAATACGTCATCACTAGGGCTGCCAGAGAGGACATCTACAAACAATATATTCAGACCGCCTAGATCTCACCCCATGAGCCACTCAGTCCCAAGCTTGCTTTCTATGCCAATCATTTCTTATAGGTGGTAGACGATATCATTCATCGCCCTCATTATCTCCAACGTCATTGGTCTCACGACTTGAGGTTTCACCTTGGCCAGATGAGAGTTTGTTACCACCAGCTATGGGCTGAAATAGATCACCACACTCTTCGTCAGGACTGGATCTGTCGTCTTTGCTCCCTCTAGAAGGTGGAGACTGAGGACCACTTCATCTTCAGATGCCCAATTTATTATGAGATTTGGGGAAGATACCATTGCCTGTACAGAGACTCAGTCAACACTCTTACTACTTTCTTCAGTTATACAGACCAACAGTGCTTGGCTCTTTATCTTCATGAGGCTGTCACTTTTCGGCGTAGATCCTTACAAGAGGGGCCTAGAGACCCTAGAGCTCCCATATTGATCACCTCTTTCTTTCAGCCCACTCAAGTGATTGGCAGCAGCAACAACGGCAGTGCTAAACGTCCTTTGGATACCAGTACATCACACATCCGATCTGATAGATCAGTTAGGCAGCACTTCTCTCAGTGCATCATTACTGCTCAATCTACTCCAATCTCCAACCCTGCTATCTCTCGACATCATGGATTTGCTCCAACCCGTCGACGTGGCTCTACATGTCTCCGATGACATGGGTCTACTAATCAACGGCCCGCCAGACCACAGGGACAAACTGATATCACTAGCTTCTTTCCTACTACGGGAGTTACACCGGCCTTAGATGTTAGGGGAGATTCTAGAGGAAGTGTCATGCTTTCTCCTAGGATCCCCCAACCTAGCTCCTTCGACCCGGTATACTCATCAAACAGCATTATCAGATTTCTCACAATGATCGACAATGGCTCAGATGATTCCTCCACCTCAAGCACAGACAAAGACATTTGATGCAATTTTCCTCCACTCTTCATTGGCACATGTTCTGGGGGCTTTTTATTCACCCCTCATTGCTATTTGTATTGGTTTCTTTGCCGTGTTAGTGACTTGCTGTTCAATTTTGTCTACGCACTTTATTTCTTTGGTTCGACTCTAGGATTTTCTCTTCCTAGAACTTTCTATTGCTAATGATTGTATCCTTCAGTCCCATTGACCTACTTTTGGTCATTTGTGGACATTAATATAATTTTCTTTCTTTTTTTCTTTTTTCTGTTGGGGTACTCACACCACTACTAAAGTCTACAGGTCATCCAGATGTTGTTGGTGATATGCTGTGAATCCACTCCTTTCACACTCACCTCTGTGTTTGATGAAATAAGTTTGATGTCTTCTTGTCGTATACCCCCTAGATATGGCAGGAGGTATAAATCTGCAGCACTGATTTCAGGTTCTACTGGAGGATGTCACTGAAATGTAATCTTTTTAGCCACTTGCAACTTCAAATTCATATTTTCATGCTTAGAATGACTTTTTTAAGCTGATGTTTATCTTCTGGACTTATTTAGATTACCCTCATAAGTAGACGGCATCTCCCGCATCTAATTCTTTAAATGCTGATCTTCAGTGAAAAACTTGCACGTTCCAGTTTGTAGAATCCTCTGCCACAGCTTTAAACTTTAATCTAAATATTGTTAATCATGTTTGGTGAACAAGGCCCCATGTAGCGAATACCTAACTAATTTTATATCTTCAATACTGAAAAACCTTAAAGTAGACAAGAGTTCAATGCCTTGCATCCTAAACCATAAATAGAGTTTTAGGTAGTGGCATGGATGGATTTTTCTTCCCTTTTAACCATCCACATTGATCATCGTTCACATGCATCCTCCCCCGACTGATAAACAGGTTGGGTCACTTTATTTTCATCTCATTAAACTCCCCTCATTCTCATCTACATCATTCTGCCTAGAATCCTGAAGATTTTGAGCCGTGCTCATGTTTTCCTTCACTGATCTTATATCTGACCGCCAACTTGTACTCCAGGACTATTGTTAATCCCAATTCCTAGATCAATGGTGTACCAGGTTGCCACATACAAGGGATAACTCCTTGGATTTCACTGTCCACAAAGCAGTCTTTACTTTGTCAGATATACATGACAGCAATTATACACTTTACAATTTAAAATTTCTTCCAGATATGGCAGAACCCAAACAAGATATTTTATGTTACCATCTAAAAAAATATGTGTAGACCACACACATTTGGCCACCAACTTATGACATTTATCAATAAAGCTTACAAGTGTCCCTTTCTCTTTCTCGTTAATTTGTTTGTATGAAATGCTTCAGTGCTTTCAGTTAAATTTGTTCTGTTGAATGGACAAACAAGAAGTTACTAATTTGTGTGGAGTGAGATACCAAAGGCTTCAATTTTTTCTTGTCAAAACATTACTGTTGGTAATATCCATGGATGTCCCGAGCTTAGCCTCGCCTTTGCTTATATCATAACTGGCAAGAAATACCTCCACTAGAGGGAAATCCACCATCACTAGTGCCATTTTGATCAATTCAGCTATCTTCACCTGCTGAAGCTTTAACGCTTTTTGTCCATATAATTATCGTTGTACCAACATCATAAGTGGTAATAGCTCATGTACTTCTTTTGTGCTCTGATTTTTTTTATTTGGAGTGACATATTCAACCAACTCGATATTTTGCTGTGAATTTCTTCTGTAGCTCTCATCTTCAAATTTTAATTTAGTGTTAAATCAAAAAGTGAACAAGTTTTATCTTTCTACATTTTATTCACACATCTTAAATGTCTCATACTCAATCATAAAATTGACCTTTTTAGCTATTATTTCCACACATGTGACTGCATTGATCTGCTGATTGGCTATCTTTGTGTATGCTTGTTATTATTTCCACGCATGCAAATGCATTCATTCTTTGTTCCATAGCATCTAACCACATCAAAGTCTCTTTCATCAGTTGACGATTGATAGCATTGCGTTACCCACGATGAGTTGTGGATCTGTTAAAAATGACCCCTTTTCCAATCGATTAACAATTATCTCGTTTTCCCCAAATTTTGTGGAGCATTTTTCAATTTCCAATTTCTTACCATGTTTGTCGAGTAGTGTGTTTCCTTTATCCCCTTTTCAGGATGCCCATCAAAATGTTTGTTCACTGAATGGTGAAGGTCCGCAATGTCCATTAGCGAGCAGTTGCCACTTCTGCCCATGGGTCAGCAATCATTCTACAACTAATAGTTAATACCAAACGAGCATAGATCTCTTAAATACATCTATCTAAAAAAAGCCGATAGATATCAATCTCAACATGCCTATATTGGACTTGTGACATACGTTACATAGGCACCTTGAGATATCTTTTAGATAGATGTATTTAAGATATCTATGCTATGTATTAATCTCAAGGCACGAGATATATATATATATATATATATTGGTAATCTATATATATCTCAAGGTAGTTAAAATTTATGATATTTAAGATAAAAGTGAACAACTCACACCATTACACCCCTTGGCTGCCACTATAGGCTATGCCACTCAACGTAATTACATCCTTGCAATATTGCTAGGGGACACATCCACCAACCTAGGGAGATTTTTATTTTTTTGGGGGGTGAGGGGGGACGGGAGCAGAGAGGGGGCGGGGAGGGGGGTCGTGAGTTTTGGGTGGGGACACATCCCCTAGGAAATATGACTCTAGGAAAGTTTCAAGGAAAAGTAAAACTCGTCTCCAAAATTGAGGGCCCATCCCATCTATATAGTCGCACCCCTACCTAACCTATTCTATCCAAATCTCTCTAGCCATCTGGAGCGCATAGCACATAGAGAGAGAGTCTAGTCCCATCAACACCCGAGACGATGCATCTTCCTCAGCTCCCCAAACAGGGCATGGATGGACATATCCCAGATAGATAGCCAGATGGATAAGATATATAGGGAGGGGGCCCTATAGATCTACATGGCGAGTGCATTTCTAGATTATCAAATAAGATAGGGGCCCTCGCCCCCTCTATCTATATATGGGCCAAAGAGACACACGTCCCATGCAAAAAAAAACTCGACAAGGTCAAAAGAATAAATGAAATAAACATTGTAAAAGTTAAAATATAAAAATAAAAATGATATATAAATCCTACTATATTTTAAATATACACATTATATTAAGTACTACTAAAGCATAAAAATATAAATTTAAGTTTAATATATATAAAAGTCTTACCTATATAAGACATTTGGTAAGTTGTTCGGACCAAATGAGGGATAAGATTCATGAATGACAGTTCTATGACGAGATAATTAGACCTGTCATTCAGCATAGGTGGGACCATATGAAGTTTGAACACACCCTTGCACATGGCAGCCTATGCATTGAACCCAAATGGTATCAAGAGAGCAAAGAAGTTGGTTGTGAAGTATGACTTGCAAAGTGCCACTATTTATTACCCTGCCTGCATTCCACCATTTGTCATCCCCTTTATCTTTTGTAATGGTGACCATTCATTTCTGTTGTTGTTGCTATTATTATTGTTAACAGCACTGATTTCTTTGATTTTTACATCCCTCACTTATTAGCACCGTTTGTGCAAGCAACATTTATTTTTTCTTCTTCTGTCTTAATCTTCAGATTGCATAAGGAGTCTTTTGTATTGTGTGACTTCACCTCGCATATGGTGCATAACTTCACAGGACACTCTTCCTCTGAATGTCCTTTGGATCAATGTGCTTATATTTTTAGGTAGACATTGAAATGTTGTGCTTTATCTCTAAATCATTCGTACAAAAAGGTTATGGGCAATAGAACAGAAAACTTAAACTTGCTGTCTCTAATATATCTTTCATAAGAAACTACACAAAATCAGGAAATCAATTCCCAAAAATCTTAATAAGAGGATACATGTCGAGGAACTATTGGATGGCACATAAGCTGAATAGCAAACCAGTAGACCACAAATTAATGGGAGAGAAACTCCAGAGAAACATATCCTTATATCAGAATATTGAATCTATAAAGGCAAAATACAAGGAAAGGAAACTAAATGTCCCTAAACAAGAATGTTCTCACCAGTGCTAGGATCAAATAGAGACCAAAGCTTTGTTCGGAATTCATGCTCAGCAGCAAAAAGACGAACCCAGACTCGTTCTCTGTTGCCATTTTCATCTACAGCTGTTAATATCGAACCTCCTATGCCTGGTACAAGTAAGACTGGATCCAAATCGGGATTCACATATGGTTGCTCTTTCTTGGTCAAATGAAGCCATTCTTCAATCTTTTCAAGTATTTCCTGCAATATAGCAGCCATTTCTCTCTGACAATGTTGGACCAGAGTTTGCAGCAATTAATACCTGCATTCAGGAAAGCAACTTTTTGAGCTTTAATCAATGAAAATCAAGAAAATGAAAAGGCATAAGATAGCCTATCTATAATTTGAATCAGAAGAGGGACTCCAAAAACTCATCAGATTCAGCACTCCCAATT
This sequence comes from Torreya grandis, assembly GCA_037957365.1. NCBI lineage: Eukaryota > Viridiplantae > Streptophyta > Pinopsida > Cupressales > Taxaceae > Torreya > Torreya grandis. The sequence continues at coordinate 276,387 of JARHVA010006832.1, forward strand.
TTAGATATATATTTTTCAGAGAAGACTACCCCGTACCTAAGTTGCAACCTGAGAAATTGAGTTGCCTATAAGGAAATAAGGAGGAGAAATAGATCTGGCAGTGCTTCCACTTGTCCAGTATAAAACCCTAGTAGTGTCAGGGCTTCTCCCAAAATCCAATGACAGGGAGACTGATTGCGAGACAGAGAAGATGAAAACCTAGAGACTCCCTTGCTCTTCTTCACCAAGGAAAATCCCACCTTGAAAGCAGAGTTTGAATTTGTTTCACCTTTTTTCTAAGGAGATTTTTCACCCTCGTATTCTTCTTGCAAGGCTACTCCCCACAAACCATCCTGTTGAAATTTCTAATTGTTGTCAAAAACCTTTGCTTATTGTAACTAAAGTTTTTATGTGTGCAGGTAAGTAGACGCTTAAAACTAAAAGCCTTTGGACTCCATGACCACCGTCACCATCTAATATCTGCCTGCCAACGATCTGTAGTATTACTTTGCACCATGAGTTGCTTCTGCGATTAAAAGGCTGTCATGTCCCCTTTTTAATTATTTGATTTTTCGGGGAAAATGCCCATTCCAATATTTCTTTGGGCTTAGAGACAAGAAAAGGAAAATCAATTTTTATTATTATGTGGGCCCAGGAAATTCATTAGTTCATATTTTGGATAAAAGGGGGCCAATAATTATTAAAACATTATTAATATTGAGTAAATATCCAAAGAGGAGCGTGGAAATCCTTGAGGGAAGCACATTTAGTGGAGAGAATCTTGGTGTAGAAGTTACAATATAGAAACTTTATGATGGGTGTAAAATATGTGGAAGTGGAGATCATGATGAGTCCTAAGGGAAACCAAATGGGGCATGGCTTTCTAAGACATGACAATGATGAGTTCCAAGGCAACTTGTTAATTTGCTCTTGCTTTCTTATCCTCAAGATAAGTGCATCAAATTCGGGAAAGTTTGAGGAATGGAAACAAAGGAGGGGAAAAAGCAGAATGGGAAAAAGGATAAAGATAAAAAGAGTTGTCTTTTCTAACTCATGTCATCTTCTCAAATCAAGGAGATTGGGACTTTTGGTGCCAACCTTGGGGCCTCTTGTGTATTTATATGCTAGGATTTCTTTCTGGGCTATCTTTGGTCATTACAACCAATTTCTACAGATTGTTGCACTTGTGTTTCACTAACATGATTCGAAGACGAAATCCCTTTGATTTCATGAGAGTAATCTCATACAGAGATTGCATTGGAGCTTCACAGATTTGCAATTTCCAGTATTTAGTTGGTGTGTACATTTGCATGTTTTTGAGTGTGTAGTTTGAGTAGATTCCAGTGTTGTTTCAATTTCTTTTTGTTGTTGTTATTACTATAAAACATCCCCTCTTTGTTGCATTTTCATCAGATATATCAGTAATATAAGTTGGAGTTCTAAATTTGTCATTTCTATGACTTTCAATGAAATCGGGTAAATTGAAAATGTTAGTTTGGTATACATATTTGTGTTTGTGATTAAATTTGAAAAATTTATGACATATAACAGCATTAGGTTGTACCATTACTGATATTGGATGTTATCAATATTTTGAGTCTAAGTTTCCCATTGCATTGTGTTAAAATTGTCATTTTCGGGATCAATCAGTGTCGGGAAAATTCAAGGGTTTTGAAAGTTGAAATAAAATACATTTTCAGCTTGAATATTATTTGCATGTAATTTTGGAAGGAGAATGACAGTGGTATCAGAGCTGTGATCTTGCCAGCGTGTAAGTTATTTTGATGTTTGATGCTTCCTAGCGTCAAGGAACTTAGTTACTTGAGAAGAAAGCCCTAATTCTGCCAGCCTGCAAGGTGAATATTTTGTTGATAATCCCTAGGGTGAAATCAAGTGCATCAAATTGTTTATCATGGAAGGATTCTTGAGACTCTTAACAAATGGAAAAAATGCAAATCTCATTAAAGATAAAATGATGAAAATACAGAGAAGCCAAGATAAAATGATCAATTCAATTCAAAGGCTTCTGGATAACATGCAAAATTTAGTTCTAGCTAAAACATCCCAAAAAGAAGAGGATACCAAAAATGAACTCGAGAAAAAAACTTCCTTTCTATGACAAAGAATGCAAATTTTGGATCATAGAAGAGGTGAAGCAAGAAGAAAAGTTAGAAGTGAAAGAATTTCCCAAGGAACCGGAAAAAAAGATTGTGGAACCGGAAATAGTTATGAGTACACATGAGCTAAAATTACAAGAGAAGGTCAAGGAGGAAATTATGGAGCATGAACCAAAGAAAGAAGAGGAAACAATCTTACAAGAAAGTGAAAGAAAGCAAATCATAGAAGAATCCACCATAAAGATGGAAAGTAAGGATTTTGATATAAAAAAGAATATTTCGTTGACTTCCAAGATTGAATTTCCACAAAAATGTTGTCTTAAAGAAGTCAAGGAGGAACAAATGATATGTGTATGAAACACGAAATTGAAAAGGCTAATGGTATCCATGAAACACCTATTCTAAGCATTGAAAAGAAGTGGCCAATGTTATGTAAGGATGGTCTACCAAATTGCCATGTTGATGAGCAAGAAAAGGAATTGGAGTTACCAGAAACAAAGAGAAAGCAACCCTTGGAGGAATTCGCCAAGAAGATGGAAGGTATGAATTTTTATTTTGAAATGAATATTCAAATTCAAGAAACATATGAAGTTAAGTATCAAGATGACCTTGTTGGAAGGCTTAAACATGCACATAAAAAGAAAGTCTTAGCAGATACTAATACTGGATGGGAGTTTGTGAAGTTGTTCAAATCAGCTCATGAAGGTAAACACCTTGACTGTTCTTGCAATAAAAGTTCAAGGCATGAAAAATTCAGCACCAAATTATTGCATCCACTCCATATAGTTCAAATGGCATGATTGTTTTCCTAAAATACAAGGTTGTTTGTACATAAGAGTATGGGATCCAAGCAATAAGCTAACACACATGAAGGCATTTGATTTGGAGATTATTGTACCTCAACTTAAGTCTTATTCAAATCCCTCACTTTGGAATAAGTCTAAAAGGAACTTCCAGAAGAAGTCTATGGCTACCCCAACACAAAAAGATGCACCTCCAAATAAGCATAAGAAGGTGGATGATGAAACCAGGAATGAGCTTACGAGGAATAAACTCTGTTTCTCTTACAAAGACTCGGATTTAGATACATCCAAAAAATCTCATGATCCAAAAGATCCTCATCATGAAGAAGAGAAAAAAGAAGATAATGGTGGCACGCTCGCATCCCTCTCAAGAGCAAGTGGATACCATCCTTTCAGAGTTCATGGAGAGCTTGTTGGACAAAGAGTGACCATGTTAATTGATAGTGAGGCTACCCACAATTTTATTGATGAAGTATTGGTGAAGAGGAGACTTAAAACAAAAGATTTTGAAGGCTTCAATGTCATTGTAGCTGATGGATACGATATACCATGCAAGGCGAAGATTCAGAATTTTGACCTAGCCTTTGGAGACCATAAGGTTTGTGATGATTTTGAAGTTGTTGGTTTAATTGATATTGATGTGGTTTTGGATGCGCAATGGCTCCATTCTTTGGGGAAGTACTCAAAAAATCATCAAACTATGAAACTTAGATCTAGATCCATGGGAAAGTAGTTCTGAAAGGAATAGCGAGTGGAGCTCTACAAGTGGTTACAGCAAGTTGTTTGGTGATACCTGCCAGTTCATCTATGGGTAAAAAATGTATTCACAACGTTTTTGATCAGCATATCATGGTGTTTAATGACTTGCCTTCAGGATTACCCCTCGATAGAAGATTCAAACACATCAAAATATGGGAATCAGGCTCTAAGTCTATCATTACTGCTCCATACCGCCATCTCAACATGTACAAAGAGGAGTTGATTGGTGAGCTACATGATGCTACGTATTGTTCAAAGATAAATTGGAGGTCTAGGTATCATCAAACATAGATGAGAGGAGAAGATATTCAGAAGACTGCTTTTCGGGGTCACTGGGGACACTTTGATTTTTTTATTATGCCATTGAGACTCAGCAATGTACCAACTACAGCCCAATTTGTATGAATAATGTGTTTGGTAAACACTCTTACAATCTCATCTCAAGATATGGGAATGATAGCACAAATATATTTCAGTTTTGCCATCATTCTAAGGAGGTTAAAAGAGAGCAGTTAGATCATTTGGCCCAAAATTGTTAGTGCATAATGGTGCCGAATCCAAATGATATTTTTAAATTTATACAGGGCAGAGTTTTTAAGTTCAACATCATTGTTGCTGATAATTTCATTGTCTCATACAAATGGATAAGAAAGGAATCCAAATTGACCTTAGATGAGCTTAAGGAACATTTTGTGAAGCATAATAGGATTCAATGGTTGAAAAACATGGATCAAATGCAGGGAACCCAGGCATGTCATCCCCCATCAGATAATGCTCCCATGGCAAGCAACAATGGGACAACTCAAAATCCCAGTAAACAAATGCATATCGTTTTAGTTAGTTTCAGATTTGATATCCAAACTATGAGTGCAGTGGCAAGGCATATGACATGGTGATAGGCAATAAATGGGCAAATGGCTATCTTCTATACCATGTCCATGGTATGTTAGATAGGGCAGCAACAACTTTCTCTTCTTATATTGGTTTTGATTCAGTTGCTAGCTTACCATCCAACCATGGCATGATATCCTCCCTATGTAATGAACAATATTTGTGTGGAGATAATATCCCTTTAAGGAAAGGACTGCTTAACAGCCTCAAGAGGGAAGAAGGTAATGCTAACTTCTTCTGTTTACAGCCTCATGGTCCATCATTTGTGGTCAAAGATCCAGAAGGTAATTCACTAAATGGATTAATATATGATATTGCACATCCCTGTGGCCATCTTGGAAAAGATTTTGATACAAGCAAGCACATAGATCTTCTTGTCCAACGCTGCCTACACATCATAATATGGGATCCAGGAGATATATCTAGACATAGGCAAGGAAAAGATTGTGATAAGTTCAAAATCATTGTTGCTGAATATGTTATGAATAATAACACGGTTGTGGAAGTTCAGATGAATATCAGAGTGGCGCAGCATGTGGAAAGCTATGGAGATTTGTTTGGGATCCTGTTAATACTCTAATTGGAGGATTTAGTATCGTCTCATTTTCATTGTTTGACCCAAGTCAAGGATATAAAATCATGCATCTTCTAAAGGTTTGCATTTATGTTTTTGTGAGTTGTGCACATTTACTCTCATGGGGATAAGAGATTTTTCAAAAGCGTAATCAAATTACATGAGTGGCACAAGGGTGTTTGGAATGTTAGGTCACATATATCTTGCAGTGCTCTTTGGCATAAGTTGGCTCACTTGACAGGTACATGTTCCAGATTATATGAGCCCTACAATTAGATTCAACATAGTGGCACCATGAATTTTGAACAGCTTGGGTTGCAATTGCTTGAGGACAAGCAATTTTGGGATGCACAGATTTGTCATGTTCCCTTTTTAATTAATTTGATTTTTCAAGGAAAAAACCAATTCCAATATTTCTTTGGGCTTAGAGACGGGAAAAGGAAAACCATTTTTTATTATTATGTGGGCCCAGGAGATTCATTGGTTCATATTTTGGGTAAAAGGGGGCCAATAATTAATAAAATATTATTAATATTGAGTAAATATCCAAAGAGGGTCGTGGAAATTCTTGAAGGAAGCACATTTAGTGGAGAGAATCTTGGTGTAGAAGTTACAATATAGAAACTTTATGATGGGTGTAAGAAATGTGGAAGTGAAGATCATGATGAGTCCTAAGGGAAACTTACCAAATGGGGCATGGCTTTCTAAGACATGACAATGATGAGTTCCAAGGCAACTTGTTAATTTGTTCTTGCTTTCTTATCCTCAAGATAAGTGGGTCAAATTTGGGAAAGTTTAAGGAATGGAAACAAATGAAGAGAAAAAGCAGGATCTAAATGTTTCATAAAAAAAGAATAAAGATAGAAAGAGCTGCATTTTCTAACTCATGTCATCTTCTCAAATCAAGAGATTGGGATTTTTGGCGCCAACCTTGTAGCCTCTTGTGTATTTATATGCTAGGATTTCCTTTTGGCTATCTTTGGCCATTACAACCAATTTCTACAGATTGTTGCACTTATGCTTCAACAACAGAGTTCAAGGACAAAACCCCTTGGGTTCTTGGAGATCAGTTCATGGGGGTAATCTCATACAGAGATTGCATCAGAGATTCACAGATTTGCAATTTCCAGTATTTAGTTGGTGTGTACGTTTGCATGTTTTTGAGTGTGTAGTTTGAGTAGATTCCAGTGTGGTGAGTCCAGTGATGTTTCAGTTGTTTCTTGTTGTTATTACTATGAAACATCCCCTCTTTGTTGTACGTTTATCAAATATATCAATAATATAAGTTGGAGTTCATAATTTGTCATTTCTATGACTTTCGGTGAAATTGGGTAAATTGAAAATGCTAGTTTGGTATACAGATTTGTGTTTGTGATTAAATCTGAAAAATTTATGATGTATAACAGCATGAGGCTGTACCATTACTGATATTGGATGTTATTTATCAATATTTTGAATCTAAGTAAGTTTCCCATTGCATTGTGTTAAAATTGCCATTTTCAGGATCAATCGATGTAGGGAAAATTCGGGTGTTTGAAAGTTGAAATAAAATACATTTTCAACTTGAATATTATTTGCATGTAATTTTGGGAGGGGCATGACAGAGGCACAATGAATGCCACTACAAATGCCTAGTATGGTCTCACTCTAAGATTACCCGAGCTTATCATGTGAAGGGCTTGAGCACAAGGGATTCAAGATTTGACCTTGAAAGATGTGAACCTAGATTCTTCGATTTGGATACATCTTTGTGCCCTACAGTTGGGTCCTCTTTTTTGGTTCTTGTAATGGCAATAAAGCATCTGACGTTTGTTGTCAAATGGTCCTATCTTTATGTTGACAATAGTTTTTCATTTCACAGTGATAACTGCCGCATCTGCTTCTATTGAATAATGCTATTATGTATAGGATCTGTGTTAGTTACAAGTTGTCTATGGTGCCTTCTATCTACATTTTTGGCATTTTGGAGGCACAAGGCATTAGTTTTTTTGCAATCTTGTGGATGCATCTCAAGCTCGGATAGCAAGGATTAACACACAGAATAAATGAGTATGAAAAATAAGACACATAACTCAAATCCAACTATACAAGACAGAATGCATCTAGAGTTTCTCATTTATTCTATTTCAAAAGCTACCTAGCTTCTTCTGTCTACCAAAAGTTTACATTTCCATCTCTTATATAGAGGATGCCTTTTCTATGTAGTTTCTAGATTGGTTTAAGCCTTGTTGGTCTTATGTTTGGAGCATTCAGTGTTAGACCTACTGGCTCAGGTATCTTCTGCTGTCATCAGATGGCCTGGAAATAAGCATTTATTGGTAGGAAGACTGCCTTCACTTGGTTTGACACCAAATGTCAAGGATTTAGATCAATATGGTGGAATTTGCATTTAAACAACAAAACTTTTGCCACCATAAGGGGTTGCTCTGCTAGAAGCTGTTATGGCAGAAGAATCAAAACTTTCACAGACAATTTTGGGAATGGGAAATGGTTGATATGGGCCAAACTCAAAAGAATCGATAAGCTACCTAATACTCAAGGAAAAGCTTATTCTATTCTGATAAAAGACTTGAAACCCCCCACTTCTATCCTTCAAATGGGCTTTGATGCTGAAATGGGACAACATAAACTGGTTTAAATGACCTCCCCTACTTCAAATCTCCCCTAAGCAGTTATAAGTCAAATTAGCCTGCTCTCATGAAATTTGCCTTGCCCTAAATAGTATGTGGTCAGTGCGTATGCTTCTCCTAGAAGATGGGCTAGTAAATTTTCAATAATTTGGTTTTCTTGTTTAAAACCTAAAAAATCCTGCTGTAGATGGTTGCTCCTTCTTTAAAAGCCTGCTATTGGTTCTTACTCTTTATTTCTTGTTTCTAATGGAAATATTTCCACTTCAAAAAACCATCTCCAAAATCAAACCAATACACCATGAAATGTTGGAAAACTTTTTTTTAAAATTACATAAATATTATGAATTCGTGATATTTTGGTGGAAAGTTTTGCAGCTTGATAGAAAAATTTACATAAGTATTAGGAATTCATGATATTTGGGTGGAAATTTTTCCAGCTTGATAGAAAAATTTGCATAAGTATTACTAATTCCTGATATTTTGGTGGAAATTTTCCCAGCTTGATAGAAGAAGAAAAAGTGAGAATAAATCAACAGCATTTATCTGCTTATTTGGAAACATTATGTTTACCATGAGCAACCAGATGTGTCCAAAGAGTGACGGAGGCTCAAATCCCCCCACTGCAATAAGGCAGCCCATAATTCTTGGGCATGCGGTGATGTTGGGATGTAATGTACATGTTATCAATACATTCAGAATTGTAACCTGTGTTTATAAATTCAAGCTAACTGCACACCGTGTTGAAAGCAACGTTACCAAATACAGTGGTTTCAAAGAAATTTACCATATTTTCTCATTTTTTATATTCTTTCTTTTTATCACAAGGATTTGCTAAATCTTGAAACTAGAAGCTCCCTTTAGTGGCACCGTTTGGAATTTTTCCTCGCAGGCTGGCAGCTCTAGATTTCTATATTGTGCTGCGTTTTCCAAAAAAAAATCAGTATATTTTTAAACAGGTAATTTAAAATATTTCTTTCCTTCCATACTATTATGTTTCAGGTCCACCGTATAAAATGCTCGGTACAATAGTGGCTACCTTGGTTAAAGCCAACCGACAAATTTGACATCCTTCTTCCCGAGAATTAACAAGAAAACAAAAAGAAAATAGCCCAACCGATCTTGAAACTCTGCACTAATCCTCCATCTTCGGCACCACTAAACTGACGATCAAAAGAAAAAAATTCCAAGGATTTACAGGCAGCGCCATTCTGTTAGGGAATGTGCTAAATTTTGCAAGATTTTGATAGGGGATTTTATAGTCCAATTCCAATAGGAAAGGAAGAAGACCAGACAAATTTTGCCAGGTTATGTGCAAATTTCTCTGAAAAAAAGGAAAAAAAAAAAAAATATATATATATATATATATATGCATTTAAATTTAAAAATAAACAAAAAAAAACTGCTTCAGCTATAGCAGAAACAATTGCTGACCTGTGGGAGCAGGGCTTGATAATGGAAGGGCAATTAAAATGATTTAGGTATTCCTGCTTAAGATAAAGCGCCTGAAGATCATGATCATGTACCTCACGCAATTTCATAATCAGTGTGTCCGCCTGTCTTCTCAACCACTAATTTGGAAGCACTCGTATCTTACATATCGCTGTCCGTCGCTATCTCGATTACAATTGCATCTTTAGATTAGCTTGTTCCCCGAAAGAAATCGGCCCCATTTACCCTTAGGCGGATAAGGAGGTGGAAAAAAAAAAGGCTGTCCTGATTATATTTTCACGAGTCAGCCATCAATTATTTCCTTTCCGCGTGGTTTCGTGTAAATCTGGTTTCGCTGACTTTCCTCTCTGTTGCCATTGCGATTACTATTTAATGCTCATTACTCAACGTTATCCCTCTTTAAAGAAATTTAAAGCCCCGTTCATACAATTAAACACTTCCATTAATGAAATCTATTAACTCGTCTTATCATAAATTGAACTTCGCATAAAATCATCCTCTCCAAAGTATGTGTACGCATTACTTGGAATTAAATAGAGCTTCACTACTCCTCTTCCAGCGATTTTATTTTCTTGGAATATTATCAATGATCAAATTAGGTAGGGTTTTAGACAAGATTTTTTATCGTGAAAATTAATTTATATTTTTTTATTTGATAGGGTAAAAGTGAGGATTTTTATAGAACTATTTAACTTGATACAAAGCCAATCAACATCAAATTGACGAAACAAAGAAGTAACAAATTATAATACCTAAAACCCCAGGCCCACAACAAATAAGAGAGACAACAAACAAAACCACCCAAAAAAATGCAAAGACATGATCCTCAACGAATCATCCGCCAACAATCCACCAAAGGGAAGTCAGAACTCATCAATGTGAATAGTAAAATTGATTATAAGTGTTCAAAAAGACATCCAAAAAGGAACATAGATCAACCAATCGTTGAAGTCAGTCTTCTTCCATGGCGGGAGAGAATACCTTCCATAGTCCATTGGTTCCCTTCACCAAATCTTCAGCATCGGACCTCAGCTTTTTTGCTTCCGTCCTTCGACCTTTCCTCTTGATAGTGGTATCCATAGGGGCTTTGAACTCGCTTGTGAAGAACGAGAGGGAGAAGCCAAGCAAGCCGACGGACCTTAAGGGGAAGGAGGAACAACCGAAATAGTTGCACTCTGCAAAGAGACCAAATTAGCTGAGGGAGGATCTTTTGGCAAAAGAGAAGGATGAGAAGGATCCAACAATCGATAGAAGATGTCATGATTACGATACTGTAAGTCTTAATCAGGGGCTCCTTCTTTCTTCTTCCAAACCAATTGAGAATGAGAGGCACTCAAGACACACTTAGAAGAACACCCGGTAGCTCGATGACTGAAGAGGTTGCAATGGAAGCATATGAACGAAAGGCCTTCAAAGTTAAGAAATTGGGTCCATGAGTCTTGGGAAGAATAAAGGCAAACAGAATGGCGAAGAGGTTTGGAGATGTCAACAATTGCACAAATTCTCTCAAACCTCTTCACCAATGAACCCTTATCCATCTTAACAAATGAGCCCACCCAATTAGCCAGCATCATAATGTGTTCTTCTTTTCTCATTATGGGGAAGGGGGGGCGGGGGGCCGGGGACGGGGCGGGGGATGTTGTAAAGCCAGATCTATAGGGGGACCGTTGTCACTATAACCTTTTTTAGATCGAAGAACAAAGTCCACAGACGGAAGACGACCCCAAAATTGCCAACAAACCAATGCCCCGAAGACCAAATGAAGTCTTGATCAAAGGAGGAACTGAAAGACACTTGGAGGAATCTGTGACTAAGCAAGATAAGAGAAGGAGCTTCCATGGAACCCCACACATCCTTGGCCCAAAACTCCATATCAAAAATAGAGAATGTGGCTCCCACACATACCAAATAAGATACTACTACCCAACTTCGACTCTAAATCTTGGATGGCTTGGTTGGAAAACACTAGTTCTGAAATTTCATTAGAGAAGGATACCGAAAGATCTCCCAACAAAAAGGAAGGGGAGAAGAATCCAAAATAGGGGAAGGGGAGACTCTAAGACCAACTTCAAACCGCACCAAATGAAATATGTTGTCAGAAGCCAATCTTGACTTATAGAAGGCACTGCACTCGTGAAAATGGCTCGCCACATTCAGACAATCAACATAAACCAACCTGTGTGAGATACTAATTAACTAGGAGGGTGTTGGAAGATTTGAAGGCAACAACCCTATTTCTAGATCCATCCTTTCCTATAATGGGCGGCCCCCTGGGCCTGGGAGCCATTTTGTTGACAGAAACCTATGTAGGAGGAGTAGGCATTCCAACCAAACTAGTCGTGACCCCCATAAAGCACCATTCCCCATAACAGATGCTACTGGGATCAATTTGAGGTTGCATTGAGTTTAAGAAGCCTCTCTGTAAACCAGAGATAAAGAACTCTACCCTAACAGACTCAGAGCTAACGACAAACACAAATTTGGATTTCCCCTATGTTTGCATACCATCCTCTAGCACCTGCATTTATGCATAGATCACTAATGCCTACATATGAGCTGCCTCTTCAGCACCATCATCAGAGACCTCCATAATTATGAGGGTAAAGCCTTAAAACTTGTATGACCTAGCTAAGTATGATTTATGATCTGAGCAACATTTCAGGGGATAATTCGGGCAATGGTTCTATCCTAACCGGTGGTAGAACTTTCAGGAGCCATAACTTTTGCACTATAGCTCTATTTGACTCTCCATTTGAACCGTTGGAAAGCTAAGAATAAAGGGAACGTCGTGAGATGGCACTGAGTTCCACCCAGTGGGTTTTGACCCTCTAAAAATAAATGGAAGTGCCCCAAATTTTAATTTTAATAGTGCAGTCTAAAAATAGTAAGTTTCTAAAAATAGTAATTCTTTGAATTTTGTATTGTTGTAAATCATGGAAGTCGAACCAATTAATCTCCCTCGAGATTGGTGACCTTCCACATCCTCCTCATACCTTCAAAACATGTATGAATAAAGACATAACCTGAAATAGAAAGCAAACATCTCTTCTCAGAGATAGGCATATGTTTGGGTCTGCAAATTTGATCAATAAAACATCTCTTCTCAGAGATAGCATTATTACAATTGTATTGTTCTTATTTCTTGAATTATCTTTCAACCAAAGCTTATGAGTTTTTTATCAATGGTATCATAGTGGTTTATCTTTAGAGTGTATGATTTTGAAGATGAGGTCAGATTATAAGAAGCTTAGGTGGAAAATAGAACTAGCAGACTATCCACATGTTTGCTCCAAACAACCTCTAATGGCGGACAACATCGAGACATCTGATCCTTTCAAGGAAATGGTGAATGAAGCCCTCCAATAGCAGCAAGCACAGATGCTACAACAATTTGCCCAAATTCTCTAACAAATCTCAATAAGAAATTCTAACTCCTCATCTGCACTACCACATCCTTTCAGTGCCCCGACACCCTTCAAGGTTCAGATAAATTTTGATATCCCTACATTTAAAGGCAAAATCAATGTTGATGTAGTAGAAAATTAGTTGGATCAATTGTCTTCTTATTTTTCTATAAATAAATTCATCTATAAAGAGAAGATCACTTTTGATCTGCTGAAAGCATCATTGCCTGTCAAAAATTGATGGGAAGTGTACAAGAAGAGATTCACTATAAATGAGATTGGTCTTGAGGCAGAACCTACTTGGTATGATTTCATAGAAGTTGTAAAGGAAGAATAATACCCCATTGGAGCATATGATGATCTGTATATAAAGTGGTAACAACTTCGTCAAGGTAAGGAACAATCTATTCAAGATTACATTGACATTTTTCATTCTCTATCTACGAGATTGAGCATCCAAGAAAGTGAGAAACATAAAGTTCTCAAATATCGTGGTGGACTACAATGGTATATATGGGGGGAGATGGAACTATTCAATCTAAAAACCCTCGATGAGGCGTACAAGTTCATGATGAAGATTGAGCAAAAGAATGGAAGAATGAATACGAAGAGTTAGCCTATAAAATGGAAAAGTGACAAAGAAGGTCAAAAACAAGGCCAAAATTAGAAGTAAAAGGAAGGGAAGACTAAGAAATGGTGTGATCACCACAAATCTGGTTCACACTCCAAAGAAGAATGTCGAGCAAGTCCCTATTTTCTGAGTTATAATCCTCAACATCTATTGCTCTACCTCATACACACCCTACAATCGAAGAAGATGAAGAAGAGATTGTAGATGTTGAGCCTGATGCCATCGTTGCTTTATCACAGACCCATGAAGAAGGGCCAGATAACAAGAAAAAGTTATTTCACTTTGAATTTTGGGTGAAAGGTAAGCCTCTACATTTCATTCTTGATAGTGGGAGTCAAAAGAATTTAATCTTTGCTAATGTTATGAAAAGCCTACATTTGTCTATGAAGCCTCACCCAAAACCACACAGTATTGGATGGTTGAGTCTAAGGAGCAACCTCTGTGTCACCCACCAATGTCTTATCTCATATGCAATAAAACCTTTCCAAGATGAGGTCTTATGTGATGTGGTCAATCTAGATGTTTGTGATGTACTCTTTGGTCAGCCATTCATGTATGATCGACATGACATCTATGAATCAAAAACTTAAAAGATCACTCTCACTCTTGAAACATAGTGTTATAAGGTACCATAGATACCACCTTCTACATTTGTCTCCCTGATTATTGCCAAAAAAATTATTCTCATTGTTAGGTTGTGGAGCTAAAAGCTTCACCAAGATGCAAACAGGAGGTTGCTGAGAGGTTGCTAAGGTGCAAAGAAACTGACGTCGACCAGGCCAACCGACATCAGTCATATTCAGAGCACAAGGCTGCCGACATCGGTCAGTATCGGTCGACGTCGGTCATCTCCAGCCAGACAGGGACCGACGTCGATCGCCTATGCGGTTCCAGAACTGCTAGTTCATGAACAATTAGTTAATGAACCGATTGTTTGCATGTTAAAAGGCTAATTTTAGTCTTGAGCTGCAGATCTAATTATTATAATTGGATGTCTAATTATTGTTTGCATGAGATCTATATAATAGACTCATGGACTGTATTGTAATTTGTGCTAGTTAGAGTTGAGCTTGGTTAGTTCCTTCAGAGTGAAGAGAGCAAAGGTAGCTCCTCCTAGTTCCACAGGGGTGCCGAGTGTGTATGATTAGATAGAGCTGCAGGTTGTGCAAGTTCTGGTAGAAGATCCACTGGGGTACTGGTTTGGAGAATCATAAGGACTTGGTGAGGCAAGGACAAGGGTTCTTCAGGGTGTAGAGAGATCTACATGGTAAGTAAGATCATTGATTTGCAGGTGTGTGTGTGTGTGTGTGCGTGGTCTAGGTTTGCAGGTGTTGCAAAACCAAGTTGATCTGCAAGTGGCAGCAAGATCAGGGAGATCAACAACACAATAGGTAGCAATATCAGGGGAGATCTACTTGGAGTACGTTGTGTACTTTGAGTATGTGTGTATACTCAGATTTGGAGTACGTTGAGTACTTGTGTACTGGCAGTAGTGATACTGACTGGTGGTACTGGCAGTAGTGATACTGACTGGTTAGAGGTGAACACTAACTCTGTGTTTGAGTTGTGTGTTGGGACCACAATTGAGAGAGTGAACTCTTGAAGGTGAATTATTGTACACTTGGTGTGGGAAGCCTGTAAGGTGTGGAAGAGTGTGGCGTCTCTTCATTGTAATTTCTTTCTGAAAGAGTATTAATACAATTGGGTATTGTCTCTCATATTTTGTGTTATTTCTAAATTCTAGTTACTTGTTACTTTTGGTTAAATTCCGCATTTAGTTGCTTGTACATGTTAATCATTTGTGCTTTCTAGATCATGACACCCATGGTGGTTAAGCCACATAAATTCAAAAAGCTTGATGTTGCAGCCCTGACTACACAAACAATACAACAATGGAAGCCAATAGATAACAAGATAAAGAAGTTAACAACCTTCCATTCACAGACTAATGATTAGACAGAAATGGTGAATAATCGAGCCCTATACAGCACCACAAAACATAGTCCATTCTAAGTATGCATTAGGAATCAAATCAAAACACAACTATCACACTTGATGACAAATCTTGATGCAATGGGGACCATTGCTTCTCAAGGATGGAAGAATGATTTGAGTAATATTTCAGGCAACAATTCAAGTGATGGATCTACCCCAATTGGTGGTAGAATTTTTAAGAGCCATAACTTTTGCACCATAACTCCGTTTGATTCCCCGTTTGAACCATTGAAAAGCTAAGAACGAGAAAAACATCGTGAGATGGCAATGAGCTCTACTTAGTGGGTTTTGACCCCCAAAAAATAAATTAAAGTTCTCCAAATTTCAATTTTATCAGTGCAGTTTAAAAATAATATGTTTTTAAAAATAGTAATTCCTCAAATTTTTTATTGTTGTAAATCGTGGATGTCAAACCACTTAATCTCCCTTGAGATTGGTGACCTTCCACATCCTTCTTATACCTTAAAAAATGTATAAATAAAGATGTAACCCAAAATAGAAAGCAAACATCTCTTTTCAAAGATAGGCATATGTTTGTGTCTACAAATTTGATCAATAAAACATCTTTTCTCAGAGATAGCATTGTTACAATTATATTGGTCTTATTTTTTGAATTATCTTTCAACCAAAGCTTTTGAGTTTTGGATTGGTGGTATCATAGTGGTTTGTTTTTAGAGTGTATGATCTCAAAGATGAGGTCAAATTATAGAAAGCTTGGGTGAAAAATAAAACCAGTAGACTATCCACCTATTCACTTTAAACAACCTCAAATGGCAAACAACACCGAGACATCTAATCTTGTCAAGGAAATGGTGAATAAAGCCTTTCAACATCAGTAAGCACAAATTCTACAACAATTCATCCAAATTCTTCAACAAATATTGATAAAAAAATTTAGCTCCTCATCTGCATCCCCACATCTTTTCAGTGCCCCAACACCCTTCAAGGTTCAGGGGAATTCTGATATCCCTACATTTGAAGGCAAAATCAATGTTGATGTAGTAGAAAATTGGTTGGATCAATTGTCTTCATATTTTTATATAAATAAATTCATCGATAAAGAGAATATCACTTTTGTTCTTCTGAAAGCATCATTGCCTATCAAAAATTGGTGAAAAGTGTACAAGAAGAGATTCAGTACAAATGATATTGGCCTTGAGCCAAAACCTACCTAGGATGATTTCATAGAAGTTGTAAAGGAAGAATACTACCCCATTATAGCATATGATGATCTATATATAGAATGGCAACAACTTTGCCAAGGTAAGAAGCAGTCTGTTCAAGATTATATTGATATTTTTCATTCTCTATCTGTGAGATTGGGCATCCAAAATGTTGAGTTATGGAGCTAAAAGCTTCACAAATGAGCAGATACAGAGGTTGCTAGGTTACATAGTAATTGACATCGATTACACAGTCGACCGACATCGGCAGTATCACCGATATCGGTCAAGCATAGACACAGAACTGACCGACATCGATCAAGGGTCGACCGACATTGGTCACTTGTAGACCGACACCGACACCTGTGCGTTTGCATGCATTTCCATAATTAGATTTGTTCTAATTTTAGGTGAACAGTTGGTTTGCATTTAAAGACTAATTTTAGTCTTGAGTCTATTTTTATAATTATTGTTTGCCTTGGATCCTATTTAAGAGACCCATGGGGCTGTATTGTATTAAAGTTATAAGCAAGATCAATTAGATCTGTAAGGTGCAAGATCAAGAAGATCTGCTGGAAGGAAAGAGAAGGGAATAACAACTCGGTTATTGAGTTGATTGTAATTGATTGAGAGTGAGAGAGAACTCTTGAGGGAGAATTACTGTACACCCAAGAGATGTGGGAAGAGTGATATTTCTTCATTGTATTTCCTTCTGAAAGAGTTTAATAGAGATTGGTTGTTTCTCATATCTCCTCTTATTTGTTATTTCGTATTTCTAGTTACTTATTACTTTTAGTTTAATTCCATGTTTAGTTGCTTATACAAAAGTAATCAATTGTACTCGTAGATCTTAACAAGTGGTATCAGAGCAGGTTAGTGTTTGTTGATTACAGAATTCACTCACAAGGATTTCTAATTGAGTGGGAGCAAAGCAATGGCAAAAGAAAGTAAACTAAGAATGGAGAAATTTAATGGCAAGAATTATTAATTATGGAGGATGCAGATAGAAGATTATCTGTATCAGAAAGATCTGTATTTATCGTTGGGTGGGGTTTCAAGCAAGCCCACAGATATGAAAGATGAAGAATGGAATGTTCTTGATAGAAAGGCTCTTGGATCTATAAGGTTGAGCCTGACATCTTTTGTGATTTCTAACTTATCACAAGCAAAGACAACGATAGAGTTAGTTGATACTTTGACAAATTTATATGAAAAACTCTCAGCTTCGAATAAGGTATATCTTATGAAGCAATTATTTAATTTGCAAATGCAGGAAGGTGGATCTGTATATAGTCATCTTAATGATTTCCATGAAATTGTAAATCAGTTAAATTCAGTCAAAATAGTTTTTGATGATGAAATTAAGGCTCTCTTAATCTTATGCTCTTTACCTGAAAGCTGGCATAGCTTGGTAATGGCAGTTAGTAATACTACATCTACTTCAAATATCTTAAAAGTTGATGATGTTGTAAATGTAATCTTGAATGAAGATATTTACAGAAAAAACACAGGGAAAACATCAGGTAATGCTTTAAGTATTGAAAGCAGGAGAAGGCAAAGAGAGAAGGGAAAGCAAGGGAAATCAAGGTCAAAGATGGAAAGTAGATTCAAATCCAGAAATGGAAGGATAACCTGTTGAAATTGTGGAAAAAAAGGGCATGCAAAGAAAGATTGTTGGTTGAAGGATAACAAAGAAAATCACCATGAAGGTAATAAAGAAGCAAATGTTGCAGGTATTGTTGCACAGTATGCTCTTATATTTTCTTTGGATAGTCGAGTAGAATCATGGGTTTTAGATTCTGGTGCTTCTTTCCATGCAACCCCAAATAGAGAAATTTTTAATGATTATGTTCATGGATATTTTGGAAAAGTTTATTTAGGGGATGATGAGCCTTGTCAAATTGTTGGCAAAGGAAAAGTGCAGCTAAAATTGTAGAATGGCAACACATGGGTGTTGAAGGATGTCATGCATGTATCCATCCTGAAGAGAAATCTGATTTCTGCAAGAAAGTTGGGTGATGAGAGTTGCACAGTAACTCTCACAGCTGAATCTTGGAAAGTTTCCAAGGGTGAACTTGTATTAGTAAGAGATAAGAGAGTAGGTACACTTTATCTATCTACTTGTATTACTGATTATTCTCTTTTTATTTTATCTACTTCAGATGTAGATGCAAAGTTGTGGCACTATAGGCTTGGTCACATGAGTGAGAAGGGAATGAATGTTCTTAAGCCAAAAGGTAAGCTTTCAAATTTGAAAAGCATAGATCTAGATTTCTGTAAGCATTGTATTTTTGGAAAACAAAAGAAAGTGAGGTTTCTCAAAACTGGGTCAACAAAGAAGAAGCACAAGTTGGAGCTTGTTCACACAGAGGTGTGGAGAGACACCAGCTCAGATAACTTCTATTGGAGGATCACAGTATTATGTTTCTTTCATTGATGATGCTACAAGAAAGGTATGGGTTTATTGCATAAAGAAGAAATCTGATGTTTTTGACACATTTAAGAAATATAAAGCTTTAGTTGAGAATGAAACAGGTTTGAGATTGAAGTGTCTTAGATCTGACAATAGTGGTGAGTACTGCAGTAATAAATTTAACAGTTACTATTCTATGAGTGGAATACGCAGGGAAAGGACGGTTCCAAGGACACCTCAACAAAATAGAGTTGCTGAAAGGATGAATAGAATAATAATGGAGCATGCACGGAGTATGAGGTTGCATGCTAGTTTGCCCTTAAATTTTTGGGCAGAAGCTGTACATATTGTAGTTTACCTGATTAACATAGGACCTTCTACTGCACTTGATGGTGGAATTCTAGAAGAGGCATGGAAAGGTAAACAGGGAGATCTTTCATTTCTCAGAGTTTTTGGTTTTGAAGCTTTTGTGCACATTGATAAAGAAAATAGAAAGAAGTTGGATGTTAAATCTATGCGATGCACTTTCATTGGTTATGGTTTTGAAGATTTCAGATTTTGGTTGTGAAATTTAGAAACTAACAAAATTATTAGAAGCTGTGATATAGTTTTCAATGAGAAGGCGATGTACAGTGATCAGCTCAAGAGGCTGAATAATACTGAGCAGGGCAATCTTGATTTGGATGAGGTTATGATCTAAAATGAGCTCACGAATAAAACTCATCACTCACAGGAAAACACAAATATCGACGTCGATCAGACAAAGATTGATGTCAGTCAAATAAAAACCGACATCGGTCAGACAAAGACCAACGTCGGTCAGGTAGAACCAACGTTGGTCGAGTGCAGAATGAGAGATGACCGAAATCAGTCACTGTCAAAAAATTTGGACAGACAGCAAGCTCTAAATGAGTCTCAAACGCCCATGTGGAGGTCTAAAAGGGTAAGTAAACCTCCAATTCGTTATTCCCCTTATTTATACTACGTGTTGTTCACTGATAGTGGAGAACCAGAAATTTTTGATGAGGTAATGCAGGTAGAATCCAAAAAACAGTGGGAGCATGGCATGAATGAGGAAATTGATTCCTTGGAAAAGAACCAAACGTGGAATTTGGTTGAGTTCCTAGCCAAAAAAAAAGTATTGAAAAATAAATGGGTATACAGGTTAAAGGAAAGAGAGAATGGACAAATGAGACATAAGGCCAGGTTGGTAGTAAAGGGATTTGCATAGAAACCAGGTATTGACTTTGGTGAAATCTTTTCTCCTATAGTAAAGATGACTTCTATTCGGATTGTATTGTCTTTAGTTGCTATTGAGGATTTGCACTTTGAGCAATTTGATGTTAAGACAACATTTCTTCATGGAGATTTGGATGAAGAGATATATATATGGATCAGCAAGAAGGTTTTGAGGTCAAAAGTAAGGAGAAACTTGTGTGCAAGTTGAAGAAAAGCTTATATGGTCTTAAGCAAGCTCCAAGACAATGGTATTTGAGGTTTGAAAGGTTTATGACAAAGCATGACTTTAGTAAATGTCAATCTGACCATTATGTTTATTTTACCAGATTGGATAATAGTAGTTATATTATCTTATTACTGTATGTAGATGATATGCTTGTTGCAGGTTCACACATGCAAAAAATTATTGAGCTAAAGGTAAAATTAGCTCACACATTTGCCATGAAGGATTTAAGAGCAGTAAAGAAAATCCTTGGCATGAGTATTAAGAGAGACAGAAAAAATTACAGTTTGATTTTGTCTCAAGAGGATTATGTGAATAAGATGTTGGAGAGGTTCAATATGTAAGATGTAAAATCGTTAAGCACACCTATGGCTAGACACTTCAAGTTGAGCAAAGAACAGTGTCTTAAATCACATGATGAGGTTGAGTACATGAGCAGAGCTCCATATGCTTCAGCAGTTGGGAGCTTGATGTATGCAATGGTATGTACTAGACATGATATTGCCCAAGTAGTGGGAGTTGTCAGCAAGTTTATGGCCAATCTAAGAAAAGAACACTAGAAAGCAGTTTAGTGGATTCTCAGATATCTGAGAGGGACCAGTAGTAGGCATTTATGCTATGGAGGGTCAAACACTTCTCTACATGGGAATGTAGATTCGGATATGGCAGGTGACTTGGATGGCAGGAGAAGCACCACAGAATATGTGTTCACTGTTGGTGGAACGGTGGTTAGCTGGATTTCAAAGTTGCAGAAGGTTGTTGCCTTGTCTACTACAGAGGCAGAATACATTACAGTCATAGAGGCTAGCAAATAAATGATTTGGATGACACGGCTCATGGAAGAGTTGGGAAAGGAGCAAGAGAGTTGCAGATTGTACAATGATAGTCAAAGTGCAATTCATTTGACAAATAATTCAGCCTTTCATTCAAAAACCAAACATATACAGCTTAGGTACCACTTCATTAGACAGGTATTGGAGGATGGTTAGTTGAATTTGGAAAAGATATATATGGATAAGAACCCTGCTGATATGTTAATAAAGCCGGTAGGAAAGGAGAAGTTGAATCTTTATTCAACTTTTGTTGGTCTTCAAGATTGAACTTGAAGAGGGAGAAACAAGCCAAAAACAAGACAGAGGATGTTGCTGTACAGATATAGGTGCAACTATTTATCTCCAAGTGGGAGATTATTGAGTTATGGAGCTAAAAGCTTCATAGATGAGTAGATGCAGAGGTTGCTGGGTTACACAGTAATCGACATCAGTTACACAGTAACCGACATCGATTACACAGTCGATCGACATCGGCAGTATCGTCGACATCGATCAGGCATAGCGACAAAACTGACCGACATCGATCAGGGGTCAGTCGACATCGGTCACCTATAGACCAACACTAACCCCTGTGCGTTTGCATGCATTTCCAAAATTAGATTTGTTCTGATTTTAGGTGAACAGTTGGTTTGCATGTAAAGACTAATTTTAGTCTTGAGTCTATTTTTCTAATTATTGTTTGCCTTGGATCCTATTTAAGAGACCCATGGGGCTGTATTGTATTAAAGTTGTAAGCAATATCAATTAGATCTGCAAGGTACAAGATCAAGAAGATCTACTGGAAGGAAAGAGAAGGGAATAACAACTCGGTTATTGAGTTGATTGTAATTGATTGAGAGCGAGAGAAAAATCTTGAGGGAGAATTACTATACACCTAAGAGGTGTGGGAAGAGTGAGATTTTTTCATTGTATTTCTTTCTGGAAGAGTTTAATAGAGATTGGTTGTTTCTCATATCTCCTCTTATTTACTATTTTGTATTTCTAGTTACTTATTACTTCTGGTTTAATTTTGTGTTTAGTTGCTTATACAAAAGTAATCAATTGTACTCATAGATCCTAACACAAAAAAGTGAAAAATATAAGGTTCTCAAATATAATGGTGGACTACAATGGTATATATGGGGGGAGATGAGACTCTTCAATCTAGAAACCCTTAGTGAGGCATACAAGTTCACAGTAAAGATTGAGCAGAAGCATAGAAGAAAGAATATGAAGAGTCAGCCTACAAAATGGAAAAGTGAAAAAGAAATTCAAATAAGACGTTAAAAATGGAAGCAAAAAGAAGGGAAGACTGAGAAATGGTGTGATTACCATAAATCTAGATCACACTCCAAAGAAGAATGTCGAGCCATCAAGTCCCTACTTTCTGAGTCATAATTCTCAATATCAACTGCTCTACTTCATACACACCCTACAATCAAAGAGGATGAAGAAGAGATTGTAGATGTTGAGCCTCATGTCATTGTTGCTTCATCATGGACCCATGAGGAGGGGCCAAATGACAAGGAAAGGTTATTTCACTCTAAGTTATGGGTGAAAGGTAAGCCTCTGCATTTCATTCTTTATAGTGGGAGTCAAAAGAATTTAATCTCTACTAATGTTTTGAAAAGCCTACATTTGTCTATAAAGCCTCACCTAAAGCCATACATTATTAGATGGTTGAGTCTAGGGAGAAATTTTTGTGTCACCCACCAATGTCTTCTCTCATATGCAATAAAACTTTTCCAAGATGAGGTCTTATGTGATGTGGTCAATTTAGATGTTTACAATGTACTCTTTGGTCAGTCATTCATGTATGATCAACATGGCATCTATGAATCAAGAACTTGAAGGATAAATCTTAATCTTAGAACATAATGCTACATGGTACCAGAGGTACCACCTTCTACATTTGTCCCCCTAATTAGTACCAAGAAATTTGTTCTCATGCTGGTCAAGCCACAGGAATCTAAAAAGGTCGATGTTACATCCCTGACTACATAAACAACACAATAATAGAATCTAATAGATAACAAGCTGAAGAAGTTCATAGCCTTCCATCCACAAACTAATGGTCAAATAGAAATGGTGAATAATTAAGCCTTACACAGCTCCACAAAGCACAGTCCATTCCAAGTATGCATCAGGAATCAAATCAAAACACAACTGCCACACTTGATGACAAATATTGATGTAATGGGTACCATTACTTCTCAAGGAGGGAGGAATGATCTGAGCAATATTTCATGTGACAATTCGAGTGATGGTTCTACCTCAATTGGTGACAAAATTTCTGGGAGCCATAACTTTTGCACCATAGCTCCGTTTGATTCCCTGTTTGAACCGTTAGAAAGCTAAGAATGAGGGAAATATTATGAGATGTCACTAAGATCCACTTAATGGGTTTTGACCCAAAAAAACAAATATAAGTGCTTTAAATTACAATTTCAATAGTGCAATAAAAAAAAAATCTCAAATTTTGTATTGTTGTAAATCATGGAAGTAGAACCACTCAATCTCCCTCAAGATTGGTGACCTTTCACATCCTCATAATACATTCAAAACATGTATAAATGAAGATGCAACCTGAAATGAAATGCAAACATCTCTTCTCAGAGATAAGCATATGTTTGGGTCTACAAATTTGATCAATAAAACATCTCTTTTTAGAGATAACATTATTACAATTATGTTGTTCTTATTTATTGAATTATCTTTCAATCAAAGCTTCTGAGTTTTGGATCAGTGGTATCAAAATGGTTTGTCTTTAGAGTGTATGATCCTAAGGATGAGGTCATATTACAAGAAGCTTGGGTGAAAAATAGAACCAGTAGACTATCCACCTGTTCGCTCCAAACAACCTCAAATGGTGGACAACACTGAGACATCTGATCCTTTCAAAGAAATGGTGAATGAAGCCCTTCAACAGTAGCAAGCACATATGCTACATAATTCACTTAAATTATCCAACAAATCTTGATAAGAAATTCTAGATCCTCATATGCACCCCCACATCCTTTTAATGCCCCAACACCTTTCAAGGTTCAGGGAATTTTGATATCCCTACATTTGAAGGCAAAATCAATGTTGATGCAGTAAAAAATTGGTTGAATCAATTGTCTTCCTATTTTTCTATAAATAAATTCAAAGATAAGAAAAAGATCATTTTTTCTCTTTTGAAAACATCAATACCTATTAAAAATTAGTGGGAAGTATACAAGAGATTTAGTACAGATGATATTGGCCTTGAGGTGAAACCTACCTGGGATGATTTTATAGAAGTTGTAAAGGAAGAATACTATCCCATTGTAGCATGTGATGATCTGTATATAGAGTGGCAATAACTTTTCCAAGGTAAGGAATAGTTTGTTCAAGATTACGCTGACATTTTTCATTCTCTATCTGTGAGATTGACATCCAAAAAAATGAGAAATATAAGGTTATCAAATATCATGGTAGACTACAATGGTATATACGGGAGGAGATGAAACTCTTCACTCTGAAAACCCTCGATGAGGTGTATAAGTTTGTGGTGAAGATTGAGTGAAAGTATGGAATAATAAATATGAAGAATTAGCCTACAAAATGAAAAAGTGACAAAGAAGGTCAAACACGAGGCCAAAATTGGAAGCAAAAAGAAGGGAAGATTGGAAAATGGTGTGATTACCACAAATCTAGATCACACTTCAAAGAAGAATGTCAGCCATCAAGTCCTTGCTTTTTGAGTCATAATCCTTTACATCTAATGCTCTACCTCATACACACCCTGTAGTTGAAGAGGATGAAGAAGAGATTGTAGATGTTGAGCCTGATGCCGTCATTGCTTCATCACGGACCCATGAAGAGGGGCCAGATGACAAGGAAAGGTTATTTCACTCTATGTTATGAGTGAAAGGTAATTCTCTGCATTTTATTATTGATAGTAGGAGTCAAAATAATTTAATCTCTACTAATGTTGTGAAAAGCCTACATTTATCCGTGAAGCCTCACCTAAAGCCATACAGTATTAGATGGTTGAGTCTAAGGAGAAACCTCCGTGTCACCCACCAATGTCTTCTCTCATATACAATAAAACATTTCCAAGATGAGGTCTTATGTGATGTGGTCAATCTAGATGTTTACGATGTAATGTTTGGTCAGTCATTCATATATGATCAACATGGCATCTATAAATCAAGAAATCAAAGGATCAATCTCACTCTTGGAACATGGCACTACAAGGTACCAAGGTACCACCTTCTACATTTGTCTCCCTGATTAGTGCCAAGAAATTTGTTCTTATGGTGGTCAAGCCATAAGAATCCAAAAAGGTTAATGTTATAGCCTTGACTACATAATAAAGACAATAACACAAGCCAATAGATAACAAACTGAAGAAGTTCATAGCCTTCCATCGATAGACTAATGATTAGATAGAAATGGTGAACAATCGGGCCCTACACAGCTCCACAAAGCACAATCTATTCCAAGTATGTATCAGGAATCAAATCAAAACACAACTGCCACACTTGATGATAAATCTTGATGCAATGGGGACCATTGCTTCTCAAGGAGGGAGGAATGATCCGAGCAACATTTTAGGCAACAATTCAGATGATGGTTCTACGCCAATCAGTGGTAAAACTTTTGGGAGCCATAACTTTTGCACTATAGCTCCGTTTGACTCCCCATTTGAACCGTTGGAAAGCTAAGAATGAGGGGAACATCGTGAGATGGCATTGAGATTCAGTTGATGGGTTTTAAACCTCTAAAAACAAATGAAAGTGCCCCAAATTTTAATTTTAGTAGTGTAGTCTAAAAATAGTAAGTTTTTAGAAATAATAATTCCTCAAATTTTGTATTGTTGTAAATTGTGGAAGTCGAACCACTTAATCTCCCTTGACATTGGTGACCTTCCACATCCTCCTCATACCTTCAAACCATGTATAAATGAAGATGTAACCCAAAATGGAAAGCAAACATCTCTTCTCAGAGATATGCATCTGATTATCTCTCTCCAAATAACCTCAAATGGCAGATAACATCAAGACATCCAATACTTTTAAGGAAATGGTGAATGAAGCCCTTCAGTAGAAACAAGTGCAAATATTACAAAAAATCACCCAAATTCTCCAGTAAATCTTGATAAGAAATTATAGCTCCTCATCTCCACCCCCACATCCTTTCAGTGCCCCAACACCCTTCAAAGTTCAGGTGAATTTTGATATCCCTACATTTGAAGGCAAAATCAATGTTGATGTAGTAGAAAATTGGTTGGATCAAATGTCTTCCTATTTTTATATAAATAAATTCATCGATAAAGAGAAGATTACTTTTGCTCTTCTGAAAGCATCATTGCCTATAAAAAATTAGTGGGAAGTGTACAAAAAGAGATTTAATATAGATGATATTAGACTTGAGGTGGAACCTACCTGGGATGATTTCATAGAAGTTGTAAAGGAAGAATACCACCTCATTGTAGCACATGATGATCTGTATATAGAGTAGTAACAACTTCACCAAGGTAAGGAACAGTCTGTTCAAGATTATACTGACATTTTTCATTCTCTATCTATGAGATTAAGCATCCAGGAAAGTAATAAATATAAGGTTCTAAAATATCATGGTGGACTACAATGGTATATACAAGGGAAGATGGAACTCTTCAATCTATAAACTCTCGGTAAGTCATACAAGTTTGTAGTGAAGATGGAGCATAAACATAGAAGAATTAATACAAAGAGTCAGCCTAAAAAATGGAAAATTGACAAAGAAGGTCAAACATGAGGCTAAAATTGGAAGCAAAAGGAAGGGAAGACTGGAAAATGGTGTGATTACCACAAATCTGTATCACACTCCAAAGAATAATGTCAAACCATCAAGTCCCTACTTTCGGAGTCAAAATCCTCAACATCTACTACTCTGCCTCATACACACCCTATAGTCAAAGAGGATAAAGAAGAGATTATAGATGCTGAGCCTGATGCCATCATTGCTTCATCATAGACCCATGAGGAGGGGCCAAATGATAAGGAAAGGTTATTTTACTCTAAGTTATGGGTGAAAGATAAGCCTCTACATTTCATTCTTGATAGTGGGACTCAAAATAATTTAATCTCTGCTAATGTTATGAAAATCCTACATTTGTCTATGAATCCTAACCCAAAGCCATACAGTATTAGATGGTTGAGTCTAGGGAGAACCTCTATGTCACCCACCAATGTCTTCTCTCGTATGTAATAAAACCTTTCCAATATGAGTCTTATGTGATGTGGTCAATCTAGATGTTTGTGATGTACTCTTTGGTCAGCTATTCATGTATGATCGACATGGAATATATGAATCAAGAACTCAAATAATCACTCTCACTCTTGGAACATGGTGCTATAGGGTACCAAAGGCACCACTTTCTACATCTGTCTCCCTAATTAGTGCCAAAAAAATTGTTCTCATGGTGGTCAAGCCATAGGAATCCAAAACGGTCGATGTTGCAGCCCTAAATATATAAACAACAAAATAACATAAGCCAATAGATAATAAGATGAAGAAGTTCATGACCTTCTATCCATAGACTAATTGTTAAACATAAATGGTGAACAATCGGGCCCTACACAGCTCCCTAAAGCACATTCCATTCCAAGTATGCATCAAGAATCAAATCAAAACACAACTGCCACACTTGATGACAAATCTTGATGAAATGGGGACTATTAATTCTCAAGGAGGGAGGAATGATCTGAGCAACATTTCAGGTGACAATTCAGGTGATGGTTCTACCCTAATTGGTGGCAGAACTTTTGGGATCCATAACTTTTGCACCATAACTCCATTTGACTCCCCGTTTGAACCATTGAAAAGCTAAGAATGAGGGCAACATCATGAGATGACATTGAGATCCACGTAGTGGATTTTGACTCCTAAAAAATAAATAGAAGTTCTCTAAATTTTAATTTTAGTAGTGTAGTCTAAAAATAGTAAGTTTTTAAAATTAGTAATTCCTCGAATTTTGTATTATTGTAAATCATGGAAGTCAAACCACTTAATCTCCATCAAGATTGGTGACCTTCCACATTCTCTTCATACCTTCAAAACATGTATAAATGAAGATGTAACTTGAAATGAAAAGTAAACATCTTTTCTCAAAGATAGGCATATGTTTGGGTCCCCAAATTTGATCAATAAAACATCTCTTCTCAGAGATAACATTATTACAATTATGTTGTTTTTATTTCTTGAATTATCTTTCAACCAAATTTTTTGAGTTTTAGATCAGTGGTATCAGAGTGGTTTATCTTTAGAGTGTATGATCTCGATGATGAGGTCAGATTATAAGAAGCTTGGGTGGAAAATAGAACCAATAGACTATCCACCTGTTTGCTCCAAACAACCTCAAATGGTGAATAACACCAATACATCTGATCCTTTCAAAAAAATGGTGAATGAAACCCTCTAATAGTAGCAGGTGTAGATGCTACAACAATTCGCCTAAATTCTCTAACAAATCTTGATAAGAAATTCTAGCTCCTCATCTACACCCCCACATCCTTTTAGTGCCCAAACACCCTTCAAGGTTTAGATGAATTTTGATATCCCTACATTTGAAGGAAAAATCAATGCTAATGTAGTAAAAAATTAGTTACAATAATTGTATTCCTATTTTTTTATAAATAAATTTACCAATAAAGAGATCACTTTTGCTCTTCTAAAAGCATCATTACTTGTCAAAAATTGTTGGAAAGTGTACAAGAAGAGATTCAGTATAGATGATATTGGCCTTCAGGTGGAACCTACCTGAGATGATTTCATAGAAGCTGTAAAGGAAGAGTACTACCCCATTAGATCATATGATGATTTGTATATAGAGTGGCAACAACTTTGCCAATGTAAGGAACAACCTGTTCAAGATTACGCTGACATTTTTTATTCTCTATCTACGAGATTGGGCATCTAGGAAAGTGAAAAACATAAGGTTCTCAAATATCATGGTGGAGTAGAATGGTATATACGGGGGGAGATGGAACTCTTCAATTTATAAACCCTCAGTAAGATGTACAAGTTCACGGTGAAGATTAAGTAGAAGCATGGAAAAATGAATACGAAGAGTCAACCTACAAAATGGAAAAGTGACAAAGAAGTTCAAACACAATGCCAAAATTGGAAGCAAAAAGAAAGAAAGACTAAGAAATGATTTGATTACCATAAATTTAGATTGCACTCCAAAGAATAATGTCGAGCCATCAAGTCCCTACTTTTTTAGTCATAATCCTCAACATATACTGCTCTGCCTCATACACACCATGCAGTCAAAGAGGATGAAGAAGAGATTATAGATGTTGAGCCTGATGCCATTGTTGCTTCATCTAAGACCCATGAGGAGGGGCCAGATGATAAGGAAAGGTGATTTCACTCTAAGTTATGGGTGAAAGGTAAGCCTCTGCATTTCATTCTTGATAGTGGGAGTCAAAAGAATTTAATCTCTGCTAATGTTGTGAAAATCCTACATTTGTCTATGAAGCCTCACCCAAAGCCATACAGTATTAGATGGTTCCAGGGAGAAACCTTCATGTCACCCACCAATGTCTTCTCTCATATGCAATAAAACCTTTCCAAGATGAGGTCTTATGTGATGTGGTCAATCTAGATGTTTGCGATGTACTCTTTGGTCATCCATTCATATATGATCGACATAACATCTATGAATCAAGAACTTGAAGGATCACTCTCACTCTTGGAACACGATGCTACAGGGTACCAAAAATACCACCTTATACATCTATCTCCTTGATTAGTGCCAAGAAATTTGTTCTCATAGTGGTCAAGCCACAAAAATCCAAAAGGGTCAATGTTGTAGCCCTGACTACATAAACAAAACAACAACAAAAGCCAATAGATAACAAGTTGAAGAAGATCATGGACTTCTATCCACAGACTAATGGTTAGACAAAAATAGTGAACAATTGGGCCCTACATAGCTCCACAAAACACAGCTCCATAAAGCATAGTCCATTCCAAGTATGCATCGGGAATCAAATCGAAACACAACTACCACACTTGATGACAAATATTGATGCAATGGGGACCATTGGTTCTCAAAGAGAGGGGAATGATCTGAGCAACATTTTAGGTGATAATTCGGGTGATGTTTCTACCCCAATTGGTGGCAGAACTTTCGAGAGCCATAACTTTTACACCATAGCTCCATTTGATTCCCCATTTAAACTGTTGGAAAGCTAAGAATGAAAGGAATGTCATGAGATGGCACTGAAATCCACTTGATGGGTTTTGACTATCAAAAAAATAGAAGTGCACCAAATTTCAATTTTAGTAGTGTAGTCTAAAAATAGTAAGTTTCTAAAAATAGTAATTCCTTGAATTCTGTATTGTTGTAAATCATAGAAGTCCAACCACATAATCTCCCTCGAGATTGGTGACCTTCCACATCCTTTTCATAATTTAAAAATATGTATAAATGAATATGTAACTTGAAATGGAAAGCATACATCTATTATCAGAGATAGGCATATGTTTGGGTCTGCAAATTTGATCAATAAAATATCTCTTCTCAGAGATAACATTATTACAATTGTGTTGTTCTTGTTTCTTGAATTATCTTTCAACCAAAGCTTTTGAGTTTTAGATCAATTTATTTCATTTAAGAATGTCTTTATTATAGTTTTTTTTAAATATTTCCTATGATTTTTGTTTGACATTTCTTCATGAAATATTTATGCTCACTATCTTGTCATGTCCTTTATCAACAAATGTCATTCATACAACAATTGACCTTGTGTGACCATCTTCATGTTGTTTTGATTTCTCTCATACCTTTCATTATTGATACTTCTTCTACATCTACCAATTCACTGTTAAAACCTTCCAATTAATTTGTGTTATTATTCTATATGCTCATTTAATTTTGTCGAAGAACCATCAACAAATATTATGTCAATATAGCTAAAATATATAGACGTTACTTTCTATTCAATTTTTATAATTCTGGTATAATGATTACATCTATGGTTAGCTTTGTTTAGTTTTTTAATAGTTAAATTAATTTTGTTATTATAATGTTGTGATGTTAATACTTTGTATAGTCTAATAATATTGGCAATTTTGATTAAGTTTTGTTTTCTATATGTTATTTTATTTTATTTTAATTTTTTTATGATTTCATTATTTTCTTTCTATATGATTCAAGATGTATTCAAACTTTTTTATCATAATTTTCTTTCATTAATTATCTTTTCAAGATGCATTTAACTTTTTTTATTCCCATATTATTATTTTTATTTATTTTTCATTCACTCAACAATATAACTTTTTTATATGTAATCAATGATTAAACCATAACCTTTGAGGAACATTATCATTATTTTAAAAATAAAATTATATTATTTTAAATAAAATTATTACAAAGTGTTTATGAAAAAATCAGTGGTATAAGAACATGTCCATAAGTCCAACACATTAGGCTATTAAATAAAATATTATAGAAAATCAAAAGTAAAAAGACAAGTGTTATATAATACCATATGTTATATTAACAAAACATTATAAAGCATAAAATTAAACCGTTATAACAAAGAGACCAATAGTAGGGGAAGGGTCTTAATCATCTAATTTATCCCAACCAACATCCGACATATTGTCTCCCTCAAGTTTTGATCACATTATAGCTTTGTTCACATGCTATAACATAATATTGCTACATTGCATCTAGTTAAACTATTCATATGTTAGTAATTATTTATCAACTCTATTCAACTCCATTCATATTTTCAATGCATTGTAATAAAAAATTTAAAGGCCTAATCGAAGCTACAGTAGTATTATTTATTTCTTATTGGATTATTTTTTAATGATCCAAATGTTATAGTTTTATTAGTTTGTCATTTGGGTTAGTTTTATTTTTACTCGTTAGTTAATTCCTGAACCAACTCATGTTTTCGTAAAGTTTTTTAAAGCTTCCTTGTACATAAAAATAAAATGCAGTTTTGATTTGCACTGAAAATATTTTTTTGAATTTATTCCTCTATATCCTGCCAATAGTGGTATCAGAGTGCTGGTTTGTAATGGAGGATTATAGGATAACCTTACAAGGTAGATTATTCCAATCTGGGCAATGTGAGAGCCCTGTACGAAAGCAAGTACAGTGAGATTTAAAAGCTCAAAACATGGAGGGGAACACAATGTTACAAAAAGTTGTGCTAGGTAGCAAAGACTACGTTGAAATCATGGATAAATTGATTATAGTAGACTGAGATCTGGTAAGGATTTTACAATAAGAAGGAATTGATTTCCCTTGTTAGTAGCATTAGAGAATAGCCATCTCAATACTTGTTTTATTCTAAAAATTTTAATCTGTTGGGTGATGGCACTACTTTGGCACACCTATTAGATGAAAATATCTGCATAAAAGATCTTTTATTTCATTATTACGACATTGATTTTGAAATGATCAACAAGTCTCCAAGCACAAGATAATTTAATAGCCATTTCACCATGAAGATCATATGATCACACAATTTGGCAATTTGAAGAAGAGAAACAACAATATCGTTTGGAAATTTAAAGAGGAGTAAAAAAACAACATCCAAACCAAATTGCTTACCTACAACGAGCATTAAAATATACAACAATGGCTCATTTACCTTCCAACCCTAGAACCGTGGGCTCCACCAAAGGCACACAATGAATTATTTTTCTTTGTGCAAGTAAAAGAATATATCAGGTAAAACATATTTCCATGCATATTTTTTTCTATTTATATCCTCAAACATAATAGACTATATAGTATTTTTACTTTATATGATCAACATGATTGATTGGAAAGAGGATAGATACGTTTTAATAGGTAGGTGATAAAAGTAAGTGATGGATCCCATTGAAATTATTGGCCAAAATTATTTTGACTTCATTTTGTATAAAGGAGTTATAAGGTTAAAATAAGATTTTTATTAAAAATAGTCATATAAGGGTGCAATAGGAGTTATAACGTGTAATATTTTTTAACAAGTCCCATGAATCTCTTGTAATCAAAAGCTATTTTAAAGGTAAAAGCAAAACCCCGATAGCATTCCTTATTTTTTGATTTGGTACCATGATTGAAATGTGAGGTCAATGTATGAAAATGGACGCTTAACTCCTAAAAATTATAAGGAATGGTCAATGAACATGAAAAATACTTTATTCTTCAATGACTTGTGTGAAGTAGTTGAAAAGCAACCAACATTGCCCACTGATGCCTCAAAGCTTGTATAATTTCATAACCGTGACAAGTGTGCCCTTTCTTTATTAAAATCAACTTGTAGTGCACAAGTTATAATTCACATAGAGGCCATTAAGTCTGAAGCTTGGAAAGTATGAAAAGCTCTAAAGGACTTATATGATAAACAACATGCTTACAAGAAAATTGATCTTTTATGAAATTTCTCAACACTAAACCAAGAAATGATGAAGATGTTTCAAAATATGTGTCATGAATTAAGAATTTGAAACAAGAATATGACACTACTGGTGGGAAAATTGATGATGAAATTCTCATTTCTATTATTTTGAATGGCCTTAGCCCTAGCTACATGAACTTTTTAGAAATGTTATAGCTTAGTGATAAGCTTAACAAATCTATTTTTTGTTATATTTGTGAGTTGCTCACTCAACATGAGTGATAATTTGCAAATAAGAAATAAAAACCTACTGAGGAGGCCCACTATACCAAAATGGGTAATCCATTATATGAGCATAACAAAAAACATTATTAAGAAAACTTTCAAAGAAAAAAACACTCTCTATGGCACACTTCTAGACATAAGCATCATTCTGGACATAGGGATCATCATGGTTATTTGAAGCGTATACATCACTCTGGTTCTTAAAAGCATGAACATCATCACAAACATTCACATAGACATAAGCACAAACACAAACATTCTTCTTCATGTGGCTATTCTTCCTCTAGTTCCAGTGGATGCGAGAAAACATGCTACAATTATGGTGGCATAGGACACCTCTCTACAAAGTGCCCCTCTAAAAGGAGGTCCTCTCGACATCGACAGAAAGCAAAAGCAAAAATTATTGGTCACTCTTCTATTTCCTTTTCTAGCTATTTTTCTACATATTCTTATGAAGGATGGGATGATTACAAAGTTTCTTCCTCTGTAGTTGATGATTATATATTCTGAGATGGTAACACACCCATCTTGTATAAGCTGCTAGGCTCAAGATTAGGATTTGATGTAGTAGCATTTTTTGGCTTGTGTACTTTGCTTTCGTAGATATAGTGTTGATATGATCTTTGATGTGGAGCATTTCAGTGGTTTATACTTGGTTTATTTGTTGCATGGCTTCTTACGTCTTGCCTAATAGGGGAAAAGATATTGCATATTGGCTTTCAATCAGTCATGGGTGGTTGTGGTATGAGTCAGCATTGAGTTATTAGTATTGTTAGTGTCGAGCAAAGGTGTAGACACCAAAATTATGTCACACACACATGCATAACTACCTGTGTTGAAACCCCCCTAAACCTATTTTAATAATAACAATTAATCTCCCTAACCCATACTTTTACCCCACATATTTAATTAATTTAAAATACTTAATTAAGTTAATTAAAAACCTCTATTGCCACTTTATCTGGCCACCTCACCCTATGACTAATTCTCTCCTAATGAGTCACCTCAAGACCTGGTCCCCTCATCCTAACTACCTAAGACTTATTCCCACTTGCAAACTAAATTCTTAAATAACTACTTCCTTCCTAACCTTTTATTTTTACCATTTTATAACAGGTGTCACACTTGGTATGCACAATAATAGAAAATAAGCCAAAAATAGAAAGGTTTACCTATTATAGGGCCGTTGACATCGATCAACCTATAACTGATGTCGATGGGATCATGGCTGACATTGGCGGGATTGCCGACGTCGGTAATATAAGCCAAACTCCAACCTGTAGTTCAAGTCATCAAAAATTAATAAAATTGATTCTTAATCTCATTCAGGCTCTTGACATTCTATTTTCAACATCTAAGCTTACAATCACCATGTGTAAGTCAATCATAATCAACAACTGATCTCTTAAGGACTAACAACATCCACTTGTTCTCTCCATTCAGGCATTCAAGTTTGAACTCCTTGATAGAGACCATCAACCTGACACTTATCATTCAATGACCACAACAACTAAGTATATCGCTGATACTATAGGTCATTTAAATATTTATTCTACTATTTCATTATATCTATCCTGTACTACTTTACATACTTTTGACTGTACCCCTATGAGGAAGTTACAAAACTTTCTTGCTTGTTTCCCCTTACCTGACATACCAAACCTCTGACCCGACTTAACCAAGTCATAATCTCCCTCTCATAACTCTCTCAACCTCCTTGCCCTAATCTAGACTAGTTCCTAGACTCGAGAAAGCCTTCTTCAAGCTCCAAAACAAATATTACCCCTACCGACCTCAGCAACATAACTGACATCGATCACCTCAGTACCGACCTTGATATTATAACCGGTATCGATCACTCCTCTACTGATGTCGGTGACTATGGATTCCCTAGCCTCTTCAAAACCCACCCTCTAAAGCATAAATAAAATACCTTACTTGCACCCTGTCACTATCTGCTGCGTACAGTTTGTTAAAAATGGTAATTTTATCTCTTTCACTCTCTCTTTACCTCTCTTTTAGTTATTTATTATTCTTTTGCCTCTCAAAAGTGGATTGTGATCTCTATGGAAGTTTCACACTTCGTAGAACAAACGCTTAGCTTGGTAGCCCACTCATTTATCTACTAACAAACATCTTGTGGCAGTGCTTTCTTATTTGCAGGTAGTCCTCCCTAGCCAAAGAGGAGTGCTCACAACATCTAGATATGACGTGCAAACCAAATCCAGGTTCATTCTAATCACTTATCCCCATCCTTCTTTTTGCTTTCCTTTAGACTTAAAATAGACAAAATTTAGTGAAAGATTTTTGGCACGCCCGGTGGAACCCTGGAGTTTTTTTTGGTTCATTTCTTGTTTTAAACATTCATATAAGTGCATTATAGTGAAAATTTCATTTCTTGCACTTCTTCCTTCTTTTTTCTCTTAAAAATGAAAAATTCAATATCTTATTCTCTATTTAAAAGGCATTGAAACTGGAATTTTATTTCCTTTTTCTTTGCCTCTAAAAACAATTTGTCATTTTCTTTTACAAAAAAAGGAGAATCCCTTCTTTACTTTTTCTTGCATGCACATTAGAATAGTGAAATTCATACTCTATTCCTATTTCCTCTCTATTTTCATTTGAATCTAAACATTTCAGATTTGGGTTTAAAACTTACTGCATTTCATAGTTTACTTGTTGCATATTAACTCACCTAGTTAATTACAAGAATTTTGAATAAATCATAGTACACCTATGTTACACAACCAAATCATATTCACATAAACAAGAATCTAAAATCACCTGAGAAAAGGCCCATAAGGATTTCATCACCTGGTGGATCACCTTACCATAACCGACTATCCTACTTGGATTTCACTACCAAGGGGAGAACCCACTCCATTCTTTGGCAGAGTATAATCTCTAGACAGAAGGTATATTTTGGTTAAGTGGTCTGGCTCGGTTCTAGGTTCATGAAGTGTGGAGAGCAAGCTCCTATAATAAGCCACATATGTAGTCTAACACATATTTCCTCTTGAGCACCTAAACTAATCTTAAACCAGCTCTAGATTGCTTTTTAGTACCTTCGATAACCAAATTCTCTTCTCACTATCTGATTAAGGCATAAGTCAACATGAGACTAAAAATCAATCTATAGGATTTAATAATTATTGGTTGAATGTTTTTTTCTGCTTTTCAATTGCCTTCTATATTTCTCAATTGGTAAGGACGCTTTTCTATTGATTTAAAAAATCAATACTATTTCTAAAGCTTAGTCTGTATAACCTATTATCTCAAGTTTTTTTAGTGTTATTCTTTCATACACAGACATTTTACATCCATTATTTTACCTATTTTTAGACTTTAATTTCTTAAAACATCAAATTTTCCATTTTTAGGATTTCATAGTGACCAACATCGGTTAATCTTATCATTATCAATAGACTTTACCTATCGACATCAGTTATTCCACTGACATTGGTCAACTGTTCCTACCAATATCGGTCATATCTACTGACATCAGTGGCTGTGTAGTTTCATTTGCTCAAAAAAACAAGCTAAAATAACCCATTTTCCTACACCCAAACCTGGTTTTTTTAATTCTATTTCAAATACAGGGTAGTAAGACTATTTAAACCACCTCTTGCATGGTATTGACATGAGCTTAGGCCAAAATTCTTGTCGATTACATAAGCCAACAACCACTTCCACCTTCCCCTCTCACTTCTGATTCTATCATGAAGCATACCTCAGATATAAAGCATACTCCTAGCCCTAACCAGTGCCTAAGGAAGATCAATATTTTTTTGAATTTCTTGATCGCAATGTGACAACTCTTCAGCATTACCTTGCAATGAGTCGAATCCATAATTCTTTGGGTGACCCAATCTATGGTATTCCAACCACTTAATGGAGACAACCTCAGTTTCAGTTGGCTCCACTATTTTCCCTATGGTTACCAAAAATTCCACTTTGATGAGTAACCCAACTATAAATAATGTCCAAAATGTGGCATCTCCAACTGCCCACTCCCACCTAAACACTGGTATAACTTCCATACTTTCACAACTATAACTAGTTCAACCAAGTCACACCCCATTCTAGAATTTAGTGGTTCCTATTCCATCCACCCTCGTGCCTATAATTACTCATGTTATGACTCACTCTTCATCCATTCTAACCATGCCAATAATTCAACCTATAGTAACATCAACCAACCAAGGCATAGTCTCCAACCTAATGGGACAAGTCCCTTTTCTTTCTACACCTTAGCCTATGACTCATTATCCTTATTTTGCCTTGACACAACCTCAATAAGCCATATCATACACTCCCTCTACTTCCCTATAACTTAGGAGGGATTCCCCAAACTAATCCCCCTCTAGACTTCATTAAGATGTTAATCGACAAGATGTCTAATCTAGAGACATATGTTTCTGGTTCAAAGAATGTATTATCTTATGATCAAATATGTAATGAACCAATCCATCCTTATGTGCCTATTCACTCTTATCCAAGTCAATGGGAGCTCCCTACATATACTCATTTCTAGAGTAAAGAGGACCCACAACAACACTTGTGAGCATTTAGACATGCTTGTTATTTAATAGGACATGATGATGCGTTACTAATTCACACTTTCCTTATGTCTCTTTCAGGTGCTGCCTTGGATTGTTATAGCTCTATACCCCAACACTCCCTTTTCTCATTTACCCAAATTACGTAAATATTCCTAGACCATTTCTCTATTAACATTTCTAAAAAGGTTTCTATAACAGACCTTTATTCTATCAAACAATTTGATGACGAGTCTATTTCTAATTTTATCGCTCGTTGGAGAAGCTTGATCAATCTACTCTCCTTCTCCTTACCCCAACCTGAGCTTATTGAGTTTTTCTCAAGGGCATGTGTTAAGTACATCTCATCCACACTCTAGGTACAATCTTTTTACACATTTGAGGAAGCTTTTACAATGGCACGGAAACTCAAGGTTCATGCTATTGATGAAGGTAAAGTCAAGTTGCACAGTAAGAATCCCAATACCAAATCAAATGAATCCTCCTCTAAAAATTCTCCCTCTAACCAAAAGGCTAAAGGCTCCACTAACGTAGTGGTCATTAAGTCAACCTCATCCACAACCACAAACCAATCAAATACTTTGACTTCTCAAAATTTGACCAAGCAATTCCAACAACATTATGAACAAAGATAATACACTTCCATTAGGGAGTCATATACATCCATTTTGGAGAAACTATTGTAGCAAGGTGTCATAACCCTTTCTCAAATTAAACCTCCTATATAGTTTGACTCTTCTTGTCCTATCCTAACTTGGTACAAGGAAGATGAGTTTTGCAGTTACCATCGAGTTAAAGGTCACAACTCTAATAGCTACAAGACACTCAAGAACATTGTTCAAGATATTATTGATAGAGGTGAGCTCATCTTGAATAATCCTAACACACCTCCTAATCAAAGTATGGATGTGTTTAAATACCCATTTCCTAACCATTCAACAAATCAAAATATTATCTAGTCCACAACTAACTCAGGTGATCATAATATCCATACGGTTAATATGGTCTTTCCTTTATCTTTAGTTCAACCTGCCCCTCAAGAGGAGACACTTATTTCATCAACTCTTCCCCCACATTATATAACATCTATTTTGCCCATTATTCCTTCTTAGGTAGAAGAGCCTATTTCACCCGTTCGACTCCCTTGAGAGGAAGAGCCTCCTTTGCCACTCCTTTTTTCATACGAGGAGCTTGTAATCCTAATTCCATTTGCACCAATATTACCTATCCTCTTATCACTTGAAGATCACACCATACCTATTCCTCAACCACATGTTGAAGGGAACATCATTCCTACATTATACCCTCTTGAGGAGCCTTCTTCCCTTACTTCTCCTCCACCTATAGAGAGTGGTACCCCACCCACTTCACCTTTGCAACTAGAAGAGTCCATATCATCTACTCCCATAATAGATGAGAGATCTATTGTGCTTACTCCAATTGCACCACTCTTACCCCTTCTTTTACCTATAGAGGATCATACTTTACCCATGCCTTTCACACATGTTAAGGGAGCCATAATACCTATGTTTTACCCTCTTGAAGAACCTACTTCACCTACCTCCCCTCCACCCATGGCAGATCAAGTCTCTTCTCCCATCTCTGTCAAAGAAGGCCCCATTGTGGTTCTTTCTCGTCTTTGGCTCAAAGTAACAAAAACCAAAAATTTCCCTCTTTCCCAAACACTACAGCTTTCTAAAGACACAACCATAAGGCCTACGTCAACTTCGTCAAAACCCTTCTCACATTTGGTGAAAAGTCTAGAATTTCTTGACTTCATGAAGCTTAACCATATGACATTTTGGGATCGGCTTAAGACTTTGTATCCAACATAATGAATGTCGACCTTTACCACCAACCCCCTTACTATCCTTTACCCCTAATATCTTTGAAAAAGTTAGAGCTTCTTCACCAAAATCAACTAACGTTTAGCCATCTATGTTAGAACCCTCATCCTCATAGGAATCTGTTACATTAAAGTAGATCAGGTCCTTAGGTGTATGCCCTATTTCTAATTTAGTTCATCTATAGGTGAAATTAGATTTAACTCGTCAACCAAAATTTGGAGTCTCTTGCCCTAAAATATAGAAGAATGTTAAGCCTTCTAGATCTTGTCAATCCCATATTCAAACCTCAACTTTACCATCCATTTTGGGGCTACACCCTTCTACTTTAGCTGGAATATCATCTAACCAAGCCAAAAAAAAGGTTACACTACCTCCACTCCTATCTTTACCATCTGCTAGGCCTTTCACATCTGACACTAATAAAGTGAGAACAAAACATGTAACTCTACCATCACCAAACAAGACACCATGTAGAATTACCTTTCCCCAACACCCAAATAAAAGGTGTCCACCCATATTAATACAATAAGTGCAAGCTCACTTGCAGGCTCTCAAAGCTTTTCATTACATTAGTTATTAAAAACTTAGATAATAAATTTTCCTCCCATTAAGCCCTATAGTCCTCTTAAAATGAAGCCATCTTGGTTTGATGATACACAAGTTTATTTATATCATCATTCACTTGGACATGATACTGAGAATTATAAAGCCCTCATAACAGTTATTTAGCAACACTTCAATGTTGACACCTTTTTTGATGACACTTCCATTAACCTTCTTGTTATTCCACCTTTAGCATCTACAATGCCTCCTACTATTCCATCTCAATTCAAACCCAAAGATGTCATTATACCACCTCCTTCACCATTTTTTCAAATCAACACAGTTAATGTGGCCACACGGTCACAAGAACAAAAAGATAAAGCTAAGGAAAAGGTCACTACACCTTGGAACCACCCCTTCACCAAAGACACTCCCCTTACTAATCCTAAGATTTCCATCTTGGGTGTTCCTAAAATAACGTCTTCAGATGTTATTCAAATCTCAATGGTGAAACAACTTTACCAAACTCCTGTGAAAATGTCTTTGCATGAGTTAATCCAAAGCTCATCCCAACACCGTCAAGATTTGACTAGTGCTTTAAAAGTAATTAAGGTACAATCAAATGATCCCTAACCTCTTGTAGCTTTGGTTGGATCCCTTAATTCCATCTCCCTAGTTTCTTTCAGTGATTTAGAAATTCCACTTCAACACCTTGAAGATCAATATTCAGCCCTTTTCATTACCTTATATATTGATCAAACTCATATCAAGAGAGTTATGATCGATGGGAGAGCTAATATTAATATTATTTCCACCCATGCCTACAAATAGCTAGCCCTTCTTGATAATTGCATGTCTCAAACTGATGCAGTACTCTGTTCCTTTAATGATACTATAGCTACTATGTTGGGTACTATTGTCTTACATATTTGTGTAGGTCCTCACATAATTCTCGAGCTCTTCTATGTTGTGGAAGGAGAGTTACAATATAATGTACTACTTGGATAACCTTGGATACATGCTATGGCATGTGTACCCTCAAATTTACACTATTGTGTCAAGTTTGAACATGATGGACAAGTACATGTTATACTTGCTAACCCACCTCTGTTTAAAACATGTAATATGACCTATATTCCTAATGATGTTCTCATCCCATTGAAAACATCATCCTCCTTGCATGCTGCTTCTAAATCTTCCAAAAGCTCCATTCCCATAGTTACACAGATACTGACAACACAAGTTCTTGACAAAGATCCCATAGAGGATACCTTTCAATGTTTGTCACTTGGTAAATATCGTTTGTTGACACTCGACATGTTCTATACTCCAAAAGAATATAGAAGGTTTCACATGCACCCAAATTATGATCCTTGTATTGGGATGGTCATCCCTCATGGTCCCCCTAACCTTTGAACCAATTTCACATAGGGGGGAATTGATCAAGCTCCCACTATTAGCAATCCGTCTTCTTCACCACAACTATTTACCTGTGACTTCTCTTTCCTGAATAACCCTAGATTCGCTGACACCTATCTCTATCGGTGTGCTTAGAAAGGATTTAGTTTGGGTCATTATGAATAAGGTGTTCATATGCCTATTAAATATCCTACTGGAAACACCATTGAAAAGGCCAAAAAGAGGCATGGAGTGGGATATGACAAACCAAATAAACTCAATAAAACCTCTCATGAACCAATTATCGAAGAACCAGTCTCTCCTTTTCTACCTTCTTCTCCACCATCACCTACAAAATCAGAGGTATCTATAGCTCCTATTTTTTTTTCAATAAATACCATCCATTTGGGGCCTCTCACCTATCATCAAGGTAAGGAAATAAGGTCCCTTTCTCTCGTTTATCTTAAAATAATTGATGAAGATTCTCCCACTATTAACACTGTCCAATGTCAAGAAGATGATGCAATTCTCACCTACATGGGTGTGGATGATTCCTATATCCAATGATCATTCCCATCTAAAATGCAAGCTATGTTAAATGAATCAACCATTGACATCAACCTGCCCTCTTATGATAACCCTCGCATCCTCAAGATTGGCCAATCTTTAGATTCCTCTGAGCAAGCTGAGTATGCCACGTTTCTTAATGACCATAGCAAAGCCTTTGCTTGGTCTTACAATGGCATGCCTGGTATTGACCCCTCTATCATCACCCATAACATTTTTACCAATCGAGATGCAAAACCTATTAAGCAGAAGCTTTATAAAATACATCCTCGTATCATTCTCCTTGTCAAAGAAGAGCTTTAATGGCTCCTTTTTGTTAACTTTACCCAACCCATCGACAACCTGCAATATATTTCTAATATTTTTCCTATCATAAAAGTGACTGAGGGTATTTATATTTTCACCAACTATCATGATTTAAACCTTGCTTATCCAAAAGATGATTTCTCATTGCCTAGTATCGACCAACTTATTGATCTAACAGCTGGCCATGAGATGCTATCACTTATAGATGGATTCTCTGGATATAATCAAATCCTAGTCACTCTTGAGGATCAACACAAGACCACCTTTATTACTATATGGGGGACTTTTTATTATCGGGTCATTCCTTTTGGCATGAAGATTGTTGGTGCAACCTACCAACGCACCATGACCTACATTTTCCATGATCTCCTACACAAAATTATAGAGGATTATGTGGATGACTTACTCTAAAAATCTAAACTTTGTCAAGAACACTTGACAATTCTCAAAACCATATTCACTCATCTCTTCCAATATAACATTCAACTAAACCCAAAAAAATGTGTCTTTGGTGTTCTTTCTAGTAAACTCTTAGTTTTTATTGTTTCTCTCAATGGTATTGAGGTCGATCTTGCTAAGGTAAGAGTAATCCTAGAGATGCCTCCACCTACTAATATCAAACAACTCCGTAGCCTACAAGGCAAACTTTAGTTAATTCGATGCTTCATTTCCCAGTTGTCATATCGTTACCAACCCTTTCACCATCTCCTCAAAAAGGATGTTTTCTTCCAATGGAATACATATTGCCAAGAGGCCTTTGATGCACTTAAACAACATCTCCTTTCCCCACCATTTCTTATTCCACCTAAGGAATCAAAATTTTTACCTATACATCTCTACAATTGACCATTCTCTAGGTGTTATGATTGCACATCGAGAGCAAGCGATTTATTACATAAGCCACACACTTATTGATTATGAGACTCG
Organism: Torreya grandis; assembly: GCA_037957365.1. Lineage (NCBI taxonomy): Eukaryota > Viridiplantae > Streptophyta > Pinopsida > Cupressales > Taxaceae > Torreya > Torreya grandis. The sequence continues at coordinate 320,266 of JARHVA010006832.1, forward strand.
ATATACCCACACTGAAAAACTTTGCCTTGCGTTGGTCTTTTTTACTTCTAAGCTTCACCATTATCTCCTAAATCACAAAACCTATGTGGTCACCCATACTGATCCTCTCAAATATATACATTCCAAACCTTATCACAACCAACGTGTAGCTGAGTGGCTCATGCTTCTTGCTGAATATGACTTAGAGTTTATTTAGTAAAAATCTATTAAAGGGCAAACAATCACTGACTGTTAGCTACTGCCCCTTTACCTAACAATCAACCTTCAAACCTTAAATTCCCTAATGAATCCATTTCAACACTCTCCATCGATGACATCTCCTATCAAATGATGATGTTCTTTGATGGATTAAAATGCCAACATGGTGGGGGGTATGGGGGTCATTCTTATTCCTCTAGATGGTGAACATATGCTTTTGTCATTTAAACTAGACTTTGAATGCACTAATAATAAGGTTTAATACAAGGCTTTGATTCTAGGACTTCAAACAACTCTCTTATTAAGTATCAAATCCATAACCATTTTTGGTGATTCTTAACAAGTGGTTAACCAAGTTAATGGTTCCTACCTATGCAAAAATGAAATTCTACAGTAGTATAAATATCATGTAGATAAAATCTTGGGATCATTTGACTCTTATCTCTTGCAAACTATTCCTCAATCTAAAAATGAGTTTGTTAACACGATGGCTTCACTTGCTTCACACATACCCTCTTCATCCTCCTCTTTGAGAATCTATGTCACCATGCATCACTTAACATTACCCTCTTATGTCTCAGCTAACATCCTCTTTGTCCGAAATGTAACAACCAACCCACATGACTTATGGTACAAATAATTCATAGATTATCTTCCCTTCTCTATTACCCCTCCTGATCTTTTTAATAATGGGAAACAGGCCTTCATAAAATGTGTCACTCATTGCAATGTACTAGAGAGACTTATTTACAAGCAAAGTTTTGATGGTCTTTTCTTTAGATGCCTAACTAGTATTGAGACTCCCTTTGCTATTAAGGAAGTCTATGATGGGATTTGTGGTGGGTGTTTCAATAGTCACATAGTTGCTAAACATATCCTTCAACTTGTCTATTATTGGCCCACACTTCATTAAAATTGTGTTGATTACGTTCGATGTTGTGTCAAGTGTCAAAAATATGCTAACCTCCTTCACATTCCCAGTCATGCATTATAAGTTGCCAAAGACTTTTGACCCTTCTCCCAATGGGGCTTAGATCTAATCAAAGAGATTAACCCTCATTCATCACTTCGTCATCATTTTATCATTACTGCCACTGAATACTTCACCAAGTGGGTTGAGGTCATCCCTCTCATTTCCACTAAAGTTGAAAAAATTATTGACTTCATTAACCATGACATTATCTATCTTTTTGGTGTACCTCACAAGATTATAACTGATAATGGCAAGTCTTTTAAAAACAAGACTATTCAAATTCTTTGTGATGTATTTAGAATCAAATTAAGCTTCTCATCACCATACCATATCCAAGCTAATGGACAGGTAGAAGCTTCTAACAAAACTTTGACCAAGATTATCATGAAGGTAGTCAACGATATGGGCAAGGATTGACACACACACATTCTTTTTTCTTTATGGGCTTACCACACTAGCATTCAAACCCCTATGAGTGCTACACCTTTTTCATTGGCATATGGGATGGAGGTTATTTTACCTCTTGAGGTCCAGATTCCTTCTCTTCACATTTTTATACATGACATACTTACTAATGATGACTTTTACCAAGAACATTTGGCCCAACTTGAATTGCTTGATGAGTACCATCTCATAGCCCTCAACCACCTCCAAATCTATCAAGAGCGTATCAAACACGCTTATAAAAAAAATCTCAAGGAATGAGATTTCAAAATAAGAGATCTTATCTTAAAAGAAAATTAATGTGATGAACATGAAGAAAAGCAAATGGGGTAAGTTTGCTCCTAATTGGTGTGGACCTTATATCATAACTCACAAGTATGGTTCAAGAACTTATTGCTTGTATTCTTTTGAAGGAAGGCTAGAACCCGAGCCTTTAAATTCCTTACACCTATGACCATTCTTTTGTTAAACCAACGTCACTTTACTTCATGTTTAACTTGAGCTCATCCTTTGAGCATCCCTATTACATTCATTTCCCTTCCTTTTCATCCTTACTCCTATACACTTAGATAACTTACATAGTGGTATGGTTTTATCCTCACAGTGGAAAAATTCTAAGATTTTATAGTCTTGTCCATGGCTAAAAGTAAAAAACAAAAACAAATGGGATATTTGAAAAAGTTATAAAATCTTAGGTCATGCTTTTCAATGTAGACTGCTCCCTTGAAGGACAACTACGTAACTTCCCTATGCTACTATCAATAGACTGCTCCCTTAAAGGATAACTATTTAAAATTAGAAATAAATGCTTAAACCACTCCCTTGAAGGATGGCTAAGCTGAGAATTGTTCTCAAAGGGAAAAACAAATGTAAAGGGCTCCTCACCTCTTTGCATGACCTTAACCTATAAAAAATCCCATTGTAAGCTTCCCACATTGATCAACTTACAACCAAAAATTAAAAAAAAGCTTTAAGTCATGGACTTGCCTATATTAGCTCTTGGGTCACCCACAAAAGGGATATATCATTTCTAATTTTTAGGTTATGCTATCTAAGCATTTCCCCTCATTCTACCCTTTTTCCCCTCATACTTTTTCAAGGGACTATGAATCTCACTTAACATGAGGTAAACACGATGCTTCTCTAACAAACACAATGGTTCAGATATATAAGGCATGAAAGAGGCACATTTTCCTGAGCCTATTTATGTTCTAAATTACAGTCTTTGCCAATGCACAAACATCTGCCTTTTTATTTTTCCATCCACATCACATGTTGATATCTCTATTTGAGATGAAGAACCAATGTCATACCAACCTATTTATTTTATGCATACACAATCACAAATATGGAAAAATGTTGAAATAAACTAACATAACCAACCTATTTATTCTATGCATACACCATCACAAATATGGAAAAATTCTAAGATGAATCTAACCCATCAGTTATGCATATACCATCACATATATATGGGAAAGGCTAGTCTAACTCAAATAACATGCTCAACATTAACATCTAAATTAACATAACAATAAATGAACATAATCCATATCATCATCATAATCATAAGCAATGCATCTCAAATAAACACATGGTAATAAATGAACGTCTCATATATATAATATGTGATCAAAATACATGTTAATAATCTACATGATCATAAATCTCTCTCAAAATGTACATCTCACATCTTCGGCTCATAGGTTGATATACATGTAGCATATATAAACAAAAACTAGCCAACTCTAATATTCAAGGTCCTTGAGGCTCTCTATGTGGTCGAGAAGAGGCAGTATCATCACCACTCTCTATCCATCTACGTCGATGTGAGCTCAAAGCCATCGCATGTGACATCAACTTCTCTTGCTTTCTAAATTCTAAAAATCTTGATATCTATGGGAACTCTCTAATCACCCTATCATATTAAGCAATCTCATATAGGGTAGTCAAATACCTCACCATAGATACACTCTATGGAGGACCCATAGCACCAAAAGATGGCCCAATTTGTTCTGGTCCTTATGGTAGTGGTGGAGGAGGAGGAGTGGCTTGGCCTACTACTCTCAAACTATCTCTCTCAACTGTTGTTGTAGTCACCTAACCTTGTAAAATAGTCACCTAGCCCTATAGTGCTGTAACCTGACCCTATAGAGATTTAATCTAACCCTACAATGTCACCACCTACCCTTATAAGGCTAACACCTATGCCTGGGCTATCTCTCGAGCTTGCACTATTGCATCTCAAACTTGTACTATTGTATCTCAAGCCTGTAACACTGCATCTTTCTCCCTAACTAACCCTGTAAGTATACTGGTGGCCTCCTGACCCCCACCACCAGATGTAACCCTACCCACCAAGCTATATAGGTAGCTATACACCCTAGGTCCCCAACACCTATCCCTATTAGTAACTCCTTAAAATCCAACCCATTAGTCTCCTGGGGTAATGGTAAAGGTGCATCTATGTCATCCCTCCTGTATGGAGGGAAGGTAGGTAGAATATCCTATACTAGACCAAACTGTCTCCTAACCCATGCCATGGGTACCATCTCTAGCTCACTGGCCTATCTCCCCCTGACCCATAGTAAACTTTGTAACCCAATAAGCTACTATTCTTGACCTCTAAAAATTGGATATGTTAGATACAATCTCCAAACAATATTTGTAGGGATCAAGCCCTCGATCATGTACCTATATTAGGTAATGTCTTGCATGATGTTGTCCACTCAAGTCTATGCCATCTAATCTCTCCACCATCTAAATCCAACCCTAAAGCTGGCTAGGATGGAAGTAGGTACCCCCAGTGGTTATGTCACCATAATGTGCTCATATGCCCAATAGTGCAGAAGATGGCTAACACATAGACTGTATCATTGATGCAACCTTAAACCCCATAGCTCTCTATATAACTATGCCAAAAATACTAGACCCCAGGCAAAAATGATCCACTAATCGATCATCTATGTAAGTACACCTATCAAAGCAATATGAAATCTCCCTCCATCTACATCAGGTAATGCATACATAACGATCTCGATCATCATCAGGATGCTTATATGATGTTGCTCCTCATCAAATATGTAGAGTGACTCATAGGCAAAACTCATAGAGTGGTAGGTCACCTTACTGACGTGCTCCCCATATAAATTGACCATGTGTATATCATGCTCCTCTCTTGAGCATGCAAAAATCTCCTCACCCTAGAGTGGTACCTATATAATCCTATAAAAATCCTCCTGCTATCAACTCTTCAGTCGATAGATGGAAGGTGTTGGTGGTATGATCCCACCTCTCAGTTAAAGCTATCATCAATGACACATATCATGTAACACGATAGTATTGTCGCACTCCTCCCAAACCCATAACTGCCATATGCTCCCACTCATCTAGAGTAACATCTCTCCTCATGCATATCAATAACCTTGGTAGATGATGTTGTAGTGTAAGCTCCATCCTCACCTACATCCATACATAAATAACTTAGGTCACATCCCTTTTAATCGACTCTATCACCACCTTTTTCCCTTTGCACTATGAGAACTACATTGGCCTGAGGCCTTAAACTGGGCTATGTAGGTAGCTCTTAGTTGACATGGGGTCTTCTAAGGTTAGCTTGACTATATACCCACCTTACTAACTACCCTAGGATTCACTGCCTCTCTCTCTACCGTAGGCCTACCTACTTATTCCAACTCTAGGCCTCACTACCTATATTCTTGACTATTGACACTATGACCTATCTTTTAAGCCCTTGACCTCTCCAACTATCTCAACATATTTTTTCCCCTAAAATACACCTTTTTAGATCTTTTTCCTAGGTTTTGGGAGAACTACATTGCCCTGAGGCCCTAAATTAGGATATGTAGTTAGCACTCAAATGACATAGGGTCTTTTGAGGCTAGCTTGATAGTTAGGCTAGTTGACTACTTCCACTGGAGACCTAAAACTCACCCATTCTCTTATTGTGCTACTATTCTACAGTCATCAACATTAGCATTAATGCTAACATCGATGCTATATTGATCTATGACATGACCGATGTTAGTAGAAAAATACTGACCTTAATGGCATATCAACTAACCTCAGTGCTGTATCAGTTAACATCGGTCAACTTCACTGATGTCGATGATTGGTTCAGCCCTAGGGCCGAATAACCCAATATCCAACCTATCTATTTCCCCTAAAAACCTACCCACAATTCCCCCTAACTTAATCTACACCTACCCTAACCTATTTTCTAACCCCCCATTCCTATTTTCTAAAACCCTACCTCTCATTTAGCCTAAAAATTGAAAAAACCGACTCAAACAATTTTAGGCTCTTACCTCATATCTTTGTCTCCTCTCAGCTGACATTATTGGCTCCTGTGGTCGTGCACCTCTTGATGGGTCCCATCCTTGTACTACCATCTCAAATCATTCTCAAGATCTATTTGTTCTCTCCAATCAGAATGTTGTAAATGAGTTTGGTTGGCCATCGATGTCAGCATTTTTGACCTAGCCTATCAATGTCAATGCTTATGGATATTGAAATTAGCAACATTTCCCTAGTTGTACTAATATTGGCACTTTATATTACTGATATCAACACAAATGACTGACATCAACACCATTCCTATACTATTTTCCAACACAAAACACCCAAATTTGCATAACCTTACCTATACATTGGGGCAACTGGCAATCACATATATCTCCCTCTAACTACGACAAAATGACATTGAAGATCACTTACATCTTCATCCTCAATGACTTTGCTTGGAGATCATAAATATTTCCTTGCTCATTGGCCCTTTTACACCATGAGTGTATTTCTTGTCATGACTGCTTAGGTTACTGCTATCATTGGCTATTATGCACATGCATGTATTTTAGGTGTTGTGGATGGGAACCAAGCCCGTCTTGTCACCTTCAACCCTTTTGTGTTTCTTAGGGGCACTTCCTACCTCTGATACCTAGGACACATTGACCATTAGAGCTACAACTTTGATTGATTTATCCTTTCAACTATCACTTACATGCTGTGCTTTGGTTACTTATATCTGAGTCCTCCCTAAACTTGCTTGTTATTCACATTGTGAACTATATCTCATTATGGCCTACACATACAAAGTGATGCTCAAATCTCTACCAGTCACCCAATTATATTTTTATCAAACTGGTACCTGATTATGGTTTCTCCTCCATCAATTCTCATTTTCAGGGGGGATACCTCATCCAATACTTGGAGCATCTAACTCCTATTTTTGTCTTACAACATGTCAGTATAAATTACAAGACAAAAAGGGGTAAATGTAGACACCAAAATTATGTCACACAGATGTGCATAACTCCTTATGTTGAAACCCCCCTAAACCCATTTTATTAATAACAATTAATCTCCTTAACCCATACCTTTACCCCTCACACATTTAATTAATTTAAAATACTTAATTAAAAAAAATAAAATAAAATACTTAATTAAAAACCCCTATTGCCACCTTCTCTGGCTACCTCGCCCTATGACTAATTCTTCCCTAATGAGTCACCTCAAGACTTAGTCCCCTCATCCTCACTACCTAAGACTTATTCCCACTTCCAAACTAAATTCCTAAACAAGTACTTCCTTTTTAACCTCTTATTTTTACTATTTTATAATGAGTGTCACACTTGGCACGCACAACAACATAAAACAAGCCAAAAATAGAAAGGTTTACCTATTCTAGGGCCATCGATGTCAGTCAAGCCACGGTCGATGTCAGTGGGATCATGGCCAACATCGGTGGGATTATCGACATCGATAATATAAGCTAAACTCCAACCTGTAGTTTAAGTCAATACAAATTAAGAAAATCAATTCTTACTCTCATTTAAGCTCTCAACATTCTATTTTCAACATCTAAGCTTATAATCACCCTACGTAAGTCAATCATAATCAACAACTAAGCTCTTGAGGACTAACAACATCTGCTTGTTCTCTTTATTCAGGCATTCAGGTTTAGACTCTCTGATATAGACCATCAACCTGGCACTTATCATTTAGTGACCACAATAGTTATGTATATCATTGATACTATAAGTCATTTAAATATTTATTCTACTATTTCATTATATCTACCCTGTACTGCTCTATGCACTTCTGATTGTACCCCTGTGAGGGAGTTACAAAGCTTTCTTTCTTATTTCCCCTTACTTGACATACCAAACCTCTGACCCGACTTAACCAAGTCATAATCTCCCTCTCATAACTCTCTCAACCTCCTTGGCTTGATCCAGACTAGTTCTTAGACTCAGGAAAGCCTTCTGTAGGCTCCCAAACAAATATTGCCCCTACTGACCTCAGTAGCATAATCGACATTGATCACCTCACTACCGATCTCAGTAGTATAATGGATATCGGTCACTCCCCTATCAATGTTGACGACTATAGATTCCCTAGCCTCTTCAAAACCTACCCAGATAACTTCTAAAACATAAACAAAATACCTTACTTGCACCCTATCACTCTCTACTGCATATAGGTTGTTAAAAATGGTAATTTTATCTATCTTTCACTCTCTCTTTACCTATCTTTTAGTTATTTATTATTCTTTTGCCTCTCAAAAGTGGATTATCATCTCTAGGGAAGTTTCACACTTCCTAGAACAAGCACATAGCTTAAAAGCCCACTCATTTATCTACTAACAAACATCTTGTGGTAGTGCTTTCTTACTTGCAAGTAGTCCTCCCCAACCAAAGAGGAGTGCTCACAACATCTAGATATGGTGTGCAAACCAAATCTAGGTTCATTCTAATCACTTATCCCCATCCTTCTTTCTACTTTCCTTTAGACTTAAAATAGACAAAATTTAGTGAAACAAAAGGCCTACGAGAGATGTTGGTAATTATTGGGCATTAGTTTGAGATGTGCCATACACAGTACTGAGACAATCACTTATTGGACAGATTCTATGTAAGGATCGATTTAGTTGGACATAGCATGATCTTGTTCTACTTCAGTATAGGGATGATTACGGTATTGATCAATCCAAGATACACAGTGTATTAGTTGCAGTTGTAGTAGAGTCTACTTGGATGACTCATAGTTCATTACTTCAATCTTTCTATACCCCTTTGGATCAAGGGGGAGTTGAATTATTTTTTAATGACCCAAATGTTATAGTTTTATTAGTTTATTCTTCGGGTTAATTTTGTTTTTACCCATTAGTTGGTTCCTTAACCAACTCATGTTTTCGTAAAGCTTCCTTGTACATAAAAATAAAATACAGTTTTGATTTGCATTGAAAATATTTTCTTGAATTTATTCCTCCATATCCTACCAATATTTATTCATAATGTATTATTATTTATTTTTTGTTATAACATTACATCATCATGCCATGCCGTCTTATCATATCATTAGTTGATGTCATCATTATGTCAGCGAATTTATAGGCCTACTTAATACTTGCACAATTCTATTTAATACTTGTACTCCTAACCTTTAATTTATACCATAGTGCTTTATGCACATGGAATATGTCATTTTCTCTCTTAATTATTAATCCATTTAAAAAAAAATCAAGCAAAATTATCACTCGTCTAGAATAATTTTTCATCACCAGTCTTTTAATGTATATAATTTTTTGAATAGATTATAATATATATATATATACATATATACATATATATATATATATATATACATATATACATATATATATATATATATATACATATATATATACATACATATACATATATATATATATATATACATGTATATATATATATATATATATATATATGTATATATATATATATATATATATATCTATATATACATGTATATATATATATATATACATACATGTATATATATATATATACATACATGTATATATATATATATACATGTATATATATATATATCTATATATATATATATATATACATACATGTATATATATATATACATGTATGTATATATATATATCTATATATACATGTATATATATATATACATACATGTATATATATATACATACATACATGTATATATATATATATACATGTATGTGTATATATATATATATATATATATATATATATATATATATATATATATATATATATATATACATGTATATATATATATACATGTATGTATGTATATATATATACATGTATGTATATATATATATACATGTATGTATATATATATATACATGTATATATATATATATATATACACATGTATATATATATATATATATATATATATACACATGTATATATATATATATATATATATATATACACATGTATATATACACATGTATATATATATATATATATACACATGTATATATATATATATATATATATATACATGTGTATATATATATATATATATTTGCATTTTACTTGGTAGGTTATGATTAATTTTGAGTACTATTAAAGAGCTTGTTAAATAATCAATGTTTAAAAATTGTGTTAACACTTCATTTTTATCACTGTCATCTACACAACCCATAAACTCACAAAATAATTATTGCTAATTAAATATAATTTGCAACAAGTAGTTACACAATATTGAATTTGTGTTTTCAAATTCAAATTGATCTATAGTTCTCAACACATAATGTTGTGTTTCATATTGGTTGACAATTGTTGTTAAAAAATACCTTTCATCTATTTGCACACTCACATTGATACTTTGAATTGAATGAAACAAACATGAAATGCAATATACTATTCAAATTATTAAATCAAGCTTGCATTACAAATTTACATGTAAACTCACACACAAACAATTCTTAATACAAAGGCAGGGACTATTCACCATTCATATTTACATATTCCAATTGAGTTTACAAAAATATACTAAGCAAGGGACAATTCACTAAGAAAACAAAATGATCATTTACAATTTTTATTCTTTTGGCTACACAATCTATTTCTTACAAATGGCTTTTGTGAAGAATCATATTTAATTTTATCTATTTCAATTCCTTAATTATAATTCAATCAATGCAACTTCTCCTTTCCACAAGTTTTAATTGTCCTTCATGCCACGAAGAGATTTCATATGAATACTTCCATCACCTCACTTGCATTCTTAAAACTATAAACTGATATACAATGCAGTCTTTCAGGGCTGCCACTAAAAATAGACCTCCTTACATTGACAAAAATTTCACATAATGACTATCTAGTAGATAAGGCCAACAATAATAACATGTTCTGATGATTTTTACTACATAGAAAATTTACTCTTGACAAAGAAATAGTCATTCTACACGCTGACATAGTGAACAAAAACTAAGGTATGGAATCTACTTTTAAATTTTTTTTTTCAAACTTCAAAAAACACACTTCTAACTTATTTGTATTCATTGTCTCATGTTGCACAAATAACTACTTCTTTTGCCTTTGGAATGCTCCTATCTTAAAGTCTACCAATGTCTTTCTTCTATTGCCAATGTATTACAAATGTCAAACATTTTTATGAATTTGGACTACATTTCAATACATTTTACTTTATCAATAGTACTTACTTATAAGACTTATAGTATGTTTTCCTTCTGCTTATAATGTATATACAAAAGTCAATGACATATATTTTTGCTATATACAAGTTGTGTTATCGTCACTTTGGTTTTACAACGTTCTATACTTTTCAATGAATTAAACTATTTTTCATATTTTCTCACACTTGATATTAAGATTTTTTTTTTTGCTTGTTTCATGTTAAAACCTCGATTTCAATGACAAACATCAAATGTAACATTGTATTAAAAAAAATGGCAGAGACTAGCCGCTACACAATCCTTATTATCTTCATTTTTATTTTTCATTTATTAGGTGATCGAGGGTTTTAGGTTCCCTCATCCATATTAGATACGAAAGATTTATAAAAACCTAGGTACTTATTAGAAACATCAACAGTGAAGTAACCTATAAGAGTCAAAACCTTGAAAACATTATTTGTCAAAAAAAAGGATTATCCTATTTCAACCTCGATAAAACTAGGCCACTATACGATTGGGGAAAGACACCTATATGGGCCAACTATTAGATCAAAAATTAAACATTATATCAATGATGAATCAAAAAGACCCATCCACCTCATCATCCTCATTATAATCTACTTCATTGAAAATAGAAGTGAATAGAGGGGAGATCGTCTCTCTAATGTTAACCCCAACTACAAAATCAACATCCACAGCCACTACCCTTGTCATTCAATGACTTCCACTTCCCATTTGTTCATCATTAGATACCAATTTGAGGACTTTTTCTATTATGTCACCTATAGAGTTGCTCCCACTAACCTTTCTACTACCACATGATGTAACACTCTCCACTTAGCTACCTGCAATAATCACCACCTTTACCTCTGCTCTCACCACCTTTCTCATATCATCCTCAAAAGGATTGTTGAGCATTGTCATTGATTATTGAGTTATTGTAATAATGTTATCATTAATGTCAATATAATGTCAACATATGATGCCATTGACATCTAATTGCATATGGTAAAGATGTATGGAGTGTGAAGCTTGTATGCCTGATATGAAGAATCAACATAAAACACAGTGAGTTACGAATATTTGTAGTCAAGCTCTGAATATCTGCCAGGTAGCTCTGAAGATGTTTCATTAAATCTTTGAAGAATACTTGATAGTATTTGAATATGTAAGAAGGTATGTGCAGATAGCATGATGAAATGAGTGAGCTAAAAATATCCTTAGTCAAGCTCCAAAGATTCATGTAAGCAACTACAAAGATGCTCCCAATGAGCTATAAAGATTCTTAGTCAAGCTTTGAAGATGTTCCATTGAAGCTACAAATATGCTCTATTGAAGCTCTGAAGAAGAGTGATTGAATATGGTTGTTTGAGCATACATAAGAGGCATTAAAACACACATGAGAGTTTAATGGTGAAGCTTACAAGGGTAAATGTTTTAGTCTAAGTCTACAACTATATTTATTCTAGACCTTGTTTAGTCTAATGAGGCAACATGAGATGTTGATAAGATATATGAAGAATACTTGATAGTGTTTGAGCATGATAGAGGTTATTGGATTTTGTACATGAGGTGTGGAGAGCGTGGATGGTGGTTAGAAGATCAACTTCAATACCTAATATGACTTACAGGTTAAAGACTCAGAGAGTAAAGAGAGAGATGTTGTCTAGATGGGATATTAGGATCAGTTTCCAAGACATGGGTGAGTAGTTGATTATTGAAAAAGGTAAGTCAAGTTATTTTAAGCATGTACATAAATTTTTAGGTCATGGTTTGTAAGAAAAGGCTTGAAAAATTGTCTTAAGGTATCTCAAGTGCACAGAATGAAGAGTTGTCTACCCAAGAAGGTTTTTTCAAGTGATCATTGGCAGATGCAACATCTACATGAGGATCTAAGTTGTTCATGGTAGATGAGGAAGGGTCCTAAATCAAAGTTAAAAGTATTGGTTTTTAGAATAAGGGGATAAACTGTATTAAACCCTCAAATAACCCTAATAGTGATCCAATATGAAAGAAGATCAAAAGTGGCCATAATGGTTTGGTATGGCTAGACAAGTGATTATAGGTTGTAGTCAACTCTCTTAGGAATATCTAGGTGTGATTTGGTTGTTAGGAGAGTGAATGAACCCTAAAAGAATGGCCTTGTTTCTCAAAGATTTATTGTAACACACAGAGTTGATTGAGTCAAAATTGTTTAATGACTGAAGGTCAAAGTGAGACTTTTAGTTGATGTCCATGAAAGTTTTTGGATAATTTTTAACCCTCATGTGTGAAGATTTTGTGATCACACATTGGTTGGTCATAGCTCAATTAGCCCTTACTCTTATTTTAGGCCTTATGGAGACCTAGTAGGCCTTCTTAGCAACATGTTACCCTTTGATCTTCTTAAAGCATATTCAAAACACCTCACACGATAGGAACAAGGTGTGGTGGACCCATAACCTAAAAGCCTTAAGGACCATTAGAGGGATATCATGAATATCATATAGGAGGTATGCATATGAGGATCAAAGTTAGATGACCTAATAAAGTCAATAAGAGGGCTAGTTAAGCGAAAAAGGCTAAAGACCAATTTGAGAGGGATATAAGTATGCAAAGAGTTGAGAAAGAAGATCATCATCTATTATATGAGCAATAAGATCTTATGAAGGTAATCAAGTGTTTAAGGTGGCTGAGTTGGTGCTGAGTCATCTAGGGGGTTGGTGCCTCCTTGCAAGTGGGTCCTTGTTAAAGACTAGTTGAGTTCGTGCTTAGCGAGTTGGGGTTGGTGTTCCATGTGGAGTTGGTATTTCACTAAAGATTGGTGTTTGTATTATAGGAATATAGTCCATTTGCATCATCAATGGGTTTTATTCCATTTAAAGGTTTCCCATGTATATATTATGTTCATATGTTTTATAATCTTATGATTTGGTACTTGTGTGTGCTAAGATATAAATGCTTGTTTAAATGGTTCATGTATGCTTAAGTGGAATTGAATGAAAATTTTTAAATACTGATTCACCCCCACCTCAATCATTTTTATTCCAACAAGGATATCAACCCACACATATTGTATTTATTTCACCCTTACCACCTTTCACATATGCTCTAATATCCTTCTTCATTTTTTTTGCTACACCCTTCAAAAACCCCTTCATTTCTTTCCATCATCCAAGAGTCTCACAATTTCTAATTTCTTCACTTTTTTTCCTCTCCAACTTACAAAACCTAACCAGATAATATTCTACCATTGCACCTTTCTCTACCATTTGGTTTCCCAACAAGTCATCGACGGAAGATAAAGGAGCTTAAGGAGATTTAAGATCTCCCAAGGTGAGAGAAGGAAATAACTTACAACAATTGGTATTAGAGTCTGGTCCTTTCGAAGACAATTCTAACAACTTGAAGGTGAACCCAAGAAGCACAAGATGTCTTGTGATCAACAAGAAGAAGACAAATTGTATGTTGAAGAAGTCTTCTATGACAATTGTTGGTTGAATATTTTGTTGATCAGTGTACTGATAAACAAAATAGGTTTGATCAGCCAAAGTAGGAAGACTGGTCATCCAAATGTGCAGTTTGTTACCACATCAAAAGGAGATTGATCTCTCTTCTCATCAAGGAGAGGTTCCCTATAGGTATGCTATATATATATTAATAGAAAATAATACTCAAGGGTAGGACAAATCATCCGTCTCTCTTTCTTCAGAGATGATGCATGTAGATCATAGGAGAAACTCAAGGAAAATGACAGAAAGCACTCCTCTTCTTTTAGAAGTACTATTCAGCAAGCCACAAGAATACTCCAAGTAGTAATAGTAAAATTGAATAAAAGATGTAATAACCAACAAATTGAGATGCAACACAAAGTCTTCACCTAAATTGCTCAAGAGTAAGATACGAAGAACAATGAGAGCACAAAGTCTTCTCAAAGTCTTTTATACATAAATGAAAAGAAAACACACTGAAAGGCAATTATGGGGGCATAAAGTCTCTCCACAGTTAACTCTTTAGGACACCTTTCTGACTAATTTCACTAATTCTACGTGTTGAATTAAAGGAACAAAAAATACATCAAAGAAAAAGACATAAGAACAGTTTCCTTAACGACAAAGATATCACAGCACAAAGTCTGAAAAACCATTTGCTTTCTTATTCCAATAAAAAAATATGATAAACAAACTGAGCTCAAAGTCTTAGAAGTGCCTTTCAATTTGGGCAGAGGTTCATTTTGATTGTAAAAAAAAAGAGATCTATTTACAATAAAAGAGGGTCCCTAATATAGCCTCTTCAAGGAGGACTTGGGAACAGTAATACATCATGTTGCATTGAAATCTGTTAAGAAGATAGGTTGGAACTTAGTGGCATTTTACCCATTTGATTTTATCAATGCAGGGAACAAGTCACACTTATTGAAAGTGTGCAACTTTCAATGTCCACCTGGCGATCTGATCTTACCTTCATCATTCCTCCTTTTTTGGTTAATTGAATCAGGTCCTGGATTTAGTTTGCTATTATGTTCCTTCCTCACTTTCTATTGGTCTTGGACTTGAAGTCTGTGAATGCATTTGGGTCTGTAGATTCAAAGGATCAACAACTATTTTATGGGCTTTAAAATTGACATTCATGCGTCTGTCGATGTGCTCTCAACGACTAGTTCACTATCTTGAATTTGACATCTTCAGGCGCATCACCCCTTGGTCCTTCTTTGAATTCTCTATTTGGCACTTTTCTAGAAATAATCTGCCCTTTTGGGCTTGATGAATGATCTACCTTGGGTTAGAAAGAGCCCCCCCTCTGCAAAGGTATCTGCCTTTTGGGCAGTCTTCAAATGGGCTTCAGGCTTCTTGCTTCATACGGGTAACTAAGATTCTTCTTTTGGACTTCATGAAAATGTCTTTTACTTTGGCTATCGAGAGTCCCCCCACAAGGGCACCTGCCCTTTGAGGTCCTTTGATGACATTTTCCTTAAGAGTCTCCCACATTTTCTCCTGCAGACTATCCCTCGGGTTTTCTCCACAGGTATCCCTTGGGTTTTATCCAAAAGTATTTTCTTGCAAACATTTTCCTCAGGTAAAATTCCCATGGACATTTGTCCTATGGAAAATTCCCACGGACAAAAAGTCTGTGAATATTTATTCTGCCAAGTCTTTAAAAAAGTCTTTGGATTTTTTGCCCGCATTCACTTCTTGAATTCTTTCAGACTTTTTGTTCGAAGGAATTCCTTCAGACAAAAGTCATAAAGAATTTTGTCTTAGCCAATTTTAAATGCCTTAAACAAAAATCTAAAAGAATTACCTTTCGGCTTCCTTGAAAATGACCCTTCTGAAGGGTGATTTTGTCAATTAAGTGTCCTCTGCAAGGACACTTGTCCTTTGAGAAGCTTCCTTTGCATTGAATCGCCCCTTTGAACTTTGGCGATGAACCAACAATTGAACCATTTCATTGAACCAAGGCTTTGAACCAAAATGGTTCAAGCTAATGAACTGACTGAATGAATCAAGCGGATGAACCAATTGAGTGAACCAAGTGAGTGAACCGCTTGGTTGAACCATGCGTTGAACTTGCCTTTGAACCATGTGTTTGAACCAACTGTTGAACCAATTGACGTTGAATTGAAAGATGAACCAAAACATTGAACCAAGTTTTTGTTCAACGGTTTAAACAAAGCTTTGAACCAATTGATGAACCATTTGATTGAACCCGTCGTTGAACCTTGAACCTGTTGAACCTTTGAGGTAAAGTGGTTCAATGGTTCAACGGTTCAATGGTTAAAACTGCCTTGATTTGGCTAAGTGTTTTGAAGCCAATGAACCAATTAAAGCGATTGAACTTTAAACCTTGATGAAGCACTTAACTCTTGCCAATGATGTTGAACCTGTTGAACCTTGAACTCGTTGAACCTTTGAACCAAAGTGGTTCAATGGTTCAATGGTTCAAGCCTCTTTTTATGCTTAGATGCTTGCCGATGGAGATTTTTGATTGAACCAAGGTGTTCAACCAATCCCAAAAAATGACTAAGTGTTAAAAACTGATTCTTTTGACTGAAACCACCTGCAGAGGCCTTTGAACCTATAGAAATGAACCTTCCTGTAGAGTCTGTATATTTCTGAAAAGCTTGAAAACTTAAGAATTTGAATGCCTAAGACAAATTTCAGAAAAGGAAGAGACAATTTTGGCCTGTAAGACCAAAATATTTCAAATGTTGTCCCAAAAATGAGCTGATATTTTTGGTAGACAACAACAATGATGAAGGAGAAGTTTAAGTAGACCTCGAAGCTGAGCATATAATATCCCTTGTTGACTTAAAGTATAAAAAGAAGACTATCAATGATCTCAATATTTATTTAGAAGTTATCAATACAAGTTTAAATCAAAGGAAGCTGAGTATGATTAGTTGAAGTTTGAGTTAGATTCTTTGAAGGTTGAGCATGGGCAGCTCAAAGACATGATGAGTAAGATGAAGACCTATGAGAAGTTTGAAAAATACACTGAGGCTCTAGATTACATTTTGAGTAGTCAAAAGTTTGTCAATGATAAGGCAAGTCTTTGATTCAAAGAAGACCATAAGGAGAAAGCTCAAGCCAAGGAGAGTCAGACCTCTAAGGTCAATGATCTACCTAAGAATGGTGGTGTTGGTAGAATGAAGATAAGTCCTAATAGATAGCCTAATGCCATAAGGTGTGCAATTTATTTTAATGGTTATTATTTCTATTATAACCATATTGGTCAGAGAGTAAGAGACTATGGAAGGAGAGACTATAGGAAATCATTAAAAAATATGTATTCATAGGGATATGAAAGGAATCATGGTATAAGAGATGTTGTGTGCTACAACTGTGATCAAAGATGACATATTACAATATTATGTTCTAATAAAGTTGGAAGGTCTACTAGATTCAAAAAGATATATGAATCTCTTAGAATGCATAAAAATGATCAAACTTTGGTATGGAATCCAAAGCAAGTTAGGATGTATCATAATGAGCTCAAGAGGCAAGATGGTCCATTTGTTAAGGAAGAAAAAAAGAGCAAAGAGGATTCTATGCTATCTTAAAATGCCTTTCACATTCAAGATGAAGGCATGAAATGGTACATAGATAGTGGTTTCTCAAACCACATGATAGGAGACAAAAATAATTTCATCATTTTAAATAAGAATGCTATATGAACACTGAGATTTGGAGATAACACAACTGCCAATATAGTTGGCAAGGGTGTCTTGAGTTTGGAGAATGGAAAGACCAAGACACAAAATGTGTTGTATGTGGAAGGTTTGAAAATAACCTACTCAATGTAATTCAAATGTGCAATAAAAGACATATATTAACCTTTCATGATAGAGTATGTGAGATAAGAAGATGCAAATCAGGAAGGCTAATTGCTAATGCCAAGGGGACTGAGAACAACCTATATGTATTTAATGAGATCAAGAAGGAGAGATGTTTCATAAATAATATAGATGAAATTTTGTTATGGAACAGAAGGCTAGGTCACCTAAATTTGACAATCTGGTCAGAATTAGCACTAAAAAGTCTATGAAGAACATGCCTAAGATCATCAAACCTACAAACATACTTTGCAAGGCATGTTAATATCAGAAGCATACTAGAATAAGGTTCAAGTCCAAGGAGTAATCTACCAAAAAACCCTTGGAGTTAATCCACACTAATCTTTGTGGACCTACAAGAATTCAAAGCATTCAAGGAGATGACTACTTCATTTTACTCATTGATGATTACACAATAGTGACTTGGATTGCATTCTTGAAAGAGAAATCAAAAGCTCTTGACAAGTTCAAGGCATTCAAGGCCCTTTTTGAGAATGAGGAGAATGGGAAGATCAAGTTCCTAATATCTGATAGAGGAGGAGAGTTTTGGTCTAATGTGTTTGATGAGTTCTATGAGGTTCATGGAATAAGGAGACAATTCTCAACAGCTAGGACACCTCAACAAAAAGGGGTAGTGGAAAGAAAGAATAAAATAGTTGAAGAGATGGATAGAATTATGTTGAATGAGTCTATATTATCTTATGGATATTAGAGAGAGGTAGTAATCATTTTTGTCTACATTTTGAATAGAGGACAATTAAGGATCAATGGTAATAACACTCCTTATGAACTATGGAAGGGTAGACCTATAAATGTAGAATACTTTAGAATATTTGGGAGTAAATGTTTCATCAAAAGAGATTATGAAAACTTGGGTTATTTTGATTTCATATTTGATTAAGGCATATTCTTAAGATACTCATAAATGTGCTCAGCCTATAGATGTTATAACAAGAAACTACAAAAGATAGTGGAAAGTGCCAATGTAAATATCGATGAGATAGAAAAATCTCACTCATAATCAAAGAATACTTTAGAGAATTTGGACTTCAAGAATGATGAGGAAACTATAGAGGTTGATGAAGAAGAAGAAGAAGTTAAAGAGAGACATGACTCAATAGGACCCTCAAGATAGATTCAAAGAGATCATCTTGAATCTTGAATGATTGACAACAAGAATGCACATATGCAAACAAGGAGAATATTAGTAAGTATTATAAATTGATTGTTGCTATATTATCCAAGATTGAACTTAAGAGTCTTATAGAATAAAGTAAAGACAAATATTGGATAAGTGTTATGAATGAGGAGTTAGATCAAATAGAGAAGAATGAGACTTAGAAACTAGTTCCTAGGCCTAAAGATTAAAGTGTCATTGGTACAGAATGAGTATTTAGAAATAAATTGAATGAATATGGAGAAGTCACTAAGAACAAGGTTAGATTAGTAGCCAAGGGATATACACAAGTTGAAGGGGTGGACTTTGAGGAGACCTTTGCACTAGTAGCAAGATTGGAGGCAATCAGATTGTTTCTAGCTTATGCAGGATTCAAAGGATTCAAGGTATACCCGATGGATGTCAAATCTACCTTTTTGAATGAGAATTTGGAAGAAGAAGTGTACATTGATCAACCTAAAGGATTCTTACTAAAAGATAACAAAGAGTTTGTTGGTAGATTGAAGAAGGCTCGCTATAGTTTAAAGCAAGTTCCTAGAGCTTGGTATGCTTGGTTAGACAAGTATCTACTGGATCAAGGATTCAAAAGAGGAGTTGTAGATAGTAATCTATACATCGAGACAAAAGATGACCATCAACTGATAGTAGTTGTTTATTTGGACAACATCATCTTTGTTGGAAACAATGAGAACATGATAAAGGCCTTTGAAAATGTGATGAAGAAAGAGTTTGAGATGTCCATATTAGGAGAATTATCATTCTTTCTTGGGTTGTAAAATACTCAAACTAAAAAAGGTATATTCATCTCACAAGCCAAGTACATAAGAGAGATGTTGAAGAAATTTGAGATGGATGATTGAAAGGCAATTAATACACCCATGATCATATAATTTAAGTTGAGCAAAGAAGATGAGTCTTCAAAGGTAAATCAGACAACATATAGGCCAATGATTAGAAGTTTATTGTATACCACTACCTTTAGACCTGACATCATGCAAGTAGTAGGTCTTATGGGAAGGTTTTAAGTAGATCCAAAGGAAAATAATTTGCAAGCAATTAAAAGGATACTTAGGTATCTCAAGGGGAATATGCAGTATGGATTGTGGTATCCAAGAAGCAAGGAGTTCAATTTGATGAGCTACATAGATACAAATTGGGAAGGAAGTATAGATTATAGAAAGAGTACTAGTGGAAGAGATTTCTTCCTAGGAGAGTGCCTAGTGTCATGGATAAGCAAGAAGAAACCATCAATATCTTTGTCCATTTATGAGGCTGAGTATATTGGAGCACCTTCATGTTGCACATAGGTCCTATGGATGAGACAGACCCTAAAAGACTATAAGGTGGAGTATGATGGTCCTAGCCCTATCTATTGTGTCAATGTAAGTGTTATAAGTGTCTCAAAGAACCTTGTCATGTAATCAAGAACCAAACACATTCTCATCAAGAATCATTTTCTAAGAGATTAGGTAAGTGAACAAAGTGTCAAACATGAATATGTTTCTACATAGGATCAGATTGCAGACATCATGACCAAACCACTTCCAAATGTAACTTTTAAAAACCTAAGACAAGAATTAGGTGTAATTCTTTCCCCTAGAAATCATTGAAATAGTTAAGTACCTAGGGGGAGATAATCGTGCTTATTAGCTCCAAGAATAGGTGAGTTATTCCAAGAAGCTATACATGGAGATAAGGGAGCATATTTGTTTTATGTCTCATAAACTCATAGTTTTTGTTTTTTTGAGAAGTGTTATTCCAATAGTTACAAGTGACCCTTTATCATTAATGTCGAAGGGGGAAAAATATCAGAAAGGGTGAGAAAAGGTAAGATCCATATTTGAGTGATGGTTGCCATAGTTTTTTGAGTGTGTTTGCCATCAATGACAAAGGGGGAGATTGTTGAGCATTGTCATTAATTATTGAGTTATTGGAATAATGTTGTCAATGATGTCAATCTAATGTTATTAATGTCAAAGTATGATGTCATTTATGTCTAAATACATTTGGTAAAGATGTATGGAGTGTGAATCTTGTATGCTTGATATGAATAATCAGCATAAAACACATTGAGTTATGAAGATCTATAATCAAGCTCTGAAGATTTGCTAGGCAACTTTGAAGAGATTCCATTGAAGCACTAAAGAATACTTGATTGTATTTGAACATGTGAGAATGTATGTGTAGATAACATGATGAAATGAGTGAGCTATGAAGATCCTTATTCATGCTTCAAATATCTATGCAAGCAGCTACAAAGATGCTCCAAATGAGCTACAAAGATTCTTGGTTAAGCTCTGAAGATGCTCCATTGAAGCTACAAAGATGCTTTGTTAAATATTTGAAGAAGAGTGATTGAATAAGGTTTATTTAGCATAAGTAAGAGGCATTAGAACACATAGGAGAGTTTTAAGGTGAAGCTTACAGGGGTAAGTATTTCAGTCTAATTTTGCAACTAGATTTATTCTAGACCTTGCTTAGTCTAATGAGGCAACATGAGCTATTGATAATAAATATGAAGAATACTTGATAGTGTTTGAGTATGAGAGAGGTTATTAGATTTTTTACATGGGGTGTTGAGAGCTTGGACAATGATTAGAAGGTCATCTTAATAACGTAATGTGATTTACAGGTTAAAGGCTAAGAGAGCAAAGAGAGAGATGTTATCCATATGGGGTATCAGGATTAATTTCCAAGACATGGGTGAGTAGGTGATAATTGAAAAAGGTGAGTCAAGTTTTTTTAAGCATGTTCATAAAGTTTTAGGTCATGGTTTGTAAGAAAAGGCTTGAAAAAGTGCCTTGAGTTCTATCAAGTGCGAAAAATGAAGATTTGTCTACATGAGAAGGTTTTTTCAAGTGCTCATTGGCATGTGCAGCATCTGCATGAGGATATAAGTTGTTCATGGTAGATGAGGAATGGTACTATCTCAAATTTACAATCATTAATTTTTGGAATAAGGGGCTAAGCTTTATGAATGAACGTTAAGACTGGAAGATGATCTAAACCCTCAAAGAACCCTAATAGTGATTCAATATGAAAGAAGTTGATCAAAATTGCCCAAAATGGTTTGGTATGGCTATAAAAGTGATTGGAGGTTGTATTAAACTCTCTTATGCATCTCCAAATATGATTTTTTTGTTAGGAGAATGAATGGATTCTACAAGAAAGGCCTTATTTCTCAAAGATTTATTGTAATCATTAGAGTTGATCGAGTCAAAGTTGATAAATGAATGAAGGTCAAAGTGTGAAAATTTTAGTTGATGTCCATGAAAGTTTTTGGATAATTTATATCCCTCAGGTGTGTGTAGTTGGAAATCCAAATTGGTCAGTCTTTAATAGACGTAGTATTGTAGACTATAAAAAACTTGGCAGAAGTGCGAAGATGTTTCTTGATGTGTTCTCATGAAAGAGTAATGGATTAAAATGCATGTTGATGTTGATTTGAACATGAATGATCTATTAATGGTTTTTTTAATCTTATAATTTAGTGTAAGAGGTTGTAACATTGAAACCAAAATGGCTTGTTTGGCTGAGTGAAGTCTGTAAGAGAGAAAGTCAATAGATTGGTCTGCAAGACCAATAGTACCCATAAAATCTAGATATATATATTTGTTTGAGGTTATTCTAGGGGTGTTATAAGATCATATTAATGCATTGAAATACCTTGAATATTTTCAATTAGGTTTCATAAGTTTATGTTTCCTTGATCGTGTTTTGAAGTTAGTTGGTAGTTTTAAGTGAGGATCTTGCAAAGAAGAGTTTGAGCCTGTATACCTTGAGTTGAAGCATTTGATGAAGTTTGTGATGACCTTTAAGTCATGAGGTTTCTTAATATGTTATTTTTTGACATGATTTTTCATCAAAATTATGTTTATGCTTTAGTTGTTGAAGACAGAATCTCTGTGTATGCACAAATCTATTGTGAATAGTGATTTGAGAAGGGGTTCAAGTGATGTTTGAACCTAAAAGGTGTTGTGGACCTAAAGTGAAGTTGAATAAGGTATATTGTAGTGGAATATGATGTTTTCCTACTGAGTGGGGTGTTTTAAATATGCTTCAATAAGATCAAAGGGTAACATGTTGCTAAGAAGGCCTATGAGGTCTCCATAAGGCCTAAAAGAAGAGTAAGGGCTAATTGAGATATGAATAACCAATGTGTGATCAAATTATGTTTAGAAATATATTATTATTATATTATAAGATATATTTCATATTTGACCTAAGAATTTTGAAGTGTGTGCGTGACTACGAAGGATATGATCAAGTGACTTGTATAATTACTATGCAATTTTAGGCCTATTTTGTAGAGTTTATTGAGAGTGGAGGATAAGAAAATGAAATAGAAAATTGATAAGTAGAATAAGGCCCTATGTAACATCAGAAGGATATCATGAATATCATACAAAAGGTGTACATATGATGATTAAGGTCATATTACCTAATCACATCAAGAAGAGGGCTAGTTAAGTGAAGAAGGCTAAAGGCCAGTTTGAGAGGGATAGAAGTATGTGAAGAGTTGAGAAAGAAGATCATCATTTATTATATGAGAAATAAGGTATTATAAAGGTGATCAAGTGTTTTATATGTATGAGTTGGTGTTGAGTCATTTAGGGGGTTGATGCCTCCTTGCAAGTGGGTGCTTACTAAAGCTTAGTTGATTTGGTTCTTAGTTAGTTGGGGTTGGTACTCCATGTGGAGATGGTGCTTCACTAAATATTGGTGTTTATCTTATAAGACTATAGTCCATTTAAATTATCAATGGGTTTTATTCCCTTCAGTGGTTTTCCACATATATATTGTGTTCATATGGTTCATACTCTTTTGATTTGGTTCTTATGTTTGTTAAGATGTATATGCTTGTTTGAATGGTTCATGTATTTTTAAGTGGAATTGAATGAAAGTTTTTAAAGACTGATTCGCCCACCCTCCTCTTATTCATTTTTCTTCCAAAAATTGGTTTCATATCCTAGTCTTTTTGAATACAAGTCTAACGGCTTGAAATTGATCCTAAGAAGCACGAGATGTCTTGTGATCAACAAGAAGAAGACAATTTGTATGCTGAAGAAGTCTTCTATGAAAATGAAAAAGGAGGAGCTGAAGTTGACCTTAAATTTAAGCTCATAAGAGCCCTTGGTGATTTAAATTATCAAAATAAGACTATAAATGATCTTAGTAGTCAGTTAGAAATTGTTAATACAAGGTTTACACTAAAAGAAGCTGAGTATGATATGATGAAGTCTAACTTAGATTATTTGAAGGTTGAGCATGGGCAGCTCAAAGACATGATGATCAAGATGAAGACACAAGATAAGTTTGAAAAAATCACCGAGGCTCTAGATGAAATTTTGAGTATTCAAAAGTCTGCCAATGATAAGTTAGGTCTTGGATTCAAATAAGACCATAATGACAAAGCTCAAGCCAAGGAGAGTCAAACCTCAAAGGTCAATGATCTACCAAAGAATGGTGGTGCCTTTAGAATGAAGACAAGTCTTATTAGATAGCCTAATGACATGATCTATGATAGTTATTTTAATGGTTAATGTTTCTCTTATAACCAGATTGGTCATAGAGTAGGAGACTGTGGAAGGAGAGACTACAGGAAATCATTCAAAAATATATATTCATGGAGCTATGAAAGGAATCATGGTATAAGAGATGTTGTGTGCTACAACTATGATCAAAGAGGACATATTACAAGATTATTTTCTAATAAAGGTTGAATGTCTACTAGATTCAAAAAGATATATGAATATCTTAGAATGCATAAAAAGGATCAAACTTTGGTATGGGATCCAAAACAAGTTAGGATGGATCATAATGAGCTCAAGAGACAAGATGGTATATTTGTCAAGGAAGAACATAAGACCAAAGAGGATTCTATGCTATCAAAAACTACCTTTCACATTGAAGATGAAGGCATGAAATGGTATATAGATAGTGGTTGCTCAAGCCACATGATAGGAAAAAGAAATAAGTTCATCTCTTTAAATAAAAATGCTACAAGAACAATGAGGTTTGGAGATAACATAACTACCAATATAGTTGGCAAGGGTGTCTTGAGTTTGGATAATGAAAAGACCAAGACCCAAAATGTATTGTATGTGGAAGGCTTGAAACATAACCTACTCAATGTAATTCAAATGTACAATCGAGTACACACACTAACCTTTCATGATAGAGGATATGAGATAAGAAGAGCCAAATCAGGAAGGCTAATTACCAATGCCAAGAGGACAAAGAACAACCTATATGTATTGAATGAGATCAAGAAGGAGAGATGTTTCATGAGCAAGATAAATGAAAGTTGGCTATGGATTAGAAGGATAGGTCACCTAAACTTTGAAAATTTAGTCAGAATTAACACTAATAAGTATTCTAAGCACATGCCTAAGATCAACAAACCTACAAACATACTTTGCAAGGCATGTCAACATGGTAAGAAAACTATAAGAAGGTTCAAGTCTAAGGAGTAATCTACCACAAAACCCTTGGAGTTAATCCACACTAATCTCTATGGGCCTATAATAATTTTAAGCATTCAAGGAGATAGCTACTTCATGTTACTCATTGATGATTACATAAGAATGACTTGGGTTGCATTCTTGAAAGAAAAATCAGAAGCTCTTGACAAGTTTAAGGTATTCAAGGCTCTTGTTGAGAATGAAAAGAATGGGAAGATCAAGTGCCTAAGATCTCATAGAGGAAGAGATTTTTGGTCCAACGAGTTTGATAACTTCTGTGAGGTTCATGGAATAAAGAGATAATTCTCAACAACTAGGACACCTCAGCAGAATGAGGTTGTGGAAAGGAAGAATAAAATAGTTCAAGAGATGGATATAACTATGTTGAATGAGTCTATATTATCTGATATATATTAGAGAGAGGTATTAAGCACTATTGTTTTCATTTTGAATAGAGGACATGTAAGAATCAATGATAACAAGACTCCTTATGAACTATGGAGGGCCAGACCTACAAATGTAGAATACTTTAGAGTATTTGGAAGCAAATGTTTCATCAAAAGAGATGATGAAAACTTGGGTAAGTTTTATTCTAGATCTGATGAAGGCATATTCTTATGATACTCATCAATGATCTTATCCTATAGATGTTATAACAATATACTACAAAAGATAGTGGAAAGTACCAATGTAAAGATTGATGAGACAAAGAAATATCACTCACAGTCAAAGAATACTTTATAGAATTTGGACTTCAAGAATGATGAAGAAACTATAGAGGTTTATGAGGAAGAATAAGAAGTTGAAAAGAGATAGGACTCAATAGACCTTCAAGATAGATTCAAAGAGATCATCCTAAATCTCAAATCATTGGCAATAAGAATTCAGGTATGCAAATAAGGAGAAGATTTGTAAGTAATATAAATCAAGAGAATGTTACTCTATTATCCAAGATTTAATCTAAGAGTCTTATAAAAACAAGCAAAGATAATTTTTGGATAAGTGCTATGAATGAGGAGTTAGATCAAATAGAGAAGAATGAGACATGGAAACTAGCTCCTTCGACTAAAGACAAAAATGTCATTGGTATGAAATGGGTATTTAGAAATAAATTGAATGAAGATGGAGAAATATCTAAGAACAAGGCTAAATTGGTATGCAAGGGATATGTACAAATTATAGGGGTGGACTTTGAGGAGACCTTTACACCAAGATTGGAGGCAATTATATTATTTCTAGCTTATGCATGATTCAAGGTATACCAAATGGATGTCAAATTTGCCTTTTTGAATGAGAATTTGGAAGAAAAAGTGTACATTGAACAACCTAAGGGGTTCTCACTAACAATAACAAAGACTATGTTTACATATTGAAAATGCTCTCTATGGTCTAAATCAAGCTGCTAGAGCTTAGTATGATAGGTTAGATAATTATCTATTGGATCAAAGATTCAAAAGAGGAGTTGCAAATAGTAATCTATACATCAAGATAGAAGATGACCACTAGCTCATAGTAGTTGTTTATGTGGATGACATCATCTTTGGTAGAAACAATGAGAACATGACAAGGCCTTTGTAGATGTGATGAAGAAAGAGTTTTAGATGTCCATGCTAGGAGAATTATCATTATTTCTTGGGTTAAAAATCTCTCAATCCAAATAAGGTATATTCATCTCATAATCCAAGTACATAAGAGAGATGTTGAAAAATTTTGAGATGGAGGTTTGTAAGGCAATTAATACACCCATGATCATAAGATGTAAGTTGAGAAAGGAAGATGAGTCTTCAAAGGTAAATCAGATGTCATATAGGTCAATGATTGGAAGTTTATTGTATACCATTGCCTCTAGACCTGACATCATGCAAGTAGTAGGTCTTGTGGGAAGGTTTCAAGTAGATCCAAAGGAGAATCATCTACAAGCAATCAAAAGGATACTTAGGTATCTCAAGGGGACTATGGAGTTGGATTGTGGTATCCAAGAAGCAAGGAGTTCAATTTGACAACCTACATAGATGCAAATTGGGTAGGAAGTGTATATGATAGGAAGAGTACTAGTGGAGGAGATTTATTCCTAGGAGGGTGCCTAGTGTAATGGATAAGCAAATAACAACCATTAGTAGCTTTGTCCATTTGTGAAGCCGAGTACATTGTAGTAGCTTCATGTTGCACATATGTCCTATGGATGAGACAAATCTTAAAAGACTACAAGGTGGAGTATGATGGTCTTAGCCCTATCTATTATGATAATACAAGTGTTATAAGTGTCTTAAAAAACCCTACCATGCACTCAAGAACCAAACACATTCCCATCAGGTATCATTTTCTAAGAGAGTAGGTAACTAAACAAAGTGTCAAACTTTAATATGTTTTTACATAGGATTAGATTATAGACATCGTGACCAAATCACTTCCAAAGGTAACTTTTGAACATCTAAGATAGGAATTGGGTGTGATTCCCACCCCTAGCAATCATTGAAATAATTAAGTACTAAGGGGGAACTAATGTTTCGCATTAGCTGCAAGAACATGTGAGTTATTGTAAGAAGGTATACATGGAGATAGGGGAGCATATTTTATTTGTCTCATAAACTCATTATTTTTATTTTTTTAATAAGTGTGATTCCATTAGTTGTAGGTGACCCTTTATCATTAATGTCAAAGGGGGAAAATATCAAAAAGGGTGAGAAAAGGTAAGATCCAGATCTAGGAGATGGTTGCCATAGTTTTTTTAGTGTGTTTGCTATCAATGACAAAGGGGGAGATTGTTGAGCATTGCCATTGATTGTTGAGTTATTGGAATAGTGTTGTCATTGATGTCAATATAATGTCATTAATATTAAAGTATGATATCATTATTGTTATAATGAATTTGTTAAAGATGGATGGAGTATGAAGCTTGTATGTCTGATATGAAGACTCAACATATAACATAGTGAGCTAAAAAGATTTGTAGTCAAGCTCTGAAGATCTACCAAATGGCTCTAAAGACATTTCATTGAAGCTGTGAAGAATATTTGATAGTAGTTGAATATGTGAAAGGGTATGTGTAGATAACATGATGAAATGAGTGATCTACAAAGATCCTTAGTCAATATTTCAAAGATCTATGTAAGCGGCTATGAAGATGCTCCAAATGAGCTATGAAGATTCTTAGTCAAGCTCTGAAGATGCTCTGTTGAAGCTACAAATATGCTCTATTGAAGATTTGAATAAGAGTGATTTAATAAGGTTTATGGAGCATACTATTGGAGTAAATAAGGTTAAATATCAAGTAAGGCACTCATTCAGTTGTTCAAGTTAGTTATAATCTCATTACATCTAGGCACAAACATGTTTTATTTCTTTTACACTCAACATTTAATGCTCATCTATGCTAGCATCAATTGACATAAGGCATAGGCCTTATGCACTCACTCAAAGCACAGTTGAGAGGGAGCTGGGGCCTGTGTTAGGCTAGTTGTGTTATGGTGTAAGGCATCATATATAGGACTTGGTCAATTAAGGGAAGGCTTTGGTAGATTCATAGGTGCAAGCCCATTTGGGAAACTTGTTATGGTCATAATGGTGCAAGCTATTATTAACTAAATCTAGCATTATATAGGCGCTATAGGAGTCAGGGGGATGCTTTAAATTGAAATCTAATTCTGAGCTTGCGCTTATCGCAAAGGATATCACCGCTTGGCATGGGACCTTTCTTCACTTAGGCTATTTCTATCATGTTGGTGTGGATCTATACTTAACAAAATAGGGGCCTAATGTTACCCCATACAAAATTACTAGTATACCCTCAGAATAGTCTTTCAAAGCCTTCAGTACGTAGAATTCAAGCATGATTTCTTTGAGCTCGATGTTGAAGTCATAAAATCCCTTTATAGTGAGCTTGATTTCTTCAAGAACACTGTCTATTTCTGTTGACTCAACACTAATCACAAGCACGTCTATCTTTTCTATCTCTTTTTTAAAGGCATCAAGATTTTCCTTAGCTTTTGTCACTCTTATGTATAAGATTGCTCCTTGATCACAGTTCTTATTTTGTAAGGTGTAGACGAGTGCTTTTTGGTCCTTTATCTAGGTGCTTAGTGCAGTGACTTTCCTCATGTTCTATGCATGGTCTAACCTACTCATAGAGTATACCTTCATCATCACATCCTTCCTTTTCCTTCTTTCCCTGCTTGAGGGACATGTCTACAACTAATGCATAGTTGGAAAAGCTCAAGAAGATGGTATCAACTGTATCTACACCTTATTGAAGCTTTATGAAGAGGTCCTCTACCTCTTCGAGTTTGGAAACAAGCTTCTTCTTTAATACAAAGTAGGGATCTTCTTTTTCTTCTTACACCAACTCTAGTTTCATCTTTGGGAGCGTCTACTCCACTAGCTCACAGATATTATCAACCTTAGAGAGGTTGGATGTATCAATATTGACCAAGAGGGATGGTTTAGTTGTCTTTATGTGTTTGCATAACTGCTATAGCTTAAAATTCATGGCTTGCACTTCATCTTTGATGTCCTTTTAGAGTTTATTTCATTTATTCACCCTACCATCATTGATGATGTTTTAATGCATGACTTCTATGACCATCCAGATAAATTCATTCTTAGAATAGACTGGGTTCATGGTGCAGGGGTTTATTATGATGTAGTCATGCCCTTCCTTAGGGTCATCTACACCTAATATGGCCTTCTAAGGTGTCTCAAAGTGAGGCTTATCCATGTCTGTCAAATGCAAATGCAAGCTATTCTCACATCTTTGTTATGGAAGATTCAGGGGGAATGAAGTTAAACATATATAAATATTCATGTCTACCCCTTCTACACTTTTTTTATGATGCATAACTCTGTGCCTTCTTCCTTAGTGATAACCAACTCTATTTTCTCTTCTTCCTCATCACTGACACCACAAATTTCTTTGGCACTTTCCCCTAAGGACTCATCTTCTTATTTCATAAGGGGTTCTTCCTTAGAGTTTTCCCCTTTATCCACTTCTTCTTGGGATTTTTTAATGCTTACCTTGAGGTGTAATCCCTCAATTCTAGCATCACCTTTTTCCTATTCTTGCTAGGGTTTTTCTTTAGTCTTCCTTTTTTTTCCAAGGTACCAATATCACCCTCTTTTACATCAGTCACCCCTTCAATACTTGGGCATGATTATTGTGCAGCTTTGTCTGCTTTCCTAGTGGGGTGATAGGCACCTTATTGGTTTTCTCAATGGTTGGTCTCGTGTTTGTGGGAACCTTCTTTTTCTTCCTCTCTCTCTTGGCCCTCTCTTCCTTGGCCTTCTCTTCCTTCTCTTTAACCTTCTCAATATCTACCTGAGTCATGTCCATTTCCTTCCAAACCTTCCTCTTCTTATCCAATGCTACTGCCATCTTGATTTTTTCCTCTTTATGGCCCATTTTCTTCCAGAACCTTCTCTTTTCTTCTTCTATTTGTAGAGGCTATGTGGAGGGTTTTCTGGATGAGGTAGTGATTGACTCCTTTGCTTCTTCAGGGGTTGTGGTAGTACCATCTTGGAAGACCTTATAAACATCCTCAGTGCTATGCTCCTCTCCCACTTTTTATTTTTGCACAATGTAGGCTTTAGTTCCTTATTCCTCCATCTCTTCTTACTTTCCTTGAATGAGGGCCTCTTCCACCTCCATTTCCATCAGAGTTATCATAGGGAACATAATGGGTCCCTTAGACTTCTTTTTCTCCTTCTTGATGGAGGAAGCAGTCTCTGGCATGAAGGTAATGTGCTTTTTAGGAGCTAGAGGTGTTGTTTGTTTATTGGAGGTGACCCTCAACTGATGAGCTCCTGAATTTCCTTAAGTGTTTTTCCTCACTTATTTTGGGGAGACTTATACTACATCTTTGATGTTGTATTTCCTTTGTCACTAATCTGGTGGGGTGATCATAATTTTTCAGGGGTTTACACCCTTATTTATTGGCTTCATCTCATAATACAACATGAAGATACACCCATTTACAACTTCCATTTGGAGGGGATAGAGGTCTATACCGTCAGATCCATCCTCCTCATCCTTTATGGATTTTTTTCCTAAGGGCATATACTGGAACCTCAACCTATTACTTTTGCTATCCATGGCCTTCATTGGGATATCCAGCTACTACATATTAGGAATACTCCTTAACACTGCTATGAAATATTTTATAGAAAATGTGTAAGGTAGTTTAAGTTAGCCAGATAGGTTCCCATCTATGAGTGCTAAGTGTACTAGATAGAAGTTCTACATGATGACAAAGGTCATTGTTCTAAACATATGCTAGGGGAGGTCTTACAAGATGAACCATTCAATCCTAAATGCCTCAATGTATCGATCGCACCATCCTAACACCTTGGTCTTATATTTTGGGAGAAGGAGGGTGGGTAGGTGAAGTCTTAGTACTTCAGCATAAGGGAGTCCTTATGTATTAAGAAGACCCAAATATTGCCTTTATCACCATTGGGCATGCAAATCTCATCTATCACTATCAATATTAGCATATACCCCCACCTTGGGGTCTCTCATGCCTTATGGCATTCTAATTAATTCTTCACCATCTCCTCAGCAATAAATTTTACAATATTGAATTTGACCCCTTGCACCATGTGGTAGGTGATGCACAAGTAGGTCTTATTGATGTCTAACCACCATCTGCTAGGGCATATCTTCGAACTCATGAGGCACACTATTGTTCACATACCAGGGTCCTATATGTATTTGATTGGGAATACGAACCCTTCTTTGTAGGAACCCAATAATTTTGTAACCCTCTCTACCTCTACATCATCCTCCATCATCTGGTGGATTTCCTTGTGCTTGAGAGCATTTTAATCCTACTAATGAGGCACACTAATATCTACATGCTCCTCCCTAAAAATTAAAAGTTTTCCCCATAGATACGTGAGGGGAAGAATTATATTAGTTCCTTTAGCTTGCCAAAACTTGGTAGCTCATATAACTGGGTCATGTTGGTGGTCAAAATCTTATATCAGATGGAGACATCAAATATTATCGTACCTACCTCCATTTTTGTTCTCATTTCAACCACTTAGTCCTATTTGAGCTTCTACATGTTACTTGATGTGTGATGGTTACATTCCTTTAGCCTATAGGTGTGCGTGAAAGATACCCAAGTCTCCCCCATTATAACCTTAGGGGAAATTTGCATTTCTCTATATGAAATCTTTATGCTTGCTTCCAGGTCAACCACCATGATGCTAACTCCTTCAACCAACTGTGCCTTCTTCTTCATAGGGGTTATTTCCTCTACCATCTGTGCCTTCTTGGCATCTTTCTACACCTAGGGTGGCCTTTAACTTAGATGTTTTTCCCTATTCTTAATCAGTTACTATTGAAACATGGTCTATTGATCTTCCCAAAGCTCTTAATCTTTTTTTATGCTTCCTCGCAGTCATAGGGCCTGTGACTATGACATTCATCTCTTGAGCTTCATTCAAAATTAATGGTGGCCTCAATGTCACTCATGATTTCTTCTATCTTATTCTCTCATAATTCTTGTTCTACACACCTTTATTCTAATCTCAAACATAATTCAATCTCTTTCCATATTTAATCATTCTCATTTGGCGACTGTGGGTGCTAAGGTTTTCTCTTGGTAGCATTTTCTATCTTTAGCTCTAGTTTGGTTCTGGTTTTGCTCTATTTTTGAGTTCAAATTCTCTTAAAGTTTATACCCTATTCCAATCAGTTGTTTGCTCCTTTATTCCTTAATTTCAACTACCTTCTTAACTGTAGGTGAGAGATGGCATGGCAATGCATGGCTTTATTAAAATCTACTAAACCTATAAAATTTGTTAAAATCTACCACCATATTTACATTTATTATAGATAGTTATGCCTCTACCATCATTGCATTACCTTCTCTTAATGATATTTTTAGTGAAGTGATGAGTGATTCAAATGGTCACTTCTCACCTATCATTGGGTGGATGCCAGCTTATCGTAATGATCTTCTTCCTATGCTTCATTCACCTTGGCATAACATTTTCCCTTCTTATGGCAACTTGGGTACAACACTTTACATGTGCATGATTCAACCTCCTTTATTTTATCTCCTCTTTTTGTTGTGCTTCCTTTCAAGCATGCTTCCATTTCTTAGTCAATTTATTTGTGTTTTTGTCTCTTGCCTTAGACTACCCTACCCCATACAAATTCTTGCACTGGTCCTCCAGTGCTTCATTCTCTAGGTTTTTCTTGATCTTTTATGCACAAACATCTTGTGCACCTCCTTTTTATCTCTTGCACACTAGCATCATGTATGCCTCCATTTGTTACTTGGTACTCTCAATTTTTTGAATGTAGTAACTTTGTATGCCCATAAACTTAGGTGTCTGGCCTCAGACACTTAGAAAGCAACCATGCTCGACTCATCTGACTAGAGTTATGCATCGAAGCACCAGAAGAATTCTCCTCTAGGGTTGAAATGCCTTGATTATTTATTTACCAAAAATAATAGCACAAAACATAAGGAAACATTTGGCTTGTGCTAAATTTTATTCTGGTTATCACAACACAACCAAATTATGATCAAGAATTCAGTGTTTGATGGTACAAACACCATTATATTATCTGTAAGGCTTTAATCAATTGATGTTGAAATGCTCAGGGAGTATTTCACCCATTAATGTGTGTAGCTTGCATGCAATAGTCTCTAATATGTTGTGAATGATATAAGGGCCCATCCATAAAATCTATAGCTTACCCAAGTGCTTGAGGTACTTGGAGTCATAGAGTAAGATCAATACACCTTCAGTTAATACCTTACGCTTGATATGCTTATCATGCTAGAGATTCTGGCATTCCTTCTCTATTTGTTGGCTCTATCTTTCTTGAGTACGTGTCTCGTCCAAGATCTCCAATTCTTTGAATCGTGTGCTTAATGACTCTTGGTCACCCAATTGACCAATATGCACAATGCATAATGATGGCACTAGAAACTCCATTGGTAGAATGAAGTCTATGATAAACACTAATTAAAATGGTGTAGCCTTGTTCAGGTGCTTATATGTGGTATGATAGGCCCACAACACTACTACCACATGGTCATCCCAATCTGACCAACATCACATATCTTTGTGAGGCATGTTCCTTATATCTTATTGAATGCCCCTGCTATGCCATTTGCTCTGTGATGACAAGGGGTTGTTTTATGGTGTGCCACCATGTATTTAGTTAGTAGGATGTGCATAGTTTCATTAATGAAATGTGCACCTCTATCACTATTCAAATTAAGTGTACACCCATAATGACTAATAATGCTCTCCCAGATGAACCTTTCTATAGTGGTGATTATGCAATCTTTTGTTTGTGTTGCCTCGGACCACTTAGTGAAGTAATCAGTGGTTGCTAGAATGTATTGTGCACCTGTGAGCCTTGTAGCAGGAGTAATAGGCCTTAAACATATATAAAAGGCATTGGAACACATAGGAGAGTTTCAAGGTGAAGCCTACAAGGGTAAGTATTTCAGTCTAAGTCTATACCTAGATTTGTTCTAGACCCTACTTAGTCTAATAAGGCAACATGAGCTATTGATAATACATATGAAGAATACTTGATAATGTTTGAGCATGAGATAGGTTAATTGATATTTTATAGGAGGTGTTGAGATCTTGGATAGTGGTTATAAGGTCAACTTTAATACCTAATGTGACTTAAAGGTTAAGGCTTAGAGAGTAAAGAGAGAGATGTTGGCTAGATGGGGTATCATGATCAGTTTCCAAGACATGGGTGAGCATTTGATCATTGATAAAGGTGAGTCAAGTTATTTTAAGCATGTGCATAAATTTTTAGGTCATGGTTTGAAAGAAAAGGCTTGAAAAAGTGTCTTAAGGTCTCTCAAGTGCACAAAATGAAGAGTTGTCTACCTGAGAAGGTATTTTCAAGTGTTCATTAACATGTGTAGCATCTGTATGAGGATCTAAGTTATTCATTGTAGATGAATAAGGGTCCTATCTCAAAGTTCTAAGTAATGGTTTCTAGAATAAGAGGCTAAGCTTTATTAATGATCATTAAGACTAGAAGATGGTCTGAACCCTAACAAAACCCCAATAGCGATCTGATATGAAAGAAGTTGATCAAAAGTGCCTAGAATGGTTTGGTATGGATATAAAAGTGATTGGATGTTGTTTTAAACTCTCTCAGGCATTTGTAAGTGTGATTTTTTTGCTAGGAGGGTGAATGGACCCTATAAGAAAGGCCTTATTTCTTAGAGATTTGATGTAGCGAGTAGAGTTGATCGAGTCAAATGTTAATAAATGAATTAAGTTAAAAGTTTGAGAATTTTAGTTTATGTCCATGAAAGTTTATGGATAATTTATATCCCTCAAGTGTAAAAATTTAGTGATCCAAATTGGTTAATCTCTAACAGACCGAGTGATGTAGACTATAAGAAAACTAGGTAGAAGTGAGAAGATGTTTCTTAATGTGTTCTCATGAAAGAGTGATGGATATAAGTACATGTTGATGTTGTTTGGAACATGAATGATCCTTTCATGGTTTTTATAAGATTGGAAGTTAGAGTAATAGGTTGGAACATTAAATCCAAAATGGCTTATCTGACTAAGTGAAGTTTGTAAGAGAGAAAGTCACAATAGTTGCCATAAGATCTAGATATCTATTTGTTCAAGACTATTCTAAGGATGTTATAAGATCACATTAATGAACTGAAATGCATTAAGTATGTTCAATTAGGTGTCATAATTTCATGTTTCCTTGACGGTATTATGAAGTCAATTGGTAGTTTTGAGTGAGGATCTTGCAAAAAAGAGTTTGAGCATGTATACCATGAGTTGAAGCATGTAATGAAGTTTTTGATAAACCTGAGTTCATGAGGTTTCTTAATATATGATTTGTTTCCATTGTTGTTCAACAAAAATATGTTTATGCTTTAATTTTTCAAGATATATTCTCTATGTATTCACATGCCTATGGTGAACAATGATTTGAGAAGGGGTTCAAGTGATGTTTGAACCTAAAAGGTGTCATAAACCTAAAGTTAAGTTAAATAAGGTCTATTAGAGTGGCATAAGATGTGTTACTATAGTTTGAGGTGTTTTTAATATGTTTTAAGAATATCAAAGGGTAATGTGTTGCTAAGAAGGCCTATTAGGTCTCCATAAGGCCTAAAAGAAGAACACGGTCTAATTAAGCTATGTTTGAGCAATGTGTGTGTTTCAGTGAATTTATTATTTATTATTGAAAAAGGGAAAAGAAGAAACTAAGTATAGGTATGGTTGAAAAACCTATTTTATTCTATGTGCATTAAATCAAAATATTGTGGAAAGCTCCTCTTTGGCTTGGGAGGATGACCTGTAGATAAGAAAGCACTAAAGCAAACTTGTTTATTAGACATATAGTTGAGTGGATTGCCTAACGATAGCTAGATCCTGAAAGTAAGAGCTTTCTTAGGGGATATCAATCCACATGTTTTAAATAATTAAGTTTATAAAACAAGAAAAAAAGTATTTGTATCAATAATAAAAAGATACTAAAATTGAACACAAGAATGCTTGCTTAAGAAATATACTAGAAATGATTAAAATAACGATACTATAATTCAAACTAGTGCTAGATGGTTGGGGTATGCTTCAAAAAATTAAAAAGGAGTTTATAAATAAATAGAGATAGAGGATTAGGTTTAGTTAGGGGTAGGCATGTGACAATAGCTTATTATTTTTTACTACCACAATGACGATCTATAGTTAGGCTGACCATTGATGGTGGAGGTGATTGCCAATGGTTGGGTTGACAGTCAGTGGTTGGATAGACCATTGATAGTTGAGATAATCATCAATGGTTTCTGTATGGATTTGGGTTGGTAACATGCTGATTGATGGGATCCAAAAGATGGATTCAAAGAGATGGGTAGATGCAGGGCTGAGTATAAAATTTAAATAAAGTAATTGAATACTAAGAATCAAGTAATTATACTACATAGGATGGATTGGGTGAATCCTTGGGTTGGTTGACTCATTAATGGAGTCTAACATGATTCTGATAGAGTAATGGTAATTGGTGCTTTGACAGAGCTACAGTCACAAGTCAACTCTCTAATGTAGTAGCTAGTTTGCTGGATTATTGATAATAATTGACCTACAAAAAGAGAATTTTGGATGCACATGCTCTTGATAACAATTGCAGATGGATTTCACCTCTTAACTCCTCTTTTTTTATAGGTATAAATAAGAGGTAAAAGTTAAGGTTTAACTGGGTTGTATAATTATAATTCATCCATGTAATGTATTGCACATGGATTTAGACAACTTACATTTAGAAAAACAAGGTGAGTAGGTTTCCATGTTGGTGGTTGAGGAGGTGCACCCTAACCATCGGTGGTCAAGATGACTATCAAAAATTAACTTGACCATCGATGATCAAGGGTGAAGGGTTAAAAAAGGTAAGACTTAGGGTAAAGCTAGTTTAATAAAACTAACTATGGGTTATGTTCGGCTAGGGGTCAAAAGGTTAAACTAGTCCCAAAGGGGTCCTAAGGCTGCAAGGTGGTATTTTGACACTTGGAATTATGATATGTAGATTTTTGGTGTCTACATTTTGCCCCTTTTTATTATGCAACTTGGAATCAACTAGCTATAAAACAAAAGATGATGCTGGTCAAAGGTCTAGTTGCCCTAAGTATAGGAGGTGTTCCCCCTCAAACTAGGTATCAAAGAGGTAAAATAGAATTGGGTGTAGGTTTGATAGGGTGGGTGAAGGTGATGATGAATTTGGATGTCATGAAGGTAGATGATAGGTTGGGCACTAAAGCACAAATAGGCATGCAAAGTGAGATAACCAATATCACATAAAATATGAGGTTGTTATAGTTGGAAATAATAAAGGTCAGTGCTAGGAAGACAATGGTCAAGTGGACTACATGACTACATTTAGGCATGGTAGTTAGGTATACTAGCATGTCTCTAAAGAGATGTATGTGTTTTGATGGGTATCTAAGGCAGGAGGTGCTCTTTGTGAAAACATAAATGGGTCAAGTGTCATTGGTATCTGAGGTAGGAAGTGTTCTAGAGAAGATACAAGTAGGTGAATTAAGTGCAAGGTGGTATAAGTTCAAAAGGGTCAACATGGCAATGTTATCACTACGATTAAAGGACCAAGAAAAAAATGCCACAAAATGCATGTTAATTAGGTTGAAATAGACCAAGGGTGAGGTGATAAGGTGGTCAGGGTGGGTGGAGAAGGTAATCTCTATGAGTTGGTGAGAAATTGTTTAGGCTTGCCAAAAAGAGGTATATTTAGGTTGAAGTAACAAGGGGGGACACATGACCATTGACAGTCACCCTGATCATCGATGGTCAGGGTGGAAACCCTAAAAGTCCATGGGGTAAAAGTGAAAGTGGAATCACTTTTTACCCATTATCACTATTATTTATTTGAATTTGGAGCTTTGGAAAATTTGGTGAATGGTAAGCTATCGGTGACTGCTGAGGGTGTTTGCCAAGGTGGATAGTTGAATTTGAGTTGAGGTGGACTGAGGTGACCAATCAAGATATAAGGAGTACACAAGCATGGATGAGTATGAGTAGGCCTATGAGATACTCCATGATGACATTTGTGAAATGAGGTAGGAGATGCCATTTATTTTGATAGATTAGCTTGATTTTGCAAATGTATTGGGATTAGGTTGGGTTAAAATGGGTGGGTTTTGGATTGGGATGCCCTAGGTAGGGTTTTGGGGGTTTTTTGAACAAATTTGTAGGTAAAATTGGAAATAAATAGTATGTGTAATTGAAATAGGGTGGGTAGTCATG
This sequence comes from Torreya grandis, assembly GCA_037957365.1. Classification (NCBI taxonomy): domain Eukaryota; kingdom Viridiplantae; phylum Streptophyta; class Pinopsida; order Cupressales; family Taxaceae; genus Torreya; species Torreya grandis. The sequence goes on from JARHVA010006832.1 coordinate 360,097, forward strand.
TTGGGTTAGTAAAGAAGATATTTTGATTGCATTTTAGGTAGTGTTTTAGTATGATAGGGTTTAGGCATTCTAGCTATGGAATGCCCATAGTGACCATCGACGGTTGACATTTATATAAAAATGGGTACTTGATTGTCGGTGGTCACCATGACCATTGATGGTCACCTATTTAAAAAAAAAAGGTTTATTTTTTTAAGAAGTGCTTGAAAAAATTTTAAGGCAAGAGGGGTCAAAATTGCTAGATGGGTAGACCGTGTAGGCTTAGAGGGTATATTTGGCAGGTCATTAGGTAGATAAGTAGAAGGGGGTTAGAGAAAATAGGTCAGGTGTTTAAAGGGTAATATAGGGTAGGGCTGGTGCCATTGTTATAGGTGATTATGTTGTGTTTATAAATTGGTGAAGGCTAGGGAGCAGATATAGATGCATGATCAAGTATCGTATATCTTCATAGAGATCTAGTAGGGGATGACTCTAGCTGACTGGGCACACATGGAGAAGGTTAGGTTGGGGGCCATGGAGCACTATCAACATACACCTTAGGACACATCCATGGTTGTAGCACTCATTGAGAGATGGGATCTCTCTATGAACACTTTCCTATTATTGATCGATGAGATGACTATCTTACCTGAGGATGTACATAAGATCACCCAACTTACACTTTGAGGTGACCTGATCTATCACATAGAGTGAGAAGAGTGGGAGAATCAAATTGAGCTGCTATATAGAGATGAGAGTGACTATGTTAGATTGCATACTGGGGGGTTTAGGTACAATGCTTTGTATTAGAGGGCTCTAGTCGAGGGGAGACTCATGACCATGTTGATGATTGTTGTCACATGCTTTGCACTTCCAGACTCAAGTAATGAAAAGTTCCCTAATATAATATTAGGAGTTCTAATCGAGTTATTGTTGGGTTGGACTATATTTGATTGGGTACTTGTTTTTCTTATTCAAATATAGAGGGAGTTATGGGGGTTTAGGGCCCACAAGAGGTATGGCATTAATGTTGGTTTGGTTCTACATTGCTAGGCCTATGAGCACATTTAGGTGCTAAGGCTAATGGGGTTACTGTGGGTAGGTTTCACATAGATAGAGTTCCCAATTAGCTTTATGTGGTGGAGGGGTAAGTTTTCTGCATCAAGTGTAGGAGGAGGAGCTCATGATGTGGAGTGGTTCAGAGGTGCACTAGTGATAGGAGACATCACCTAGAGGCCATACATCCAGTTTTTGGCATGGCTTGGCTACAAGCAAACATTCTCCCTTTAGAGATATAAATGGATATTTGATAAGAGGGAGGGAGAGGTGGAACTCATCCTATTTTATAGGGTAAGCCAATATTTTGGCTTGGTATAGGGCATTCCATGTTCATTCCCCATATACAAGAGAGAGGATTCAAATGTTTTGCTACCAGATCCACATCCTGTGTTGACATTGCTAAAAGACAAGGAGTTGCCAGTTAGGGCTTAGATAGATGATGTAAGGTTTAGAGATGGGTACATGGTATGGTACCAACCCATATACATAGCTACATATATTAGCAAGGATGATGATAGTGTGAGGCTGATGGATGTGGATCCTATTGGTCATGATGGATAGGTAGGAACAACTTTAGTGACTGTATAGGGATAGGTTATAGCATTACAGGTGTAGGTGGTCACATTGTAAGGCTAGATTGCTAAACTATAGGGTTAGGTTACTAGCTTATAGTGTCAGTTTTCTACCATGATAGGTGAGAGGGATCAAACTAGGACCCTGCTAGGCTTGGTGACACAGGAGAGGGACTCTCTAAGGCAAAGAGGAAGTGAACCAATAGAAACACAGACAGGGCCACTGATTACCATCCCCATGTAATGATACCTAGCTATAGTGGAGAGGCTATAGTACTATGAGGCCATAGTTTTGGCAAAATGTCTATAAGAGCCCTGATGTGGTGAGTATATGGCTAGCTTGGTAGGTAGTGCCAGTGTGGTGACACCAGGGTAGTGGGTAGCATCTATATTTGGGTAGACAGGGACAATTGGGGGATCTGTGGGTACAATAGGTGGTTAGGCACCAAGATCCAATGGTGCTCTAGGAGGCAATGGTGCTCTTGGGGCATAAATATAACTATATTATGACATTTTATATATCATTTTGATTCTAACCTATGAGCTGATGTGGTGAGATGTACATTTTGAGAGAGAAATATGTTTATCTACTTATACACATTATTATGCTATTTGACTCATGAGTTTATACATATAATCATTGTTTATACTCATGTTCATTGTTTATGGTTATGACATTTAATGTTTATGATGTGATGTTTAAATTTATTATGGATGATGCTAGACACTGATATAGGCTTGCCTAGACATGAAATGGTTTTGATATATGGTTATGCCTATGACATGCTAAATTTTTTAGTGAGTATATACTACATTATTGTAGACTTTAGACATGTGGTGAAAAATGGTTGGTTTCTTTAATTTCTCATGGATGTTTATGATATTATCATGCTTGGTAAGGTTATGCTTATTGTTAATGTTTATGATAAAACACGTGAGGTAGTTTAATTAAAAACACTAAATGGGAGACTAAAGAATATAATCAAAATATAAACATCATAATGGAAATATCAACTAGTCATGATAGGGTAAGAAGATGACACAATGCTTTTTCATTGATAAGAACTTAAACAAAACCAAAGTTAGACTGGCTTAATAAACATAAACCCTTCGAATGCTTCACATTAACATTCGTTAGTTGGTTAAAAAGTTGTCTTGACCACATAATGCCAAGTAAGCTCAAAAATATCTTGCATATGGTGTAAAGGGGAGATGGGTGAAAATGGAACCTTGTTGCGAGATTAGCATGCCTCTTCTCTAGGTATCCAAAGAGCCAAGATAAACAAGCCTATGCCAAAATTATGTAGATTAATCGATGTAGGAAGTCTACTCATGAAAGCCAATTGTGGCTTCCACCTTATTAATGCTATTTGAGAGCCGATTATGGATTTTAAAATTAGTTTGATTTTTTGTGATTTTGATGATGGGCCATGTACTTATTACTGTATATGGGAAGCTGATCAATGTGGGAAGCTTCTATGAAATTACTATGCTTTTAACAAAATGATTTACTCAATCATCCTTCAAAGGAGGGGTATAAGTTTATCTGATTTTTTCAATGCTTTTTGATAATTATCCTTCAAGGGAGTAGTTCACCTTACATTTTGACAATTTCAAATAAATTTTCAATAGCTATCCTTTAAGGGAGCAGTTTGTAAATGATAGGAATAACACATGAATGTTAATGATAGGGGTTTTTACTATTTATTGCTTTGATCTTTCTTGATATAGACTTGCTTAGAATAGCTTATTGGTTTATCTTTATGAAGGCAAAACTAAAATTACAAGAAGGTTGATTAGGCGTAAAGAGGTGTAGGTGACAACAATCATGGGAGTCCATCCTGTGAAGGTGTGGAGAGTACCATGGGTAGAGCTATGATACCCATTGTTTAAGATAAGTCTATGTAAATGATAGATAATCACATGTTTTAGTTATAATCAGTTGCCTCTAAACTAGGGAGATGGAATGTAGGTAGATAGAAAGGTATAAGCATAAGTTAGACAAAAGGTGAGCTTGATCCTTCTTAATAAAAGAACAGATGCAAATGAAAACCATTGAGCGGCTTAGGTTCTTGGTGGCCTTATTGCATTTTCTTTATATTTACATCAGTGCTAAAGCCTCTTCCCAACAAGTTAATGTGATGGCCCTATCACATGAAGGATGAGTCTCACACGCTCACCTGAAGCATGCAGCAAAAGATCAGTTCCTGAAGACTTTGAATCACGACGTGTGTTTGCTAATTTTTTGTATTAACTCTAATATACTACTATTGTTCCTTAACATTCTAGATTATATTACCATTACTAGCTAGTTATAAAAGAAGGGAACTCATGACTATCATGAAACACATTTAAATATTCAACACTTATAACAATTCATTATTCAAAGTACAATATGATAAACATTGAATTCTCATTAGAGTGCTTACTGATTACAAGATAAAATGCTCTATATTCCTCTAAAGGTTCATACACATGTATCCCCCTATGAATCATTACAACATGGGTTTTTATAATTATTTTTCCCTTTCCAAATGTCAAGCTCATAACTTAATATGGAAAAATGGTACATGAACTCCCAATAAACTGAGAGTCATGGATCTTATGACTGTTTATTCCTATAAAATTGAGCCTCTGTGCCTTTAGATGCTTGCTCTATATTATATAATCATATCCAAGTGTTCTATTCTTTATGGATTGGTATAATGCCTTTGATCGGTGGGGTCAAAGTGTCATACTTGATTTATTCTTCTAACTGCTCTTGTGTTTCTCATGCTCCACTTTCCTTGTGTTCCCCTTGTCTTCTACTTCTTTCTCTGAATCTTCTATTCTTGGGTTCTTTGTGTTCCATTTTCTCTTGATTGGGTCCTCCCATGCTGGGTCTTTTACCCCATTGTCCTTCTATGCCCTTCAACTCTCATGTTGCTAGTCTCGTACCATGGTCCTCCCATGCCATGGTTCTCCCATACCATGCTATTATTTGCATGAAAATGGATGATGGTCCCTCCATGCTACACACCAAAAATGGAACAAATACTTGGTCAAAATTGAGGGGCCAACATCACCCTACACTAAGCTATTAGTCCATCCTGAACTAAGTTATACTGGCATCTTCAAGGAACTCAGGCCCTTTCTGCTCGAGTTATTTCCTTAGTTCATCCCAATGGGATAAGGCATCGAGAATTTAGTAGTTATTTTTTCAATGGCCTCCTTTACTTCTTTCAACTCCTTAGGCTGAGTTAAAGTCTTTATTTTCTTCATCTTTTCATCCAGTGCTACACTAGCTTCCTTTTAGATGTTTTTTAATTCAGAGACCTCCTTGTCGATCTATCCTCAGAGTGTGGCAAAATTGGTATTTATTTATTGATGATGGTTATTAATAGAATTTTCCATTATTTCCACATCCTTGATTGCCTTTGCATGATTGATGCAGTCTTTTATTAATAGAGTGACCTCAGTTGCTTGCTACCTTAGGACCTCCTCATCATTAAGCTGGGCTTCTATTGTTTTATTAAGGTGCAATATGTGCATAAAAATTACATCTAATATTGGGATAACCTTCCTGATTCTCTCCAAAGTACTACGATATATATATGTTATAATGGTGAACTACTTTAGTAGCTCTTGGGACTCATCTCTAGGTGCAGGTTGCTCATTATTTTTGAGCAATAACTCAACCAATGTCTCTATTTTCCCTATAACATCCCCATCTAATGGTACACCATTTTTTAGTGCTAGATCTTCTTTAAATTTTTTTTGCAAAGGTTTAAAACCTTTACCTTAGCCTTGGTGGTCTCTTGAAGTTGTTGCTTCAAGGAGGCCACTTCTTTGACTAGTGCCTGCTCCATAACATACACTTTATTATACATTTCCACCACTTTTCCATATTTCCTTTTGGCCATGAATGAATCTGATTCTAAAAAAATGTTTTGGAATGTCACTTCTATGGCAAGTTTCAAAAATGAAACACTTGTCATTATCAGGGAGAGCTATTGTGGATCAAATTTCATGAAGTCTGGTAGACCTGGGGCATCTAGGCTAGAAAAAATGCAATCCAACAGAATGTCAAGCTGAGGCTCTTCACTATACATCTCCAAAAGGAAGGATAATTGCTTCCTTATTTCTTGGGTCGCATCATTGGGGTGGAAATGCTTCCAAAGATAGAGATTCTATTCTTTTACACTGAACTAGTATCATTTACACAGATTGGATGACACTCTCTATTCTAGTTCCCCCTCAACTGCCCCCTTACCTCTTTTTAGATCTTTCCTCAGTTCAAATTCTTAATGGATTTTTGAAGCCATCTTATCTACTCTCATGTTAATATCAATTTTTCCACCAGATGGGTCCTCTTGCACTGTGGATGGAGTCTTCTCAGAATCCAATCCCTAATTATGAATCTAGTCCTCAGAGGGGTCCCTTTGGGGTGCTTAACTTGGAGGTTGTGGCATTGATCTAGTGGTAGGTTTTGGAGAAGGTGAAGGTGAAGGTGGTCACAGAGGTGGAATAGGTGGGGAGCTTAGATGCGATGGGATTAGAGAGGAATGAGGAGAGGAATGAATAGGTGAAGGTGGTGCAGTGTGAGGAGGGTTTGTAACTAGAGAAGGTAAGGGACGAGGTGGTGAAGGTGAAAGATGGGCTGGAGAAGGTGAAGTGTGAGGTGGTGGTTGTGGTGTTGATTAGTGATGTTAAGCTTGTCTAGAGTGTTAGGAACCCAAGGAAGCACAACTGATTACCAAGCAAATAAATATGCATAATTAAACCAGAAGCAACAAGTAACAAGAAATAACATAGAATTTGAGAGACAATACACAATCTTGTATTAAATACTCTTCAAAAGGAAATACAATAAAGAAGTTGCCACAATCTTCTTCCACCTCTGAGGCTTCCCACACCTCTAAGACTTTTAGTAATCTTCCCTCAAAGTTCTCTCTCAACTATGGTCACAACAAACAACTCACACACAGAATTGCTGTTCACCTCCAACCAGTCAGTCTCAACACTGCTAGTACTTACCCTTTCAGTCCTCCACATGGGTGTTTGAGACTCCTTGACAGCTTGCTGTCTACCCATAATCTGTTTTAATAGTGATCGATGTCGGTCACCTCCCAGCCTGCATCTGACTGACGTCAGTTCCATGCGACTGTCTTGACTATCGATGCCATTTTCCTGACCAATGCCAGTGTCCCTATTAATGACATCGGTTCCTGCCTGACCAATATCAGTCTTCACCTACCCGATACCACTAACTCCTCTAATCTGCACATGATTGATGTTAGTGCCTGTCTGTTTGATGTCGGTTACCCCTGACCGACGCCGGTACCTGTGTTTGCCTGTGAGTGATGACTTTTTCCCCATGAGGTTACTTTGAATCACACCCTTGTCCAAATTGCCCTGCTCATAATTATTCAGCCTCTGTGACTGATTTTTGTCCGTCATCTTCTCCTTGAACACCAAGACTTTCCTATTCTTGTCAAAAACATCAGATTCCCTCTTTGTGCCATAAACCTGATCCTTCCTTGTAGCAAGTGTATCAAGAAACCTCACTTTCTTCTGTTGCTTACATAAATCTCAATTTGTGCTTTTCAGATTTGAACTTTTACCCTTTGACTCAAGAACATGCATCTCCTTCTTATTCATGTGACCAAGCCTATAAAGCCACATCTTTGAATCTACAACCGAAGTAGATAAACCAGAAGAAGAATCAGTAATACAAGTAGATAAATAAAGAGTACCTACTTTCTTACCCCTTGCTAAAACAAGTGCACCCTTGGTAACCTTCCAAGAGTCCACTGTGAGAGTTACTGTGCATCCCTCATCACCCAAACTTCCTACAAAAATCAAATTCCACTTCAGGACTGGGATATGCATGGCCTCCTTCAACACCCATGTGCTACCTGTCTACAATTTCAGCTTCACTTTCCCTTTGCCAACCATCTGACAAGGCTTACCATCCCCTAAGTAAATCTCTCCAAAGTCTCCCTAGACATACTCATGAAAAAATTATCTATTTGGGGATGCATGAAAAGAGGCACTAGAATCTAAAACCCAAGATTCCACTTTATCCAAGGAACATACCAGAGCATCTTGTCCAACAATACTTGCAACAATACCTGTAACACCTGCTTCTTTAGTTCCTTCTTGCTGATCTTCAACCAACCAACAATCTTTCTTTACATGCCCTTTCTTTCCACAATTCTATCAGATTTTTTTGTCGGGCCTGGATCTAGATCTCCTACCTATCTTTGACCTTGATCTCCCATGCTCGATCTTCTCTCTTTGCCTTCCCCTGCTTTCAACACTCAAAGCATTCCCTGATGATTCACCTGTGTTTTTCCTATGAATTTATTCATTCAAGATTACACCAACAACATCATCCAATTTCAAGATATTTGAAGCAGACACAATATTACTAACTACCATTACCAAACTATCCCAACTTTTAGGTAATGAGCATAAGATTAAGAGAGCCTTAATTTCATCATCAAAAACAATATTGACTGAAACTAACTGGTTTACCAAACCATGGAAATCACTAAGATGACTATATACCGATCCACCTTCCTGCATTTTCAAATTAAATAACTGCTTCATAAGAAATACCTTATTCGAAGCTGAGGGTTTTTCATACAAATTTTCCAAAGATCCTATCAACTCTTCCGTTGTCTTAGCCTGTGATAAGTTGGAAATCACAGACGATGCAAGACTCAACCTTATAGTTCCCAGAGCCTTCTGATCAAGAACCTCCCATTCTTCATCCTTCATATCTAGGGGCTTGCATGCAACCCCACCCAATGGTAAGTATAGATCTTTCTAATACAGATAATCCTCTATCTGCATCCTCTATAATTGATAATTTGTGCCATTGAATTTCTCCATCCTTAGCTTACTTTCTTCTGCCATTGCTACTCCCACTCAATCAAAAACCCCTGAGAGTGACCTGTAATCAAACACAAACCTGCTCCCTACAACCTCAGCTCTGATACCAACTGTTAGGAACCCAAGGAAGCACAACTAATTACCAAGCAACTAAATATGCAGAATTAAACCAGAAGCAACAAGTAACTAGAAACAACACAAAATTTGAGAGATAATACACAATCTTGTATTAAATACTCTTCAAAATGAAATACAATAAAGAAGTTGCCACAATCTTCTTCCACCTCTGAGGCTTCCCACACCTCTAGGACTTTCAGTAATCTTCCCTCAAAGTTCTCTCTCAACTACGGTCACAACAAACAACTCACACACAGAATTGCTGTTCACCTCCAACCAGTCAGTCTCAACACTGATAGTACCAAGCACTCAAAATTACTTCAAGTAGATCTCCTTAATCTTGCAACAACCTGAAAATCAACCTGATCTTACTTACCATGTAGATCTCCAAACGTGGCCTTGCACACCTGCTGACCAAGATCCTACAACTAGAAGAAATCTCTTTCTTGCCTTAATTACAATACAACCCATGAGTCTCTTAAATAGACCTCATGCAAACAATAATTAGACTTTCTTAATTACAATAATTAGACACGCAACTCAAGACTATAATTACCCTTCAACATGTAAATTTGCCGTTTAAACAAACTAACTGTTCATGCAACAAATAGTTCTGGAACACACAGGTGACCAACGTCGGTCCTTGTTTGACTAGGGATGACCGATGTTGGCCGATCCCTGCTAATGTCAGCTGCTCTACACCCTATATATCATTGACGTCGGTTGATCAGATCAGTGTCAGTTGCTCTACAACTCAACATCCTCCTCCATTTGCATCAGTGAAGCTTTTAGCTCCACAACCTAACATGGAGGACTATGCCTCCACTATCCTTTACCAATTTTGGGGGCCCTATTGCCCACTTGTGTTGGTGCTTTACTAAAGCTACCTCTTTTTTTGTGGTACCTGGGGGAGCCTCTCTTTGGGGTCTCTATATTGAGGGTGTGGGTCAAGGCAGAATATATAGAATAATTTGTGTACTTGTTCCCCAACTAGGATATCCTTAACCTTAATGTCAGTGAAGCTTGTTTCTCCCTTTTCTATATAGGCCTTTTTGTAGAGATATACAAACATTTTATGGAGGGTGTGGCACTCCACATCGATCCTTTCCTACATATTGATTAGCTATGCATCATAAATATGATTGATGAAATCAATAAAGTAGCATGTTGAGAATAGATATGGTAGCATTAGCCATGCTGATAGTTCTCTCGAAGAGTTCATTCAGATGCATGCTAAGGAGTAACACTGCTTCACAACAAATTCTACTTGATTTGTGGTTAGGGAGGGTAAATATTTGGGAATATGCCATTCATCCTCAAAAGTCACCTTCATCCCATCAAACTAGTACTTCATCTTCAACTTGTAAGTTGGAGTGATGTGCTGGGGATAAGTGAAGTCCTTATAGCACTCAACTAAGGATTTATGAGTGGGGGGTATGCCCTCTTCAATGTACTTGAGCTATCATCAGGGACCCTGATCTCATCAAACACCAATAGTAACAAAATTTCTCCCCACACAAACTTAGACTTGGGTGTTTTATGTGTCTTCTTTACATCTTTGACTATCTTTTGGGCAAATTACAGTGCCCAATTGTATTGTATTCACTACACTACTTGGTTTTCTATGTGAAGGTAGGCCATATCCAACTCCTTCCATTGATTGGTCCTTCCAACCTTGGTGGAAATGATCCATGCTATGACTCTTAAAGTGAGATCCTATAGGTTTCTAATGTGCATTTCATGCCCCTAATTTTGGTACATGAGCATGGTTGCTATCTGCTGGATCTCTAACATATTTGTTAAGTCATCTAGGACATTTATTCTCAAGCACTAATGTAATGTAACCTTGCTTATCTTTTCTATAGTTATTTTCATATTACATCTCATAAAGTGGATGTAGTCTTCTAAAATGCATGAGAAGAGGAATTGAACTGGCTTAGTAGGCTTGCTAAAGTATGACAACTCAAACAGTTGGATTAGTCCCATTCTATCCAATTGGTTCTTGATTGAGAGGCCATATACCATTTGGTTATTAGTGTTTATGGTCTAGACTTTATAGTCATTCTACAATTGAACCTCATTCTCTAACTAATGGTGGTTTTAGTCAAATATGCTTGCGATTGACACCTTAGAAACCTAGTTTTCCATGCACAAGACTGACTTAGGGTATTACATATCTTCTATGTGAAAGGTTTGAGGGGGAGATGGTGGAGTGGTTTGTGATGAGAAGGCCTACACATACTTTCCCTTTTTCACCATCTTGGCTTCTTCCACACTCTTGTTCTAAACTCCCATATGCTGCACTTGCCTTAATGTCTCTTTTTGATCTTCTAGTTGCTCCTCTATTATAGGGAACCATGCTTCTCTGCTCACCTCTCTCTCTTATTTTAAGGTTGATAGTTTTTCAAGTCTTTTGTCCTTTTTCTTTGACCACATTACCCTTCATGACTCTTGAAGGTTAACCCATGGCCATCCCACATTACCAAATGAATACATGGTGGTTAGCAAACTTGCCTTAGCTCTCGATCTTCATGCTTCAACAATGGTATAACTTGCAATTGGAAACTCCAACAATATCCACTCCTATGCATAAATTTGGACTTGATAACCTTTTTTCTTCAACTAGAAGCAACCATCGTATCTTTGTCAAACCTGTAAACACTTTTGATTTGCAAAAGATTTAATTTCATCACTCTAGCTCTCTGGTTTGTCAAACACTTAAAAATTATATCAAGGTAAAGTGTAGAATGAGTTCAACTCATTTATTTATGGGTCCTCTAGGCAGTTTACTTCATTAATTTCTTTCCTTTCGTTGTCATTTTTGACTATAAATGCATATTTTTTAATGATCTTCATACTTTAGATCTTGCATCAAGCATTCAATGTTTTAACAAACTTGTCCCATCATTCCACTCACATGATTTTTGTTATGACTAACCTTGTCGCATTAATGGTCCATTCCTTCCTACACCTTTTTTGGGAGTGGATGACAACTGTCCTATTTTTTTGAAGTAGTGGAAACTAACTATCACACAAACTAAAAGAACCTTTCAAAATGCTTTATTAAATGTTTCACATGCCCTTAATCACTTATGCACCACATATAAATCTTGCACTATTGAACCTTGCACGTCCATATGTTATGTCTTGTGTTTATATGCATAATACCTTACCCCACACTAAAAAGGGTTTATGATCCTCCATGAAAACAAAGGGACTAAGAATTTCAAAAGAGAGTCATGCACCTAAAGGGTAGCACTTTTTATTGAAAGTAATAAATCCTAATCTAATGGCCTTAAGCTTTATTTAAAATATTATAAGCTTAAGTAGAATCATAATACAATCGAAGCTGATTCTCATTATAGTGTCCTGGGAGAAATTAACCATCTATTCACTTTAGTTGACATGATCTGGTAGGTTAAATGCTATGAATTATAAATGGTCCATCCCAATGAATGTGAAGCTTCCCAAGGTGGCACACAATCTTAGAGTCATAGAGTAGAAATTTCATGCTAGGGATGAAGATTTTATTCTTTAGATGTTGATTATGCCATGCTATTTATTTCTATTTCTCAACATATTAATTCTAGTGGGTGATAAAATGAGCCTCATCTAGTTTCATTAGTTCATCAAACCAAGCTTTCAAATAGGTGTCATCATCAAGCTTTCCTATACGTGCTACCTGAAGAGAGGGAACTAGGAACTCCACTAGCATGATCACTTTTTTTCCATATACTAAATTGAATGGTGTACTTTTGTTGAAGCATTTGTATGTGGTTTGGTATGCCCAAAGTACTACAGATACCCTGTCATCCCTATCAATTCTAATAACATTTCAAAATTTTATCAAAGCGGTACCAAGGATCTTGTTGAAGGCTTTAACGGCTCCATTCCCCTATGGGTGATATGGTGTTGTATTGTGATGTGCAATCATGAATTCAACTAACAAGATTCGAATTGTCTCATTTAAGAAGTGGGTTCTATAGTCATTGGTGAAGCTTAGAGGACATCCAAAGCATGTTATAATGTTTTCCTAGATAAACCATGTGGCAGTTGCTATAGTATAGTCTTTAGTTGGCACTGCTTTAACCTAATGCGTTAAGTAGTTGGTTGTCGTAATTATGTCTCGTGAGCCAGTTCATTATCCTATTAGAGTAATGGTCCATAAAAATTCCATAGCCCACTTTTTGAATGGTACTTAAGAATAAATTAGGCATAATAACATTACATCTCTTATATTAGGTCTTCTCACATGTGAAAAAATATCACATTGCCTTATATATGCCTTTACATCCTTAAATAAAGTCAACCACCAAAGTTTGATGAGCAAAATATTATATGTGGTAGCCTCTCCAACATAATATCCTCTAGAAATACCTTCATGTAATTTTCATGATACCTCAAGGAATTCATGCTGCATTACATAATAGTGTAGTACCTCATCATGATCCATCTTGTATAGGTCTCCTGCTATTAGTTGATAAGGTGTGGTGCAGATCGTAAGTTGTTTCTTTTCTTATGAAGTAAGAGAATCAGGTACACAACTAGTATTGATGAATGTCATAATATATTCTAGTTATTTAGGTACCTGAGTGAATTGAAATAGTTATATGTCAGGAAGGTCATCTTCTATGGCATGTAGAGGTTATCCATTTACAATCTGTGATAAATGATCAGGTCCACAATTAGTTTTCTTGAGTTTTACTACTATGAAAAACTAGAATTCTTGGAAGAGAACTATCTAGTGATAAATTATTCCATGGAGAACTGGGTTGTTGATGATATACTTTAAATCCTCATGGTCAGTGTAGAATAAAAATGGTGTGGTTAGAAGGTACTATTTAAATTTTTGTAGGACATAAACCATAGATAAGGCTTCACATTCGGTAGTGGTATAGTTCCTTTCAGTTGATGTGAGCTTCCTACTAGAGAAATAGATAGGATGGTTCAAATTTTCCTCTCTTAGTTGTGTGAGTATTGTGCTGACTACCATCCCTGATGCACCAACATGGACATGAAAAGGCTTTGTCCAATCAGGGAATTACAAGATAAGGGCTGTAACCTGTGTTTATTTGAGTGTTTCAAAGGCTTCTTTGTAAAAATTAGTCCATATGAATTGTTCATTATGATTTAAAATATCTTTTAAGTGTGTTTTAATTTTGGCATAAACCTGAATGAACTTTTTGTAGTAGCCCATGTGTCCTGAGAATGCATGCACCTCGTGATGAGTTTTTAACACTAACAAACAAAGAATGATAGAGACCATGGATGGATCTACCAGGAGTCCCTCTTTACAAATGATATGCCCAAGGAGTACCCAAAAAGTATCACAAACAAGCATTTATTCAAATTTATGGAAATTTGTAACACTCAACAGTGCTCAAGCATGAGCCTCAGACTGGCATAGTGGTCCTTGATCAGCCTGTATATCATCCAATTGTCTAAGTAGACTTGCAGAAACTTATAGATATAATATTTGAAAGCCTCAATTAATACCCATGTAAATACCATTGAGGCATTTTTCAACCTAAAAGGCATGATGGTATAGGCAAAAGAGCCCCATTTCATAACAAAAGTGGTCTTGGTATGATCTTCCTCAACTATCTGGACTTGGTGATACCCTGAGAACCCATTGGTAAAGGAGTATATCTCACTACCGAAAACACCTTCTAAGATTTCCTCCATGAATGGTGTTGGAAAAGGATCAACCACACATGATACATTAATATGTGATAATCAACAGAGATTCATATATGTCCATCTTTTTTGATATTGATTACCATGAGACTTACCCAATCAAATTCATCAATGGGAGTAATTACTCCAGTGCAAAGTATGTTTTCAATCTCCTCTTTTACTCATGCTTAGAGGTTAGGTTTCATATGGTATAGACATTTATTTATGGGGTGAGTGTCATCAATCAACTTTATATGCATCTTCCCTAGAGAAGGGAACCCCTTTCATTTCACTATAATTCCTTAGAAACACATCCTGATACTCTTTCAACAACTCAAAGATTTATGAAATTTGTGTCTTAGTGCAATAACTTCCAATGGTCACCATCTTAGGTTCTTGCTCTGTACCAATGTTAAGTTGAATAGTTTGAATGGGCCCATGATAAGGGTTGTCTGTGGGGGAGTTTACATCCCAAACAGTCTGTAAGTCAATACTCGTAGGGACATGCAGGTTGTTATTCAATAGATCAAGTGAAGTGGACCCTTCTCCTTCATCTACTTAAAAGATGAGTTTTTGCTTTCCTAAGTGGATCTCTTCATGTTTTTCACTAAAAACTATTGATGGTGCAATATTTAATTATCTAGGAGGCTCACTGGATAAACACAAGGGTTTCTTATGATCCTGATGAATATGATGCAAGCATTTTTCAACAGGACTCAGATCTCTAATGATTGCTTCATGTATGGTTTGAAGAGTAAGACACAAGTCTATCCTTGGTAAAGAGTAATAAAGTGCTGACATCATGTTCTCCTTTAGTAACTACTAGAACCTTATTCCCATGTGCCTTTCTTCATGTTTATACCAAGCCTGTGTCGAAGTACACAAAGTTCCATATAACGTATGCTCAACTCACCATATTATTTCACAAGCCTCAAGGTGAGGTTCAAGTGCTTCCATGCCATTGTAACTGATTGTGCCTTTGATCTTATTGTCATGGTGGAATCTATGATGTAGAGAAGCTCGCACTTGATTCCAATACAAAAGGTGCTCTTTATGTATACACCACTACCTGACAATAGTGCCATCGACAATGTGGTCTAATGACCTCATTTATTTATTTTTGGTATCATAGAACTCTTTGAGGCACTAGATAAAATCATGCACCTGTATATGTCCTTGGAACCATGGAGATTCATCAAGTCTCTCCAATGGTGGTCCCTCCAATGGTCCTCACATTGCTAAACCCATGAGGTAGATAAATTTGTGATGTTTAGGAATTTGGTATGGGATGTTTTCATCTCTTTTGATGGTGCTACACAATCTTGCGGTGAGGTCATAATCACCATGGGCTGAATAGTTTTAAGCATTGCTTGTAGTATTTGAGATAGACTGGTTATTCATCTAATGGAAAATACCATCTAACATTAGACCATGTTGTTCATCATGTCGAGTAGTCACATTATATAGATTGTTGATGTCTTCATCAATGTTCACAAGCTCGATATAGGGTGGTCCCTGTGCTTGGTCTAAGGGTATTATCACGTGTTGATTGGTATTCTCAAAGCTAATGTATCCATTTTTAAAGCTTAAATATACATGATTTTTGTAGCACCAAGGCCTTCTCAATAAGGCTAGGTAGTCATCAGCTTTTGCTAACTCCAAAACCTCAAAGTTTGTTTTGAAGGGAACCCCAAGTATTTCAATGGTGGAATTTTTAAGGACTCCAATAGGATGCATGTGAGTTTATTTGCCATGAACAAGACATAAGGTGAGGGCTGCAAGGCTGGACTAGAAATTATTTGCTAGGCATCTTTAGTGAGAACATTTACTTCAGCACTAGAATCTACTAGAATATCCCCAATTACCCATTTGTTGATAGGAATATTAACTAATATTTCTCCATCTTCCAGGGAAGTGGAACTAGGACTTTCTTGGTGTCAAGCATGATTTAAATATGAATCTTCACTTTGCCAATTGACATGAGTGTGGGCTTTATTTAGTTGGTAGTCTTGGCCTTTAGCCAGGTGCTAAGTTGGGGAATGATGTTTTCATCAAGCATGCATTTTCATTGTTCCTAAAAACTATCCCACATTACTGGAGGTTTAGTTTCCCTTTGCAGTATGGTGCACTTCGTGACATCCCTATCCTTGAGGTATTGAATCTCACCTTGGATCTCTGACATAATTGCCATGGTATTCTAAAGGATATCCTTTTGCTGAAGTGCATCATGGTACTTTCTTTCTCGTGGTTTTTCTTAATGTACCTTTTTAAATGGATTGGGTGTAGATTGGATTTGGACCCTGCTACAAGTAGTAATATTTACTTACTATACAATAGGGATAATTGGTAGAGCATGCCACTGTGGTTTGTCTATATGGATCATATTGGTGCCCTTTTCATTGTGGTCCTTTATGATGGTTGCATATAAATTTGGACACTCTTCTAGTCAATGGTCCTTTTTGTAGTAAGCACATGTTGGGTATTTTGGGCAATCCCTCTGATAGTGGTCTAGAGAACCACACTTGTAACAAGTCCTTGGTAGAAACCAACCACTACCTCATCCTCATCCTCTTCCATGCCCATGATAGCCACTAGTCTTGGGAACTAGTGATTGAGGCTTGGCATGTGCTACATGCTTAAACTTTATGAATATCACTAATAAGATGATAATCATTGGTGTCATGGTTATATGCATCAAAAATCTTTCAATACGTGGATAATTTAGTGTTTTTGGCCCATTGAAAGGGTGGATAGGAATATACATCATGGTTGTCATGACAAATCTTGTTTGTTTTAGGACTACACAGACGTTCTTATGTGGGTAGTTGTTCCTTGTGTGTCCTTCAATTTCATAGTTAATACACTAGACACCACTGCATGTTTCATGTGCATTATTTTTCATTAATTTTTACAACTTTGAAGCCATGGATGCTATTTTCTCTTCCATGAAAGGACTAATCCCAGTATCTATACTTCTAACCGCTTCAACGTGTAGGGCAACTTTTAGAGCCTCATGTGCATTGGTGATGGTTCTTTCTGATAGTGTCCATCTAAAAGGTAACAATAAGCCTCCCAAAAACCACTATGCATGTTGAGTAGGATTTATTTAAAGTGATAATATTGAAAGTAAGGTCTTGAATCATGCTTCATATTCCTGTACGCTCTCTATAAGTCCCTATTTTATGTCTTTTAGTACTGCTATACTCTAATGCTCAAACTCAAGAATATCAAATTCTTGTAAGAACACTACTTTGAGCTGGTCATAGTTGACCACTGATTTTTGAGAGTCAAATTTGTGATACCATTTGTGTACATGCTCTAAAAGGGTGGTTGCAAACTGAGTTGCCTTTCACTCAGAGGATGTGATGCCATGCACCCTCTAAATTAGTTCACACTTATGAACATGCTCAACTACATTTTCTACCCTTCAATACTTAGGTAGGTGTAATTCCATTTCATAATTAACTGTAGGAGGTTGAATAAATAATTATTGAGAAGATCCATCTCTTGCTCCTTGAGGGGGTCTACTTCCTCTAGTGCCTCCAATAGTCATGCCCATGAGAAAAGGCATGGTGGAGGGTTGACTTCCTAGATTTGGGCCTATAATCTAGCCTTGAGGGCCAGATCCTCTAGGCATTCCAAGCTGTGTCATGGAATTTTCTTGAAAAGAGAAGGATGCAAATTCTAAATTATTTCCTAATGGCCTAGTCTCAATTTCCCTTATCCATTTAGTTTCTGAATCTGTATTGTTTTTATCCCAATTCTTTATATGTTCTCTATTATAATTAAAGGCATGATCACTCACTATGGTAGGGGATCCTGGTTGACTTGTACTTGGTTCATCTCTGATAGTATAACTCATTTCTATTTCACAAGATAAAAATGATAAAGGTTGTAGCCAATAAGTGATGGATTCCTCATGTGCATCTAGCTCCCTACAACTCTTCACAATGCTCCTCAAGTTTTCCCAATCCCTTCTCATGCCACTAACTCCCATGATACTCTATCAAGCTTCATCATAGTTCCATTTTCATAGTGCTCACTAGCATGCTATAATGTTGAACGCATAATCTTGAACCAATTAGTAGTCTCCCCTCCAAATGTGTGGCTCATATATAGGAGATTTTAGCCTTCCATGGGTAGTGTTTCTAACCTAAGATCAATAAGTAGCTTCTTAATGTTTAAGGGAAACAACAAAAGATAACGTCCCCTTGGTTCTTGTATAAAATAGAACTTTGCTTCCTTAGGACATGAATATGTGGTCATGATGTATTCTAGGATGTAACTATTTTGAACACCTTTCTACCAGTAGTCAACCACTCATGTCTAGGAAAATTTTAATCGTGCTAAACTCCTATATCATTCTAGTGTCCAAGACTACCCTCTGCTAAGATTTCTAGAATGTCCTTGAGTGAAATATAGGATCCAAGAATGCAAGAGAACTAGGACCTTGGAAAAAAAAGTCTCATACAATGAGCTATAGAGATTTTGCTCTACCCACTAGCATGTAAAAATTCTTGGTTCAAGATATGGAACCACAAAGTTGTCTTCAACATTGGTAACCCATTCTTCAATATTATCTAGCATAAGGTACTCAAACATTTTCCATTGTTATGCTCCAATTGCTTTAGGTCTTGGCAATGAAACCAAAATGTTGGGTTTTATTTATCTTTACGTTGGTGGTGAAGCCTCTTCCTAATAAGCTAGTGTGCTGGCCCTATTATGTGAGGGATGAGTCTTAGCTACTCATTTAAATCATGTAATGAGAGATCGATTCTCAAAGAATTTGAATCATGATGTGTTTGCTCATTTCTTTTGTTAACTCAAATATACTACTATCATTTCTTAAAATTCCAAATTATATTAACTTTACTAGCTAGTTATAAAAGAAGGGAACTCATGACTATCATGAAACACATTTCAATATTTAACACTTATAATAGTTTATTGTTCAAAGTAAAATATGATAAACATTGAATTATCATTGAAGTGCCTACTGATTACAAGACAAAATGATCTATATTCCTCTAAAGGTTCACACACATGAATCTCCCTGTGAATGATTATAATAGGGATTTTTATACTTATTTTTACCTATCTAAATGTTAAGTTCCTAACTTCATATGGAAAAATATCATATGGAATCCCAATAGGCTAAGAGTCATGGATCTTATAACTATTTATTCTTATAGAATCAAGCCTCTGTACCCTTAGATGCTTGGTCTATGGTATATAATTATATCCAAGTGTTTCATTCCTCATAGGCTGGTATAAGCCCTTTGATCAATGGGGTCAAAGTGTCCTACTTGATTTATTATTCTAATTACTCTTGCATTCCTAACATTCCACTTCTCTCACACTCTCCTAGTATTTTAATTCTAGTTTTGAATCCTCTATTCTTAGGTTCCTCATGCCATGTTTTTTCTTGACTGGGTCCTCCCACACTAGGTCTTCCATGCCATTGTCCTTCTACACCCTTTAACTCTCATGTTGCTAGTCTCACGCCATGGTCCTCTTGTGCCATGGTTCTCCTGCATCATTTTGATATTTACATTAAAATGGATAATGGTCCCTCTGTGCTACGCACCAAAAATGGAATAAATACCTGGTCAAAATTGAGGGGCCAATAGGCCTTTGAGAGAAGACAACCTGTAAGCTCCTGATCCTTACTTGTGGGTTATGATATAAGGTCTAAGACAATTTAAAACAAACTTTCCCTACTTATTTTTCTCCATATTGGTGACATGTTGGTTTTCCTTTAGGATGAGGTATCTGATATTGAATTATTGCACTTTAAGGTTCTTTTTATAGGCATGTTTGATGTTTTCTTGGTAGACATGGATATGGGTAAGTGCTGCTAAATGATGCTCGTCAAGTAGCTCAAGTTGAGCTAAATGGTGCTGATGATAATCATCCTAAAAAATAAGCTCTTGAAAATATTTGTTAAGAGACAAGATTTGGACTTTGAGAGGCAAGACAACCTCCACTCTAAAAATAAGAGAGAAAGGTTTAACACTTGTAGGGGTCATAATGCTAGTATGATATGGTCATAAGGTGAAGGGGATGTGCAAATGCTAATATTGACTAGATGTTTTGACCATTTTAGTGAGAATGTTATTAATATTTTTGTTAGAGGCCTCGACTTGTCCATTCATTTGGGGGTGATAGGGTGAGGAGATGCTTAACTTAATGCTAAGTGCATCACATAGACCCTGGAATTGCTTATTTTTAAAGGATTTACCATTGTCAGTGATAATATTATAAGGAATACCAGACTAACAAATGATATGATAGTTGATAAAGTCAATAATATTTTCTACTTTGGTCAAGGCTAGAAGAATAACCTCTACCCATTTGGTAAAATACTCTATCATGGTGATGATAGAATGGTGTCATTATGAGGAATGGGGATTACTTTCCCTAATGAGGTCTAGAACCCATTGTGAAAAGGGCCAGAAATTGGTATAAACTCAAAGACTATAGCTAAGAATGAGATGCAAATTAGCATGTTATTGACACTTGACACACTTTTTCACATAATCATAGTAGTCTTGGTTAAGGTTAGGCCAATAATAGCCTAGGTGAAAGATACACGTAGCTACAGTGTGGCCACTAAGGTGGCCTCCATATATTCTATTATGTGTTTCTTTGATAACATGAGAGGCTTTTTGACTATGTAGGAAATGAAAGAGGAGGTCATCAAAGCTACATTTATAAATAATTCCTCCCATGATGATATAGCATGAGGTACTCTGGATAAATGCTCTTTGAGCATTCCCAAAAAGATCAAAAGGAACTATGCCAAGGTTAAGGTAGTCAAAGGTTTGTTAATAACAAAGGTTGGTTTTGGTCTCCTCCACATTGAAAATGGTGGGAAAGATTGGTTTGACATAGGAAGGTTGGGTTAGCTTGTGGATGATGATAGATAGCTTAAAATCTTAAGGTGTAGATGGGATCTGAAAGGTGAGGGAAGCCATGGTGCTGATAAGCTTATTAGTAGAATGTGGGGCTGACTAGATGTGATAGTGTTCAAATGATGCTAAGAGTTCATCAACTAGTTGCTTGTACTATTGTAGAACATCATTCTTATACTGGTAAGATCCATGAATTTGATTTAATACAAGTTGGGAGTCACCAAAGATATTGATTATTTTGACTCTTAGGGCTAAAACAGTTTGAAGGCCTATCACTAGGGCTGCATACTCAACCATGTTGTTGGTATATTTGAAATCAACCTTGAAGGACAAAGGTAGAGGTTCAACATCAAATGGGATAAGGATGATACCAACTCCCCCACCAAATTGACACTTTGATCCATCGAAGAACATGGTGACATGATAGGTAAAATCCACTTGAGAGAGGGTCACGATGGACTCATCAGGGAACTCAAGAGGAAGAGGTTGATGGTTTGATAAAGGTGATTCTGCCAATTGGTCAACAATGATTTGACCTTTAATTAACTTTTGTTGAAATAAACTAAGGTCAAACTTTGCTAAGAGCATGAACCATTTGGCCTTATGCTAGTTTTTTTATGGCTTAAAGTGCATGTACTTGAGTGGGTCGGTGTGGTTATGACATAAATTTTATGGTTAATAAGGTAGTCATGAAGTTTGGTAGCCACAAAGATTAAGGCTAAGCAAAGTTTCTCAATATAGGTATACCAAGTCTCATACTCTACAATCATGTGACTAATGTAGTAGATAGCTTGTTCTCTGTGTTGTTTATCTCGATGAGGCAACATTGCCCTTAAGGAATGGTCGATGGTAGAGATATATAGGTATAAAGGTTGGTCATCCTTAGAAGGGGTAAGGACATGTGGAGATAAAAGATACTTTTTTAGTGAATTAAATGCCTTATAGTAGTTACTATTCCACTTGAAAGATACATCCTTCCTCAGAAGGTGATGGAAGGGTTGGCATCAGTCTGAAAGCTAGGAGATAAAATAATGAATAGATTGAATCTTCCCTTGCAAAATACAAAGTTGCTTAAGGTTGGTTAGAGAGAGAATGTTGAGGATGGATTTTATTTTGGTGGGATTGGCTTTGATTCTACAAAGGGAGATAATAAAGCCAAGAAGTTTTCTTGACAAGACACCCAAAATGCATTTCTTAGGGTTAAGGTGGACATGGAATGGATGAGGCATTCAAATATGATCTTAATAATAACTAAGTGATATTTTTAGAGTTTATATTTTTTGAGAAGGCCATCCACATAGTCCTCAACAATCCTATGGATGAGGTCATGGAAGATATAGGTCATGTCATGCTGGTAGGTTACACCAACATTTTTTAGTCCAAAATGTATGACCCTATAGAAGAAGGTTCCCCAAGGGGTGGTAAAGGAAATCTTGTGTTAATCTTCAAGAGCAATTAAGATCTGAGTATAACCCAAGAACTCATCCATGAGAGATAACATCTCATGGCCCAACTATAAGATCAATAATCTGGTTAATGCTTGGTAGAGGAAAGTCATCTTTGGGGAAAGTGAGGTTAAGGTCAAGAAAGTCCACACAAATGTGTAGTCCTTTTAAAATCTAGGAGATAAAATGATGAACTGATTGAAGCTTCCCTTGCAAGCTATAGAGTTGTTTAAGGTTGGTTGGAGGGAGCATGTCAAGGATGGCTTTGATTTTGGTAGGATCGACTTTGATTTCATGAAGGGAGATAATGAAGCCAAGAAGTTTTCTTGACAAGACCCCAAAAATGCATTTCTTGGGGATAAGGTGAACATAGTAATGGATGAGGTGTTCAAAGATGATCTTAAGAACAACCAAGTGATCTTTTTGGATTTTAGATTTTTTGAGAAGGTCATCCACATAGTCTTTGACAATCTTATGGATGAGGTCATGGAAAATATAGGTTATGGCACATAGGTAGGTTTCACCAACATTATTTAGTTTGAAAGGCATGACCATATAGCAAAAGGTTCCCTAAGGGGTGGTAAAGGTAGTCTTGTGCTGATCTTTAGGAGCAATTAATATTTGATTGTAACTTGAGAATCCATCCATGAGAGATAACATCTCATATCTGGCTATAAAATCAATAAGCTGGTCAATGTTTGGTAGAGGAAAGTCATCTTTTGGGCAAGTGAGGTTGAGGTCATGAAAGTCCACATAAATTCATAGTCCCCTTATGGCTTTGGTGATAGGTATAACATTTGAGACCCATAGGGGGTAATCAATGGATTGAATGAAATTGACAGATAAGAGATGTTGAAGCTCTTCTTTGACAAGAAGGGCTATGCAAGAGTGCATACATCAAAGTTTCTACTTTACGAGATTAGCGTCATATTGGTGATAATATTATGGGTAGAAATGGTGAGGTCAATTCTAGGTATGTCACTGTAAGACCAAATGAAGGCTATGTTATGATCTTGGAGGAAAGAAGGAAAGTCCCAAAGTTACTCAACATTAATTGATTATACCAATTTGATAATGTTGGGGTTGTTTGGAGTACCCAAGTTGATATCCATAGTGGATCCATTTAGCATGGTCAAGGTCTTGAGAGGAAGGGATTTATGGATTGAGAAATTTGGGGCACTAAGATAGGTGAGAATATAATCATCATCCTAACACTAAACAATGTTAATGGTAGGAGAGTCTTCTCCTATCATCTCAAGATGGGTCAAATGGATGGTTATAGTCATCCCTTCTTTATGATAAGTTAGGGGTCTAAGGCTGATCATGTTGATGAGAAAAATTTAGGTGGGATGATGTCATCATCCTCACACATGAGTAGATGCAAGGTTGGTGAGGAAGGGGCATCTTCTTCAATAAAGATAATGATGAGTTGTCTAGTTTTCTTATTATTAGGTAATATGAAACCAATTCCATGATTCTCATGTGGCTTCCTAGTATTGATGGTGATCAATTCATATGGGCCATCCTCATATCATCTAAGATCAAAGCCTTTCTAAGCACACTGATGGAGGTATGTCTTAGTGAAGCTTGGTTTATCTAGGTAAGAGAAATTAGTAGTGAATGGTCAAGGTGGAAGAGAGGTGGTAGAAACACTAAGGGATTTTTTGAGTCCTCCATAGACAAAATGGGTCTGATAGTGGAGAGGTTTAAAGAGAATGATAATATTGACATTGGGGTCTTATCCTAATTGTTTAGTAAGTTGCCCATACTCATGAGGAGTAGGGAACGCATAAGTACTTAATTTTGGATAGCAAAAGTGGTGGGTTAGTCTACTAAAGGTATGGTTGGAGTTTCTTACTCAGTGATAAAAGATAGCCCTAACTATAGCTAGAAGGTGGCTCGATCTATGTCAGGGTTGGAAATAAACTCCAATTTTTGCACTAGCCTAGAGAATGGTTTGTAGGTTGGTTTGATTCCCTGGATAGTGAACCTAAAAGATAAGCCCCTAGGTAGAGACACAGGGATGGTAACCTCATCCTCTTACTCAATCAAAGGATGCAAATCTGAGATAGGTGGTTCCTCAGTGGGAGGATTAGACATGAGGGTTTCCTTCTTGATAATGATTTTTGAAGGGGGAGTATGTTGCCAAGTAGTTAAAGGTAAATATAGAGTGGTGATGGTTAGTCATTCTGATATATTAGTTGAAAGGGAGGATATTGGCTCAACTAGCTCAATAAGTGGAGGGGGAGAAGATGGTGCTTCCTCGATGTGAGTATCTGAAGAAAGTGAAAACAAGTCCACTATCTCAATAGATGGTGGAGGTTGTAAGACTAAAAGATTGGGTACTAGGTGGTTTGATAATGAGCACGTCAAGGACCATGTTAATTATATGGGTATCATGAGATCACTTGACATTGTTGCTCTCATTCTTAGTAAGAGCATGGTTTGGGAAGGGCTACCTGAATATATTAGGGGTTTGATTTAATGGTGCATTGGGGTTGTCCAATGTTAACTCCCCCTTGTCAATGGGGGATTGGAAAAGGCTCTTAAAGGTGTTGCACCTATTGACATCATGTCCTATTACCCGATGAAAGGCACTCAAATTATTCTTATTTAATTAAATAGGTGTAGGATGAGAGGCATAAAATTGCTAAGGAGGTTTGATAGGAGGAAGTTGAATGATGTTGGATTTCAGTAACTTTTATAAGATAGAGGCATAAGATTCTCCAAGTGGAGGGAATTGCTTTTGGTTGTTTTGGTTTTGGTTCCTCAAGTTTGGCTTTAAAGAACTAGAGGAATATGGTTAGTTGACAGAAGGTGGAGGGGTGGCTTTAAGGACTACTACATTTATGGTTCCTTTGCTCTTAGTATTGGTATTGGACTAGTTACTTGACTTGGAGTAAGAGGTCTCATTGGTTTTGTAGGTTGAGTTCTTATTCTTTAGTTTTAGCTTTCCTTCATCAATGGATCCTTTTTCTAACTTATGTGCCATGGTAAAATATTCATCAAAGGTTTGAAATAATTAGATACATAATGTAGAGGAGATATGCTTAGCACATGCCTAAGTAAAGAGCTCTATGAGTTTAGGTTTAGGTAGGGAGAAGTAAAGTTGGTTAATTTGGCTCCTCCAATGAGCCACAAAATTGGCAATGGATTCATCCTCAAATTGCCAGATGGAGTAAAGGTCAATGATAGAAACTTTATTGAAGATATTGATCAAAAAGTGGTGCAAGATAGTTTGAGCTAGCTAGGTGAAGGAGAAAAGATAGTGCTTAGGTATGGCACTATACCAATTCAATACTGGACTGGCTAGAGACATGGGGAAGATATAGAGAAGAAGGGCATCATCATAAGTGATGAGATAACAAGAATGCCTAAATTCCCTAAGATGTTGTTAGAGATCCTCTTTACTTTGAAATTTAGAGAACTTGGGAAGTTCCCATTAGGGAAGATACATATTGATAGGTATAGATGGATGGATGGGCTCATTACAGATTTGGTCATATGACCAATTTAGAGTCATCCATTTCGGGTGCTCACAACATCTTGTCTATAATCATCTTCATTAGGTTCTATTGGGGTTGTGCACCCAAAAGGTTATAATATACATACTATTGTGGTGGTTGGGAGATATACTGATAGTGGGTAGAAGGTTGGGAGGCTATCACATATTATTAAGTGGATGTCAATGGTTGGGTGGAAGATACATAAGGGTAGGTAGATTTAGGTGGTTGGATAGTGGGTAGGGGTAAATTTCCTTGTAGGTTAGGGATGTAGCCAAAGTTTGGTGTAAGGGGTGCTTATTGGATAGGAGTGGTAGTTGGGTTGGTGACTGATTGAAGGGTGGTGACTTTTTTA
The DNA here is from genome assembly GCA_037957365.1 of Torreya grandis. Classification (NCBI taxonomy): domain Eukaryota; kingdom Viridiplantae; phylum Streptophyta; class Pinopsida; order Cupressales; family Taxaceae; genus Torreya; species Torreya grandis. The sequence continues at coordinate 386,596 of JARHVA010006832.1, forward strand.
TTAATCGGTGGTAAGGTAGAGGGTATAGACACTACAAGGATTTGAAGTGGAATAATGGTTGATGGATTGGGGGTAACTAAAGGAAGGTTGGTAGTGCTAGAGGTATGCATTCCTATTATGGAGGAGTGATTGGTAGGAGTGGAAGGTATAAGGGTAGTGGTAGTTTGGGTTGGTTAGTTTCCCATGATAGTCTCAAATAGGTTGTTGGTTGATGAATAAGCTTGGGTAGTCAATACCTAAAATCATCCTTTGACACTTTACAAGGCCTCATAAGCCCACCTAGGCCAACTAGGCCAAAGGCCAAACTGTCTTATAAACCACTAGATACCTCTTGAAAACCATATATATAACATCTTAACATCCAATACATGTATAAAGTTCATATTAAAATAATTATGAGCTCTATACCATGGAATACAAGCCATAGGACTCAAAAACCTATAGGCAACCATGCATGATCAAGCCTACAAGGCACAAACTGACCTGCATACCTCATGAAGCCCACATGAAGTTAACCCTTGAGAATAGAACACATTAGGAACAAGTAAAACATCATCATACCAATCTAAATTCAACCATAAAACATCCACCTAGGAATCTCAATTCAGCCATACAACATCCACCTAGGATACCCATGCACACCGTTTACAAATATCACATTTCTCCAAGTACATTAGACCACCATATTCCATCACTCTAACCTATTAGACAAGTTTTTCATCACCAATGACACTTTATTTCAATGAAAAAACATCTACCATCAATATCCCAACATGATTTTCCACTTATGGAAGCTAGGGGTCTCAAATTTGCTTCATCTTTGGTGTCTCCCTCTTTTAGATGTATCTTGGTGTAAACTGAACTAGTCCCCAAAATATTTATAACCCTTGAATGGGCCTATTATTATTCAATAAATTTATCCTTAGGATCACTCTTAGTAGTCTCACTAATATATACTGAGTGTGATGTCTCAAGTTCACCTTCCCATTCTCCTTCATCTGAGGGTAATTCTTAATTTCCTTGTCACTATCCAATACCTCTATAGGTTTTATTATTCTATAACCCTTCCATCCCTTCAAGCATACCATTAATCCCTCATTAGGTGCCTCTTGGATAGGTGCACACTGTGGTAAATTTAGAGGAGTCCTATGCTTCTTTTTGTATATAATAGGCTCCATGGTGAGGGTGGAAGTTTGTGTGGAGGGAAATGGAGTAGCAAGTAATGAAATAATTGTGATATTTGGTGGAGATGAGGGGAGAGTGGATAGACATAAACTAGTATCTGAGGTGATGAAGGAAAGAATAGGAATTTTTTTTACTATGGTGAGTGGAGGAAAGGGAAACATAGAAAAGGATATAATGGTCCCCATATTGGTGGTTGCTACATGAATTAGAGGTGAAGGTGAGAGAAAATTGACTAAGGAGAGGAAGGAAAGAAGAGGAACTTCCTAAACTATGGTGAGTGGAGGAAGAAATAACATAGGTAAAACTCCACCATTAACCATGAAATTTGTGGTGCCTTGTGTTGTAGAGGGTGGAGAAGGATCATTAACACTACAGTAGTTACTATAATGGAAATGGATGGTGGTGAGGCATGAGGAGATGCTTGAGGATGTGCCTACTCTTGTGTTACCATTTATGAAATGGCCACTTTGGGAGGCTCCAAAACTCAGTGCTCATTTTTAATAATCTTGTCCTACTCTTTGGTGGTTTTATTATTATACTATATATACCTGGCCACCACTATTTACATGGTGACCTTCTTCATCTTAGAGTAGACCTCTACATTATTCATGGCATTCATAAACATCTCATCATACCAAGTGTGGATGTGCCCATAATTGATTTTTACCCTTCCTCTGAGTCTCTTTAGGTGTTTCCTCATGTTCTCCCTAGGGTCCCATTCTCTATAAAGTGCCCACATTAAATCATAATATGTTTAGGTTTTTCCCACTAGATGGAAGTGTTCCCATTTAGTGTATTGAATCCTACCAATACTAAGGGGAGTCGGGTGCACAGATCCATACCTCTTATTTCTTAGCTGAACATCCATTAAGTTAGCCATTTGGGTAGTAATTTTTTATTTTACAACTTTTTTTGGGACCAACCTAGATATATACTAGGGTAGGCTCTATTATACTCTATCCTGATTATGGTGTAGTCCTGATAGAACCAATAATCCCCCATTTTTCTTATGCTCTTCCTAATTTAATTTGAGATCTTGGGGCATGTCTTTGCCATAGATGGCCTAGTATACCATCAAGTAGAAGGTCTCATTAATATTGGTCATATTCTTCTTGAACCTATGAATGTGGAGGATGTTGAACCTTTCATATATCTTACACATAGGGTAATCTTCAAAAGGCTCCCAAGGCTCATCAAAAGATTCATGCATGGTTCTAATTATAACATCCACCACATAGCACATCATATAGAAGTTATGATATGTGGAGTTTTTTAGACTAGTTATTGTGCTCATGATGTTGGAACTGATGATTTCCCCTATGGTAATTATCCTTTTGGAGGTGAGAATAAGGTTGAGCAAGGGAATCCACACCTCATTCACATAAGTCATTCTGGGGAAACCATAGATTTTATTTAACAAGGCCATGGCAATTCTTACTCTAGGTCAAAAAGTGGCTATTGGCATAGAAAAAATAAGTCCTTTGATTACAAAATTATTAAGGTCATGGGACCATTCTTGTATCTTGGTGGCTACATTATTGGAATTTATCCTAGAGTTTGGTTGTATGCCATCTTAGGGGTAGGTATCCTGTAGTACATTTTGAATACTCTACCACTAAGGTGGGCCATTAGTGTGCTATTTTAATAAAATCATAAGATTTTGATAGATATTTTACCATTTTTAAATAAATCAAACAATAAATTGATTTATGCTACAACATTATTTAGACACTATCTTGATTGCCAAGACATCATAAACACTATCCATACAAACCTAAGTAGAATGGCATGTTTCTACTTGGTGGGGATTATGGATAATCATGGTTAGGTGGAAATGGTGTGATCCTTTGTGGATGAGGCTATTTTGGATAAGGATAACATGTATCTCCTTTATTTGGTGATTTTTCTCCTCATTTGAGATATATACAAGTGGTGGTGAGGCTTTGGAAATATGACAGATATAACAAAACATAATATGTGAGATATTTTTTCAAAGTGTGGTATATTGAACAACCTATTACCTTATTTATTCAAGGTATGGAAGGCTATGAGATAAGGTATACATATGTTGAGAAACAAGTGATTTTAGTCATAAAGATTTTAAAAAGGTTTAGGCATATGTTGTCTAACAAAAAGATTCATATTTTTTTGCCTCATTTTAGTGTGAAAGACTTTTTTTTGAACATATATTTGAATGCAAAGAAGGTAGAATAGATCACAAGGGTAATGGAATATGATGTGGAGATCAAAAATACCAAGTTAGTGAAAGGAAAAGGACTATGTGAGCATCTCACTTTAGACTTGAAAGAGCAAAGAAGCTATTTTGGTACTTCATGATGAATTTGTATCAACTACACCTTCATTTATGATAAGTTAGACACAAGACATGATCTATTTCTTTCAGACTAGTGAGTGTCCACAAGGTCTTGATAGGGCCAAGAGAAGGTACTTTAGGATAAAATCCATTCCTTATGTACTTGCTCATGGAGTGACTTTTAGGAATAAATTTTTAGGTGTGTTGTTGAGGTGTATTAATTCAAATCAGATTGATAAAGTATTGATTGAATTCCATGATAGACCAGTTGGTGGTCACTTTGTTCCAAGAACCATAGCTACTAAGATTATGAGGGTTGGTTAATTTTGGCCTAGATTATTTAAAGATACTCACACTTGGGTAAGGAAATGCCAATAGTGTGCTCTCTTTGATGGAAAATAAAAGATATATGCCTTGCTTCTTCATCCAATCTAGGTTGAGTAACCCTTCATGAAATGGGGTTTGGATTTCAAAGGCCTAATCAATCCACCTTCTAGTACTGGTCATAAGTGGGTGTTGAAAACCACTAATTTTTTTAAAAGATGGGTGGAGGATATAGCTCTTAAGGAGGCTAATGAAAGTTTAGTCTTTGATTTCTATGAAGGTATAGTAATAAGGTTTAGAACTTCTTCAACCATAATCTTAGATAATGCCTTAGCCTTCATAGGAGTAAGAACAAGTGAATGGGATTTGAAGCATGGCATGTATCTTATTACCTCCTCCAACTATTACCCCTAAGGGAATGGACTAGCTGAGTCCAAAAATAAGAACTTAATTAGGATCATTAAGAGGATAATGGAAGAAAAACAAAGGACTTGGCACACCAAGTTGAAGACAACCCTTTGGGCTAATAGGATCACCCCAAAGAGAGCAATTAGGAATTCATCATATACACTTGTCTATGGAAGGGAAGCTAGAATTCCTATCTTACTTGAGTTACCAACTTTAGATATTACCTATCAACTATAATTGATGGATAATGACAACATGGAGGTCAATTTATGTGAGTTAATAGAGCTTGAGGAAATAAGAAATCAAGCTATACACCCCATGATAAGTCACTGAGAACAAATAAAGAAGTATTTTGACAAGAAATCCATGCCAAGTAGTTTCAAAAGAGGCATTATCCTAAAATGGGATGAAGATCAGGTGAATCCTGGAAGACACAAAAATTTTGATGCTTTGTGGAGTAGCCCATATGTGATCACACAGTGCAAACAACTCATTGATTTCCAAATTTCAAAGTTGGATGGAGAGGAGCTACATATCCCAGTAAATGGGATATATCTAAAGCATTGTTACTAAGTTTATCCTTTTCCTTTGTACATAGTTTCCTACTTTCCTTGTATTCCCTAAGTGATTATGTACATGTTTGAGTTATCTCTTATTGTGATTTGCTTTATGTCTAGTTTGTTTTGTTCTTATTGTGTGATATGTCTTAGAGCATGAGTTTTCCTTTTGGTTTGGTGTGTTGTTCAAGGTTTTGAGTCATGGCTAATGTTTCTTTGTTTGAGTGTCCTTAGATGACTCCATGCCCAATAGATTAATTTATATTCTGGTTTGGTCATTATAGTAAGCATATTATCCCTATGAGTCACCAATTTATTGACCAAATTTTGGCCCTTTAGGCCAAAATTGAGCACCCCTATTTGAAAAGTTAGCTGCCTAAGTCTATACCGTTGGCTTAACTAGTATGTAAATTTTCTTTGGAAGAAGTGTTCTTTGACAAAGCCCATAATAAATGTACCAGTCTAATTCTTTTAAGAAGTTTGGTTTTGGTATTTTACTAATCCTTTGCATAGTAATCCTTTTAGACATTTTTTTGACTAAGTGTTATTTCTTTTGGAATTTTCATTTGGCCAAGTACCAAATTCTTTTGGACAATTTATCCAAGATAGATTTTTTGAAGAGCAATTTTTAAATTTTCCAAAGGGAAATTTTCAAATTTTTTGAAGGAATTATTTTGGACATTTTATCCAAAACAACCTTTCTAAAGGGCACTTAAATTTTTATGAAAGGCACTTGCAACTTTTTTGAAGGGGTCTTTTTCATATTTTTCAAGGGGCAATTTTCAACTTTTTTGAAGGGGTCTTTTTCAAATTGCTAAAGGGTAATTTTAGAGTCCTAAAGCTCCACTTCAAAGAAACTCAAAGGAACATTTCAAAGAACCAAATGGTCCATTTTTGAAATCCAAAAGGTCATCAGATAACTCAAAGAAATTATTAAAAAAAAGAGTTGAATGAATTATCTCGAGAGAAAATGATGAAACAAAAAGTCTAAAGGAATTTATTTGGAAAAATTGTATACAAAAATGGTCAAAAGCAAAAATCCCAAAGGAAAATACCCACTATAAAGAGATGAATGAATTATTTTGGGAAAAAGTGCTAAGATAAAAAGTCTGAAGGAGAAAAGTGATGAAATAAAGTAATCATGGGAAAAAGGAGTCTGAGGAATGAATTTTTTTAGAAATATTATCTAAGGGAAACAAGAAGACAAGAAGTCTAAAGGATTTTTTTTTTGAAGAAAATACTTGAAGGATGACAGCCTAAAAAATGTCAAATTTAAACTATTGAAAATAGTCGTTGGTGTCAAAAGGCTTGGTGGGAACCTATAAGGTGAGTATAAAGGTAACAAATGGAAATTTTAATTGAGGCATTTGGTTCAGTTGTAACATATTAATTTATAACATATTCATTTAGTGACATTGCATAACTTATCCACCTCTCTTCCACATGCAAATGTAACTATTTCTCTCAAGATGACACATGTCCAAGTAACCCTTTGACTTCCTTTGCTCATTCCACCTCTCAAAGCTATAAATATGCATTCTCTTGGCTCATTTGAGCAGCCTCAACTAGTTATTTAGAAAAATCTATCTAGATTTGTACTTGAAATACTCTTGAATAAATAATACAAGTTATTTTTCCACTCACATGTTATACTCTTGAGTGATGATTTGAATCTTGTTGGTCTAGTTTAGTGAAAGATTGTCTTTTCTAGCTTATACTCTTAATGGTATACCAACGTGTAAAAAGAGTGTCATTACAGGTCCTTGTTAGTATTTTTTTCTAAGTGTATAGACATTTTATAAGAATTCTATAACTTTATTCCTTCTTAGAATCACCCATTTATCTCTTAAATGTCAAATTCCTTCTTAAATCTAACATGTGAAACACCGATATGATAACACACAAGAAGTTATGAGTTTTGTGTGAAAATTTTTTTGTCGGTCTTTAAGTAACATAATATCAATCAAATAGGAGGAGATAAACATTGGTGCATCAACTTTTTTGTTTTCTTAGTTTTTTCTTGAACCCTTTTCATACACAAATTGATAGATTGGAGAGAGATTTAAAGGTGCATCAAGGAGAGCTAGCCCCTTATATAGAGATTCATCTCAACAAAAGTATCACCCACAGTAAGAGAGATGAATCCATTGTGCCACTTGGATAAGGAGAGCTGATCATCTCTTCAAATGTATGAATCCAAGTGTCAACAATTCCCACATCAAAGAGAGAAAATTTCAAGAAGGGGATTTGGCACTCTTATTTGACTCCAAGTTTTAGAAATTCAATGGAAAGTTGAGAATAAAATGGCTAGGCCCATACCAAATAAAATAAGTCTTTAATAATGGATTATTACAATTATTTATAATAGATAGGAATCAAAAGACCTTTTTGGTAAATGGGCATATACTCAAACTATACCATAAGCCTTTCAATAAGGAGGATTTTATTCAAAACCTCAGAAATGAAGCTATTTTCATAGAAGAACATGATTCTTCCATGATAACAACTCCTTGATGGTTTAATTATATAAAAAGAAGGGGACCACTCCTTGGTTTCCTTCTTCCAAAAATTCCAAAAAAATTAATAAAAAATAAATAAAGTAAAAATTTCAATAGTGAAATTCCTTTTTACGACACTTGACAATACTGATCACAAAACCAACTTACTAGATGATCATGCATTGAAGAAAAAGCCTTGACCTAGAAACCATAAATGCTTTGTCAAGGAAAATAAATAAATAGAAAACAATAGAATTTGATATTTTTTTGATCAATTCATTCCAATTAATACACTATTGTGTTCATTTGTATACATTTCCTAAGACTGACACATGTATTTTTTTAGTTTATAATTGGTGGTAGGAAAGGAGCAAAGACTATGAGTGTGATTAGGTAAGTTAATTATTTTATTTATCTATATTAAGTTATTATAGATAAGTTTCTCTTATTTATCACATCTGGAATAAGACTCTACCACCATTCAAGGCATCAGAATATCAATTTCTAGTAGAATAATTAGCGAAATCTCAAGAATCCTTGAATAAGGTAAGAGGTTATTGGGAAGAACCCATTTTATTGAGTTTATTATATAATTTAATGGATAAAAAAAATTATTTATATCATTTATTAATATTAATAAGGGAGGGCCAAAGGTATTAATATGGAAACCCTACCAGAAACCTGGAGCTCTTCTACCTTTTGGGTAATGAAATAATTTATTTATGAAGGATAATGTAGTGTTATAGGTTGTGAAGCCATGAGGATCCTCCTTCATCTCAAATATGGAAGAAACTAGACTGAACACAGAGTCAACCTTCCATTATACTTGTATGGGTCCATTAAAAATTTGGATACTAATAGGTCATCTCCAATTCACCACCATGGACTCATTGATTTGATCATACAACATCATTTTCTATATCAAAGCCAAGTAACATGGGAGACATTTTAGGGAGCTAGAACCAACTAAACTTCAACACCTCCTCCAAAATCCTCTAAATAAATATTGAGTCTAAAAATAAAAAAGAGGCTTCTTCTTCTAAGGTTAGGGTTTCATCCACTAAAAGGAGATGAAACAGGTCATAGGCCACACATGTGGCTCAGTAAATCTCTTAGATGACACCTCATGTCCAAAATTAGACTCCAACTAAGAGAAAATTTAGAACCAAAGCTTCATAGTATCACTTGAATCCTAAGGCTACATACATCCTTTCACTAAGTAAAACATAGGCACATAAAGCATCTGGGGATCCATAATCATAAATTGTCATCAAATAAAGAAGGGTACTCCTTTGGAGGAATCCAATTCTCCTATGAAGACCAAAATGAGGTAAATAAATATTAAAATAACATATGATGATGAAGAAAAAGAGGCCACTATAATCCTTGATAGCCTGTATCAAAACCCTCCTTTTCCTCTACTAGTAATAATGGACACATCATCATTACATGAAGAACTAGTCACAATAGCAATCCCTAAACCATTAAAAGAAGTTTCTATTGAAAAAGACATTGAGGAAGAAAACATGATACTAGTAGATATTTTAGTGCATGAATTAGTAGCCTCTCCCTCCTCTCCAACTATTGATACTAAACATGTAATAGATAAAATAAAGGCCCCTATGGTTTCTGAGGAAGAAAAACCTTCCATTTCTATAGAATAAATAGAACTACAACTTACTCTTTCACTGTCTAAAGCTAAGGCCATTATAAGACAACAAGCTATAGATGTTGTTGACCTCCTAACCAAATTATAATGTAAGGATCTTTTTAATTCTTCCTTAACTCAAAGTTTAGATAGTTTAAAGGATGAGACTCTTTGATATATAAATGAAATTAGTATGCTTCAATAAAAATTCACTCAGTATGATCAGGAGCTAGTAGAATCTTAGATATACATCACTGATTTGGAAGAAGAAAATTTGTTGCTAAAACATAAACTTCAAGACTCTCAACAAAAAACCTTAATCCTCCAAAAACAACTTTTTGAGCAAGCCTCATCCTCTAAAGCTTTAGCTAACTAGGCTTACCAAACCATTATCTCTCATTCTAATTATTTAAATAAATGAAATCAAGTTTGTTTGAAATTCAAAGGATTTAAGTAATAAAATAATACTTTAGAAAAAGAAAATCAAACACTAAGAGAGGACTTAGAGAAGGAAAATAATCAAACCCAAAAATTTGAAGTCAATATCAAGGATGCTTGTCAAATAAGAAACATCTTCTATCTTGTAGAGATCCTTCCCCTTCCTATAGTTTGTATGTACATGAAATTTTTTATAAGTGGTAATTATATGCAATGGGAAATGCAGTAGATCTATAAATCAATCATAGCTCGAAGAAGATAAATCCTACTTACACTTATGATTGGGGATACATTATATAATCAAGGTCATGACCAATATGGATCCATTAAACCTAATCAAGGGATATCTTACCACAAATAATATCACTAGGGAGGGTTCCAAAGCCTCCAGTCAAGTAAAACTATGTAGTAACCCTAACTAGGTCCTTTTTTTCATATTCACTAAACAAATAACAAGTAAATCAAAGTCTAATCTAGTGCTCACCACATTTTTGGAAAAAAGTGGGGTTAGTAAATAATAAAATTAAACATGCATAAGATAATTCTAATTAAGCTATGCTTAGGTTAAACCCTAATGCATAGAGAGAGAAATACATTCCAAAGCCATTACTTATACTACTTTTAGCTACTAAAGAGAGGAGAAAATTTAGAGGTACTTACTTTGAAGATGAACCCATTGAGACTTAATCTCTCCCTTGTCCAAAGGTGCTTCACAAGAGGTTTTATGGTTTGTAAGGATCACTAAAAAAGGTCAAATCATCCAAGACTTCTCCATAAGGAAAGATTTTTGTCCAAGTAGAAACCTTAAGCTAAAACTCCTTAAGTATAATGGTAGAAGAACATATTGTAAATAAACACAAATGAATAATTAAATCTTTTTGTCTCTCTAAGAATGGTGAAATGGATGTGTTTATATAGGTAGATCTAACCCTAAAACCTTCTAAAAGTTCACTCCAACAAGGTCAACCTAGTCTACCTAGTATCATAATTGACAAAAATAAACTAGGTTATGGACTAGGTCAACCCATAATAAGTTTTTCAATAAGAATACAAGGTCGATAGGGCTGAATATGTAATGTAAATGATCAAAAAGGGGTTTTAGGTTAGGGAAGGGATAATGAAGGTGGTAAAATACTAGAGGAGGGTGAAAATAATATGAAAATCTTAGGGGAATGTTTTTAGGATTTGGTTGGATTTATAATAAGTGGTATTAAGGGATAATAATCCTATAAATCACCTATGGTCTGACCACCTCTTTCTTGATGCACCCTTTAGGGCATGAACTTAAAGATATATAGATTTGATGGGTTCCTACAAGATAGAAAACATCAATAATTGATAAATTTTGAAATTTTTTTGTGTATATATATGCCCCAATTGAATCTCATCATGTGTCACTCAGGTACAATAGGGGATGGTGCTTCGAGAAAGAACATAGAAGCACATAAAGCTAAAGGTAAAAAAATGCATTATTTTTAAAGAAAACATAACTAAAAGTAAATGATTGAAATGGAAATAATTGAAAAGTAAATATATGCATACCTTGACTTACCTTTGTCACTGGATGGTTTTCTACTATGTTTGTAGTTTTGATCATGGAGGACATAGATATTACTTTCAACAAACCCAATGATATAAAACTAAAGAGAAAAAACAAACAAATGTAAGAAATCCAAGATAACTAGTGTTATGTGGATGGCATTCACTTAGAAATTTGGTAAGCTAGGGTGACAAGTTCTATTTTATACCAAATGACCAAGTAAAATTTTTAGAGTAAATTAGGTAACCAAAAATCCAAGGCTACTAAAGATACAAAAATCAAAGAAGTAAACCTTAAGTAAGAAAGACAAACACACCAAGTCAAACCAAGGATGTACATCAAAATTATGTTAATAAAAAATCAATGTGAAAGGAATAAAAATCCTTACTTAAATAAAGATGGGCAAACAAAAATGGTAAAACAACATTGATGAGTGAGAAGTAACAATATTTATCGAATAATCAATGGAAAAAGTACTTAAAATTAGAGATAGACTCAGATGTATGTAGAAAGGGTAATAGAATAATGAAAAATGGTAAAAAAAACAATAAAACATGTCTAAAGATGTAAATCCATGGTGTAAAAGAGATAATCCATAGTTGCTCAAGCATATTATTTTATTGTAAAGATAGATAAAACTAAAACAAAGTAGTGTTAGCATGTTTTTAAGATATGAAAAAGGGGTAATATAAGAGTGGGAAAAAACTTATAATCACATTGGGATGTCACAAGGTAAAATGAAATGGGTGGATGGGAGAATTAATGAAAAACCAAGGTAGAAGAACTCTTTATCAAAGTCAATACACTCAAATTAGGTTTGTCAAAACAAGAGGAATTTTGACCTTAAGGACTTTGAATAATTTCTCCTAACCACACAAGTCTTAGGTTAACAAATGAAGTATGTAGATCATCCCATGAAGGCTATATGCATGAAAATTAAAATAGACCTACCTTTCCATAATGTGTTCCCCATTCCTCATGGCCCCTTATATATCCATCATTTTACTATGAAGGTTGGGTACTTACATGAGAAAGTAGGTAGCACCATAATTTTTTTTGAATTCTCCTATTCCAATATACTAGTCTACTGCACCCTAATGGACCTTGGCTCTATTGTGAGGCCAATTATGGAGTTTTAGATTAAATTAGAGATAGGATATGTGATTCTAATCACACTTTTTGGTGTGATTTTAACTTTTGAAATTTTTATGTTGCATTATTGATCATTGCCTGTTATTTCAAATTATTTGGATTTTAACTTTCTTGATGAATTTTTCTATTCCTCCTCCACATGGATTTGGAAAACCAAACATGGGAACTAAATATTACTTTCATTTGAATACTTAGAACCTAATTTCTAAGAGAGAGAACTTAGAGAGTATGGTGTCTAAGAGTCTCATAAATTTAGGTGAAAAAAGTGTTATCTTGACTTTGACCTTATTTTATCCAATGTGGAGTGAAAGGAAAGGAAATAAAGAGGAGTGAATACATGAAACAATTTGAATTAATTCAAATCACAAAAAATGTGACAAAGGGCAAAAAAGGGATATAATGATAGAAAAGTGTGACTCCTTACCATAAGAAAGATGGAAATGGAGGAAAACATGCTAACACAAGTTTGTGTGCAAATTTAATCTATCAAAATAAATAAAAGCTAAAACTGAGAACAAAGATCTAAAATTTATATCCATTGAAAAAAAAATTCTAAACATGAATACTAAATAAAAATATGGTAGTTTTATGAGGAATTCTAGGTCCTATCCATGGTCTTACACTATAACTCATAAAAGAGAAACCCATGGGGTAGAAAAAAGTGATAAAATAAAGAAGATAAAAGTACATCATGAGGAAGACTTAGTCTTATCCATGATTTTACAATGCAACTCATGAAGAAAAGGGGAAACCAAAGGACTAAAAGGAAAGACCAAGGTTTGTGAAAATAGATAACTACTACAGAGGGTAAGACCTATGTAAGTATCCTAAAAAAGTGTTATATAGATATCATATATAAATATTAAAAAGAAAGTAAGGATTAGCCAAAGTACTTCTTGAAGAATTACACATTAATGGGCTCATTGAAAATATATTCTTCATTAGTTTTAAGGTGATAAGTACTTAGACCAAGAATATATTTGATTAAATAAGGGACCTACCATTTGAAGGTGTATTTGACTTCTTTTTCATGAATGTTGTTAGATTTAAGGACAAGATCACCAACATTAAATGTGTGAACTTTAACTTGTTTGTTATTTTTTTTGGTAATATGAGCCTTGTATTATTGATTATGCTGTAAGGTAGAAAGATGGTGCTCATCAAGGAGGTTGAGAGTATGAAGGCAAGCTTCATATAATTATTCATTAGGTATATATGATGAAGAGATATATAGAAAGAAAGAATCTCAACTTCTAATAGGAGGACTAAATCAGAACCATAGACTAAAGAGAATGATATTACCCCAGTGGCAATGTGTATGCTAGTACAATAGGCCCAAAGAGAAAGATAGTGATGAAGGTGCCAATCTATGTGGGTTTCATGAATGATATTTTGGAGGTTTTTATTAAGAATTTTTATTGTGTCTTCAACTTGGACATTACATTGTGGATGGAGGGTGTGTAAAATTTATGATTTATTTTATCTTTAGCACAAAATTGTTTGACATATTTATTTTTAAAGCTACCATCATTGTCTAAAATCATAGCATGAGGGACACCAAACTAAAAATAATTTGATTAAGAATTAATTTGGAGATGGTGGTAGTAGTGACATTAATTAGGGGCATAGCCACAACCCATTTGATAAAATATTCTATGGATGTGATTATAAAGACATGCCCATCTTGTGATCAGTGTAATTTTCCTATGATATCTAATCTCCACATAGAAAATGGCCAAGGAGGTTCTAAGGTTTGAATTTTGACTAGAGGTAAATGAATTAGATCATCATGAAGCTAGAAAGGATTAATTTTTTTATCAAATCTAATGACATCCTTCTAAATAATGGGCCAAAATTATCCCTTACATAAGTAATTGTGGGCTATAACATGTTTATTATAGTGGCCACGAAAAATTCCCCCATGTGCTTGTTCAAAAATAGGTGGAACCTCTTCTTGTATAACACAACAAAGAAAGGTACCTTTAGTATTGTGATAATATAAGATGTTATATTTAAATACATACTTAAAATCTTATTTGTGAATGCAAGTCTCTTCATGGGAATCAAGGTTGGGAGGATAAGTTTGGTGTTCCAAAAATTGAATGATATCCTTGTACCATAGGCTTTGTCTAATGGTGATGGGATTAATTGTGTAGACAAGAAAATATTTTGGTTGGATAGAAGATGGGGATTTTCTTACTTGTATAATAAAATTGGTATCAATAAGAACTTGGTGTAGATGAAAAAGAGATGCTAAAGAAACAAGGGAGTTGGCAATAGAGCTTTTATCTTAAGGGATATACTTGATGGTGAAAGAAACAAAATATTTGATGAGAGTATTTGTAATTTAATGATAAGAAATTACATTCTTATTTTTACATTGGTAATCACCATTTACTTGGTGGAAAATCAGTTGGGAGTCACCTTAAGCATACATATATTGGATATCTAGATCAAGGGCCACTCACATGGCTAAAATTAAAGCTTCATACTCTACCATGTTGTTAGTGACATTGAATGTGAGGTGAAAGAATAAGGGGATGATTTTTCCAAGAGGGCTCATGAGTACATAACCTTCCTTAGTTCCATAAAGATATTTAACACAATCAAAATGAAGGTTTCAAGTATCTTTTTGTAGATTGACATTAATTTTAGGAAGTTCTTTGACAACTACTTTTATTTTATCAGTATCATAGAAGATAGTGGATTCATCAAGATTAATTATTTTCAGGTTAGCTAATAAATTTATGAAAGTAATATTTAAGATGTATGTCTTGGTTGATACCTTTAATGTAGAGAATATTGTCATCAAGAAAACTATCTTGGAGGTGGGTAGTAGCTGGCACAAGAGCCATGACAAGTTTATCAAAAATGATTTATCCTTTGATGACTTTTTAGGTAATAATTTAGAGATCAAATTCCATGAGAAGGACCATCCACTTTCCATTTATATTACCAAGAAGAAAGTCTTTAGAAAATAAGTGACAAAGGGAATCGAAATGGATGATAATGTAAGTGGTTTGATAAAGCATATAATGTCAAAAAAATTCTATGGAAAAATATATGTTGAGGCAATCATGTTTAACTTTTATGTAACATTTATCATAATCAATGAGGCTTCAACTGATATAGTATATGGCATATTCTCTTTCAATATCATCTTATTGGGAAAAAATTACCCCAAATGATATTGGTGTAGAAGAGGTATATAATATTAATGGATGATCATTTGAAGGTGGATGAAGAGTGGCTGGGTGAAGCAATGATTATTTAATTTTATCAAATGCTTTTTATAGGGATCCATCCATTCTAAGGAATTACATTTATTAAGAAGAGAATTACCTAAATAGATACGGTAATCCATTTAGGGAACAAAGCATCTAATTTCTTCAAGTTTACCAAGGCAAGTGTGAATGTCTATAATGGATTGAGGGATGGGCATGTTGATGATATAATTAATCTTGGTAGGTTCAACATCAATGCCATAATGAGAGAATAAAAATCCTAACAATTTTCCAGATGTGATACTAAAAACACATTTTTAAGGATTTAGTCTAAATTTATATTTAAGGAGGCAGTCAAAGATGATGGAAAGATCAGAGAGATGAGTCTTATGAAATTTAGATTTAGAAATGAGGTCATCCAAATAGGTTTATACAATATTATGAATAATATCATGAAATTTGTGATTCATTTCCCTTTGATAGGTGGATCCAACATTTTTAAGGCTGAAAGGCATTTTAACATATTAATAGGTGTCCCATTCCATGGTGAAAGCTATTTTATGTTGGTTTTTAAGGGAAATATGAATTTGGTTATAACCCAAGAAACCATCCATAAGAGACAACATTTCATAACCAGTTGTGGAATCAATAATGACATCTATTAAAGGTAGAGGTAAATTGTTCTTGTGACAAGAAATATTAAGATTATGGAAATTATAAAAAATGTGAATGACTAGGGTGACCTTATTATAAATAGGGACTATGTTAGAAACCCATTCAGATTAATCCATGGGTTTGATAAACTTAGCATCAAAAAGCTTGATAATTTATTTATGTCATATAGTATAAACTTTAGGTGGAAATTTATGTTGATTTTAGTGCATAGGTTTAGCATTGGGATAGGTGATAATATTGTGCACCACAATTATAGGGTAAATAATAGGCATGGCCTTGTAGGAATAGACAAAGATCCCATATTATCTATCAAAAAACAAGCTAAAGTTATCATGTTCAATAGGTGTGAGTTCATGAGGAACTATAATTGGTCAAGGGCATGATGGAATACCATATTCCATGTGAGTAGTTTCTTCGATAAGAATAATATTGACATATTATAAATTATATGGTGAATTAGGTAAAGAGGAAATTGGATTTGATTCAGGGTCAATGCTAGTAATGAATTTATTGAAACAAGGTTCTTCATTTTTGACATTCTCAAGCTTGTGATGTTTCTAAGGAAGTTGGGATTCTCATGCATGAAGCAATTCAAGAATGGATTCATATCTAGGCAAAGTGGTAAGAGGACCATAATTCTCAACATATACTTTGAGATTGGTAATTTTATTACCATGGTGATCATATTAAGAATGAATCTAATGGACATCTATGGCCTTGGTGTCTAATGTAATATCATGAATAGGATGAGTATGTTGATTAGATGAGATTGGTGTAGCATTAATTTCTTTGATGATGGAATAATTAGATGAAATGATAGGATATGTACAAGATAGAGAAGATTCAAGAATTTATGGATGTTCATAAGGTAGGATTTATTTGACCACCCAAGAAGTATCAAGAAGAAGAGAATTAATGGAAGGCACATGATCTTTGGGAGATAATTCAAAATACATGGAAATGGTGTGAACATCACGATTGAAAACATGTATTTTGGATAACAATTTATGATAAAGTTGAACATCCAAGTATCGATATTGAGCTTGGGCCATGATGTACTTATCATCATAGGTTGGAGAAATGGTACATACTTGAGATTTAGGAGGATTTTTACAATGGAAAATTCCAAGATCCCTTAATTTGCATGGAGACATGATTAAAGGATCTTGGAATAATTTGGCCACTCCATAGTCATTTCATGTGAAGGAATTTATGGGTAATAAATGTCATGGACATTGTATGGAGGGGGAAACCAATGATCTCATCAATAAGAGGAATAGTGTAATCACAAGGTAATAAATAAAGAGGAAGCCACTCCAATATATAAAGAGGTAGCTAGTAGTGTTGTAAGTATGTTGTAAGTCATTAGGTTCATCATCATATAAATCAACAAGAGTGACTTGTAAGTATAGAATAATTTTATTGAATTCAAGTAAGGGATCACTATTAATGGTAATAATGGTAAGAATGTGATATTGAGATTTAGTATTGATAAGTTGAATGCTTCAAGGGTTGGGATCAACCTCATATTTATATCTTTTGTTGTTATGTAGGAACTTGATATATTGGATATAAAAAGAGGTAATGGCCTTCATTTTATGAGTCCAAGGTTAGCTTAGGATTATGTTGTAATATAGGGGAAAATCAATGACCATAAGTTTAGTTTGAACAGTCTTAGGTCTGATTCTTAGGGGAAGCCAAATACAACCAATTGGTTTTTGATTTGTTTTATAAAGTCCACAACATGTTAAATGGGTTTTCTTAAGATGATCCTTATTATATCTAAGTTTTTAGATGATTGATAAATATGTCACATTAATATCGGACCCTTTATCAACAAAAAATTTGAGAATAAGGGTAGTATTAATGGCTATTTTAATGAATAGTGGTAGACCATCAGTGTAGAAAAGGATCTCATCATGAATCATGTCTTCTCAAATAAATTCAATAAAAGTCTTAAAATAAGGACAAATAGATTCAATGTTATGCACATTGATAGGTTGAGGGTCAATAGAGGGTGGTTCTTCATCTATAAAATATGGATATTCAATTTCTTATAATTGTTGCATGAGGAACTTGTGATGATAAGGGGAGGTACAAACTAACTCCATAAGGGGAATCTTACAAGGCATGGATTTAAGTTCTTTGAGAAAGTTCTAATGAGATTTGGAAGAACTAGTGTGAGTTTTTGAAGGTAAGGCAGATTTTAAAGGAATGGAAATGGTTGGGAGTTCAGAAGAAGGAGAGGGTTCCTCATTAAATTCTAAAGATAAATGAGTGGTTTTAGTATCTTTGATAAGTTTCTCTTTTAAATATGGTTTCTTAGGTTTAGTGGTAGGATATTCGTGAGTTAGTTTTCAATGATATTTGACTTTAGCTACGTTAACATATTAAGAATTATTTTAATATTGGTCATAGTCAACATCAATAGCATAAATATCCTTGGTATTTTTTGGTTAGTAGATGTGGGAAAATATTTTTGGTTATTATTAGAAGAAGCTTTAGGATCTTGTCATTTTTTAGAAGTGGTGGTGTATTCTTGGTGATAGAGTTATATCATGGTTTAATGATTGAAGGAATCCCTAAACATGTAGGATAATTCTTTTTGGTAAGCCCTCAAAAAGTTTCATGAGAATAACTAATATCAATATGGAACCAATAAAATTTATTAGAGTCATAACATTTAGGAGTATTATTGGGATTAGTAAAAGGTTTAGAGGGAAATAAGAATTGTTTCATTTATTTCACATTTAGTGTTATGTGAGAATATGGGGGATTTTTAGCTTTGAAAAATCTTGGCTTAGTTTGAGGAGTATTTATAGGGATGGCATTAATAAAGTTTGAAAATAACCTTCCAGGAATTTGGTATTAGGTTGGAATAGCTTCATGAGGGAGTATTGATGTTTGGCTTGGTTAAGAGCTTCATTAAGCATTTGAGGGGAAAACGTTCAAACCTTATATTGAAGTGAAGGAGTTAAAATAGTTATAAAGAGTTTAAATAGCTTATCTTAAGTCATGTTAATGGTCAACCTTATAATCTAGATATTTCCATTGTTTGATAAAATCATGAGCTGATTCAGTGGGAGATTGCTTAGCATTGATGAAATGGATAAGGAAATTTTTAGGAAGGTCATTATGTTGAAACTCTTTAACTAGAGGATTGATGAAATCATCAATTTTCTAAATGTAATGTTAGGGAAGTTAGTTGTACCATTCCAATACATCACCAATGAAGGTTTTAACTAGAATTTTAGTTGTGGTGAAAGTAATAGTTTAGATCTAATCTTTATAGAGATTTTCAAAGGCTTCAATAAGGGATGCAGGGTCTTTAGTCCCATAACACTTGATAGTTGGAGAGATATTACCAATATCAATGGACATGATTAAAGGAGCTAAAGGATTATTTTGTATGGTTTGAAACATTTTTTTATTCATGATAGGTTTAGGAATAACATTTCTTGAGGCATCTCTAAGTGGTGGAAGAATAAAATTTGGATTAGTTTGAGGAATTAGAACAAGAGGTTGATTAGACATATTGATCAAATGACATTGTAATTTCACCAATTGAGAGGTGTTAAAAGTTCACATTATGTTCCATTTTTGTATGACTTGTGTAAGGAGTTGAGTCATATAGATTGGTGGGTTGGTGTTTATAGGAGGATTCCCTGAATCGGTACAAGGGTGAGGGTTATTAGAAGGTGGATTATCAATTGGATTATTAGATAAACTTGTGTTAATTTCTCTCATATTATGTTGAAAATATTGTAGATGATAATTTTATTGATAGGTAAAAAAAGGATTAGATCCACCTATTTCATCTTAAGGTGTGATTTGAACCATGTTACAATCTATAGATGAAGGAGGGGAAGAGGTACTCCAAGAGTGAGGGTTATCTTATGAGGTAAAGAGAGGTAAAAAAGATACCCATAATGTCTAAATGGATTTAAGTTGTCCAAGAATATTCTAATATGGGATTTCATGATGTTTTAAGGAAATGAATAGAATTTTAATAAATAAGAGAAAGAGATCATGGATAGAGAACTAATTCATCTAGACAAAGAAGGAAGTCAGCCATACAAAGAACTAGATAATCTAGATAGGATAGCAAGGGAAACACATTAGATATAAGGTCAATTAGGTTGATATATTACTATTAAAAAAGGAGATGAGGAGAGTATAGAGTTTATTGGGTCAATTATGTATTATTCGATAAAAGGCAAAAGAGTATATAGTTGACTAGGTTGACTGTGTACTACTAGAAAAAGGGAAAAGTAGATAGATAAGAGACACAATCATATTGGTTGACTATGTATTATTGGCAAGAGGAAAGATAAAGTCTATAAGAGACTGTATTGATGAGAATTTCATTGTTATAAAATATGGTAAAATTTTTGCAATATAAATGATGCAAGAAATAGAAGCAAACACACAAATAATTAGATCAATGTGAGTGATCCAATTGGGGCACATAACACAAAACCTTGCACCAATGCAAGTTTTTGTATTAAAACACACATTGATTAGATAGAAATTAGTGAAATATAAAATTAAATGCTAAGTGGTCATTTTTAGTGTTATTAGATAATTAGAAAGTGTTGTTCTAAGTGTGATAAGAAAGTTGGCTGAAAATAGGGAACTAGAAATCAATCTATGGATGGTTTCAGGATGTTGAGGCTAAAGGGATATGTGTTGGTAATGAAACTAGCTTAATATTAGGGCTAACCCACTTACTTCATAATTTGACAATGATAAGGGTGATAAGTGCTTTGACAATATATACTATTAACCATATATTTATACTTGGCCAAAAACTAAGTTGATTTTCCCCTTGGTGATGAAATCCAAGTAGGGAGGGCTTGGAAAGACAAATGTTAAATATATTTTTAATATTATGTGAGTTGGTAGTGTGTAAAAAAAGATAAAATAGTGTAAATAAGCTATAATTCTAAAAACCACCTATGTAGACTATGCCAACTACTCTAAGCATGCAAACAAGTGAAAGTGTGAATTAATTACTAGAAAATAGTTGTTAATTACCAAGTTTAGAATGGTACAAAGTATATTCAGATGAGATTTTATGATAATAGTAAATAATAGAGTAGACTAGGTCAACAATATTCTATGGAAGCAAAGGTACTTAAGAATAGATTCGAATAAGTTGACTCAATATTTTAGATAGAAGACAAGCTTCAGAACTAAGTCGACCAGGTTGACTTAGTTTGCTATAGGGTTACAATTTTAAAGACTACTAAATTGTATAATATAGAACTGAAATAAAGTAATAAAATGACTAAGAGAGAAATATAGGAAACTTGGTTTGTTGGAAGATGAATAATATTGCAAATTTTATGCTGAAGTGCCTTAAATGTTGCTTTCAAATTATGCAAACTAAGTCAATTGGTTCAACCCAGTTTTATAAAACCCTATGTGTTGAGGAAGGATAAGATGATTATTTTAAATTTTTTGACCTATTTTTTTTATCTTGATGATGGTAGAGAGACTAAGTTGACCTGTTTGTCTTAATTTTTGATTTGGATGTTGGCAGAGAGACGAAGTCAACTTATTTGACCTAGTTTGTTGATCTCGATGCTAGCAGAGAGAATAAGATGAGAGAATAAAATTGTTGAACCTCATATTATTATTTGGTAATAAAGAATATTACTATGATTACTTGTTTGATTAGTAACCTATATCTGATGAATACCTACATAGAAAGAATAGAGTCATTTTGATGTGATTGTATGTTAAACCTGTACACAAAATTTTAGAACTATGCCAATTGGTTTGATATAGTATCATAACTATATAAAAATAATAAGATGATATAAATGAAAGTGTGAAATAAAAAATACAAGGGTTATATTGATGTTGGGTTCATCATAACGTATACAGTGGGAAATACAACATATCTACGAATTAATCCTAGCTTGGAGAAGATAAATCCTACCTACACTTACGATTGGGGATACATTATAGAATCAGGGTCATGACCAATATGGATCCACTAAACCTAATCAAGGAACCTCTTATCATAAATAATATCATTAGGGTTGGTTCTAAAGCCTCTAGTTAAAAAAAACTATGTAGTAACTGTAACTAGGTCCTATGTTGTCATATTCACTAAAATAATAAGTAAAGCAAAGAATAATCTAGTACTCACCAAAAATTGTGGCACAAAGTGGGGTTAGTAAACATGCATAATAGAATCATAATTAAGTTATATATAGGTAAAACCCTAATGCATGGAGAGAGAAATACATTCAAAATCCATTACTTATGGTAATTTTATCTACTAAAGAGAGGAGTAATGTTAGAGATACTTACATTGAAGATGAACCCGTCGAGACTCAATCTCACCCTTGGATAAAGGTGATTTGCAATAATTTTTTGTGGTTTTTAAGGATCACTAAGAAAGACCAAAGAATCCAAAACTTATCCATAATACAAGATTATTTTCCAAGTATAAACCCTAATCTAAGACTTCTCAAGTAGAATAGTTGAAGAGCATATTGTAAATAAGTGCAAATGAATAATTAAATCTTATTATATTTTTAAGAATGATGAAATGGATGTAATTATATAGTTAAATCTAACACTAAACCTTTCTAAAAGTTTAGGCTGATAAGGTTGACCCAGCTGACCTAGTATCATAATTAACAAAAACAAACTAGGTCATAGACTAGGTTGGCTAGGGGCTAACCTAGAATTTAATAAGTTTTGTCAATAAGAATACAAGGTCGATGGGGTTGAGTATGTAATGTAAAATATTAAGAAGGGGCTTTAATTTAGGGAAGGGATAATTAAGGTTGTAAAATACTAGATGAGGGTGTAAAATAGGAGGTAAAGCTTAGGGGAATGTTTTTAGGAGCTAGTTAGATTGATAACAAATGGTAATAAGGGACAATAATCTTGTGAATCACGAATGGTCTACCCACGCCTTTCCTAGTTCACCCCTTAGGTGTGTACTGTAGACACCTAAAACTAGCCACTGATAACCTATAATTAGGGTTTTGGCTCGTTTCCATCTAAAATACATGATTTGGCCTAAAAACATTAAAATAAGCAAAATAATATGTAAATGACATTCAAATTCTAATTTTGGGTAGGGTATCCCTAAATGGGGCGATGAAATTTATGGGATATCTAAATTTTATCAATTTATTTTGAGTCAAAATGCCAAATTTGCACCTACATGCTTCAAATCTTTTACACAAGACTCGTGCCTTTGTTACTTGTTGTTGGTAACATCCAAAATGTGAATACACATCCAACACATCTGACGTGGACTTATAATTCCAATTAAGTTAAATTTATGACCAATAACAAGGCATTATGATTAATTTGAGTAATTTGTGCATAAAGTGCTTAATCATGCTTAAGAGCTAATTAACCCAAATCAAGGCCTAATTAAGAATTCCATGGAAACTTGTTGAATATTTGTTTTTAAAAATGAATATTGAATAACTGCATCATTAAGTGACCTCATTTGTTAGGAAGACATCCCTAAGCCATAAATGCCACAATGCCCTCTATGCCTCATCAATGCCTTCCATGATGCCCTCCATGCCTCTTAATTGCCCATTTTTCCAATGTCATGATGAAGATAATTACAAATTTCAATTAAAAAATTGAATTAATTCTCAACCACACATCTCAATCTAGAGATGGACGATTGATTTTGATTTTGATCAAATCCAAAAATATATAAATAGGAGGCCTCACAAAATCATTTCTAAGCTTAATTAATGCAAAGTGATAATGCAAGATTGGTTCCAAAAATCTTCAAAAAACTAGTGTTATAATGTCAAATTTATTCCAATCCAAGCCAAGCCATAAGCCAAAGGTTCCAACAAGAGATGGAGGTTGTCAAGCTTCAATTGCCAAGGAATTCATGAGCACAAGCTGAGCAAGCCACCATAACAAGCATTTTGGAGCATCCAAAGAAGGTAAAAGAGTTTTCTTTTGCATTGTAGTTGTGTGTTTCATTTATGATTATTAACTAATCTCTCTCTAGTGTCTAGTCCTAGAGATGTTATGATATTAGTGTGTTTATTTCATTTTGTTTTCATTTTAGAACTAACACAATGCTAACCATCCTCTCTTGAGTCAAATTCCTATATCACATAATGGCATGCCCAGTGGGATGAGATGCATCCTACACATGAAGGAGATCCTTTTAAAACCTTAAAAAACTTATTTGAGCTTGTAAAACTCTTGCAATTTGGTTTTCTAACTTTATTTTGCCATTTTTGATTTGATGGTTTTTACACAGTAACTGACGTTGATAAAAATACTGACATTAGTTACTTGGCTTAACTGATATTGGTCAGAAGAACTGACATCAGTCAAATCTTAGTTGGCCGTAACTGATGTCGATGGTATTATCTGATGTCAGTCACTATGTTTTTCCAAAAACACAGACCCAAGATCTAATTTTTTAAAGTTTATTGTTTCAAACTCAAAAGAGATTCAAAGCTAAAGGACATGATAACAATTTTGTTGTAGGACAAAGTTTAAAATTTACTCAAAACATGTTTAAATCACCTTTGCATGCTTAAAAATTGATTAGGAAACTTATTTTGGTGTTTAACAAAGAATTTTTAGATGTTTTTGGTGAATGTTTTCAAAATTTACAACTAAGACCAAGGGGTCAAATGAACACCACCGAACACTTTATTTGGGTTTAAAATTAAACACACTTGTTAATTCTTGTTTTCAATAGTTGCTTGAGATAATTTTTTTTTGGAAAAAAGAGGAATGTTATGTGTATGCTCTTCCATTTATCCCCTTTAAAGAACCCTTTGAATCAAAAGTGTCATTCGTTTTGCAAGTAACCTAGTCCAAGGCTTAGAAAGAATGTCACCTAAAGCACTCCCCAAAAACTCACCAAAGTTTGGGTGATCTTGAAAATGACCCTAAAGTCTTTCTATTTTATGATTTATTTATTTTCATGCAAACTTGGCCTATGAGGGGGACTTCATCACCTCTCACAAGTTCTTTAGGGAAGCTTTGACCTAGGGTTTCATCTCATAGCATTGATTTCATTTGGCTCTTTTGGAGTTACACATGGGATGTAGTAGCACTTTGGACATCACACTACACTAAGTGAATAATAGGATGTAGTTGTTGAAAAAGAGACTAGACATTTTTGTAACAAGCCAAGTGATATGGACCCAAAATTCATGCTTTTATTTTGATTTTTTTGTCATGAAAGTTATTATGCAATTGATTCTCATAGAGATGTTCAAAACTTGTAGTTTTAGTCAACCCCATTTTGGCATACCCTTGCTAGGATTTGGATAATTATACTTAGTGTATTTTGGTCATTTTTGCTTGGTATGTTTTGAGACTAAAAAAATTCTTTGTTTTTTCATAAATCCATGTCAAAACCAATTTTTCTATATGTCACTCTTTTATCTAAAGAGGAGTTATGATGGTCATTTTACAACACACTTGTGCCTTAAATTTTTTGTTAAATTTTTTTGTGTGTGTATCATTTGAGTTGCAGAGGGTAGCATTATTCTACCCAAATCATGTCAAACCATTTTGTCTTTGAGTCTTTGAAACATAGTATTGACCACATCATTCGAGCATGCTTACACCATTAGGCTACTCAATTTATTTAACCATTTTTTTCAAACCACTTTGTGTATACCATTTAGACCTTTATCTTGTGTCGTCATGCTATCCAATCTTGTCTAGCCTATTTAAGTTAAATCTTAGTTTTCAACATTGAGTTTTCAATTAGACTTGGTAAGTTTGGATCCAAACATTGATTGATTTTTGTTTAGGCCTCAATTAGTGGGATTGATACATAGATATTTCTCTTTTGGGTTGCATAACTTTAGTTAATTGATTACCAAAATTTGAAAACTATTGATGGTTTATTTTTTTAAATGCCTATCCTCATCATTGTTTGTGCCTTTATTTGGGAGAAAATAGCATTTTTCAAAGAGCCTTCTATCTTATGCCTTATGCCAATTGATCATGTTTATGTTTGATTGCATGTGCCAATTTTATGTCAAAGTTATTTCCAAAACTTGTTAGATTAAATCAAATCACATTATGCCTATTTGTTTGAGCCTAGCTTTTGACTCTGCATTTGGACAAAAAACCTAGTAACTCAACTTTTTCCTTTCTACTTTATACCTTGTTTGGAACACTTTGACCTAAACCTTTGAGATGTCAATTTTCATTCAGATGCTTGACCTTTTATTTATTTGGCATTTGATGTTAGGCTATCTTATGCCAAGTCTTAGCATAAACCATTTTAGAGATACAACTCCACATTCAAACCATATTGGAGATACAACTCCACCTTTTGACCAAGTTAGACCAAGTTTGAACCATTTGTCCTTTGGACATAGTTTTTTAGAGTTTGTAGAAATTGAAGTCTTTTCATTTTCAGAGCTTTCATCATTTACATGGATATATCTCACTATACTTATGGTGGAGTCACTTAATATCTGACTTATGATAGAATGGCCACACAAAATGACTTTTATGGCTTTTTTCAAGACCCCAATGATGCTAATATGGTTTGTGAGATAGATTTCTATTTTCCTCATATTAATCATTCATGGGAATAAATTCACAAAGTAACTTATGACCCAACTCAAGACCTTGACTGGTATGAAGAGGCTTGTAAAGAGGACTTTAAAGACACAACTAGGGATAATATTATTTAGGATATAAGTCCATACCCTCTTTCTAATAATGAGTACATGGAACATAGTCAAGAATTAGCCTATGAGCTAGCTCACAAATAGGATTATATGGTTTATGAGGAAGACTTGGAAGCTTTTTCTTGTGAAAGCAATCAAGCTTCATGACATCCTTTTGTTATCTAATCATCAGCTACCCCTAATATTCCTCTAGATTATATGAGCTATCAAGCTCCATAATGCCCCATTATCATACTAAGACCTAGTCCTTTGGCTTGTGCAAGCAATCATGTTTCATAATTCCCCTTCATTACCATCTCAAGACTTTGTCCTTTGGCTTGTGTGAGAAATCATGCTCCCTAATGCCCTGACATTATCCAACCATAAGTAATTCCTCATCTAGTACCAATCCCAACCAAACCTCAACTGATCTAATCATTTGAATACCAAGCTATGTTTAAAACTGGTATTTTCCAACTCATTAGAAACCAAGGTGAAGAAAACTAACCAATACAAGATGTTTCTATTGAATCAACCATTTATGATAAGTCAACCTATGATAAATTGCCTATTAATCCTATACCAGTTGTCGAGGAGTCTCACACTGATGAGCCAATATTTATTGAGTCACTTCTTAATGATTATAACCACCTTTGGCCAAATCATTACCTGGACCATATGCCTATTTTTCAAGAGTCTCCTATTGACAAACCAATCTTTGAAGAGTTATCTCTTGACCTTTTTCCCATCCTATAGGAGTCTCACTTTGACAAAATAGTTTTTATGGAGCCCATTATGCCATCAAAGGTTGTTACTTGTCCAAAACTAAATATTTAGCAAAAAATCATTGTAACAAAGTACCCATCAGATGAAGAATAAAAATTAGATTCAAGTTCTATTCTTGAACTGACATCAAATTTAACATTAGAATCTAAATCTGAGTCAACATCAGATTTAGATTCCCTTGAGTTAGAATCAGATTTAGACAAAGAATATGTTCATGGATGTTACAACATTGGTTATTCATGCCTCATAGATCAATTTAAATACATTTATAATCCTTCTATAGTTCTTGAGGATGAGTACTTTAACTTCAACACAAGTTCTAGTATGTTCTACAAGGATTGTGTAGCCTCTCCTCATTCCATTACCATTCCATAGGTCATTACCATCAACCAAGATAGCCATATCATTAACATTACATCTCTCACAAGTGTCGATTGGGATCAACAGATTCACATTTTTTTTAAATACATCCATGGTGTCAACATTTAAAAAAGAGAAAGGAGGCCAAGATAACATTCATATAGTAGAGAACACTCTCCTAGTAAGACCTTTTCAAAGGTTCTAGGGGATAATCCAAGTCAGAACATAGCATCTCCCAGTGACACTTTTTTAATGGTGATAGGGGACAATCAAAGTCAAAAGTCAACATTCCTTAGTGAAACATTTTTGAAGCTGCTACGATACAATCAAGATAACTTCATTGGTGAAAACTTCATTGAGGCACTAATAGCTGAGCATAAAAGTTCTTCATTGTTTACTGAAGACAAAATCAAAGATTAAATCAAAATAGCTTCCAATTTATAGCCTAATCAGATGGTAGCTACTCTCAAGATCAAATAATATAAAAATTTGGTGGTCTTATCAAGAGAACAAGTCTTTGACCCCACCATAACCAAAATTATGTCAAATTTGACATCAACAACATTACATTTGATTGAAAGTCCTGATCTTAATTTATTTCCCCACCATTATACATTCCATTATCATCTACCATTCCATTTCACAATCAAACCTACCATCCAGTAGTTGTCCTCATTTACTATCCATGGCTACACTTTCCTTTATATAAGCTAAAAAGATACCTTGTCTTGACACCTGAAGGAATCAGAATCAATGACCAAGGAAGAACACAACAACATGCTCGACATCCAAATATGCATCAAATTTTTGATAGAGAAACTATTAAAATGAGGTGTGGCCTAGAAATTAACATGATAAAGTATTCTATTTGTATCATTTTTTGAGTAGGATGTGCATCTCCATCTCAATAGGAACAATAGAATCAAAAACCACACTTAGGATAAAAACATGTACCATACCATTTCATATGCCATTGTCATTGTTATATATGCTTATTTACCATTATTATAGATCCTATCCATTTACCGCTACCAATTGGGGGTAACCCTACTACCATTTTATCCAATCTATCTAGACCATAATTATCCTTAGCAATGCCATTCCATACTATCAATCCATTCCTATCTAGACCAAAGCCTATTTTTAGTCATCCTACCCAATCCTATTTTGATCTTGGTTCATTTGATTCTTCCTACACCTTTTATGAGAGGATTCTGATCAATTTTCAACAATCAATCTAATCTATGTTGCAATGACAGTCTATGAAATTAGTGTGATAGTTGATCTGGCAAGATATCTTTCATCCTATATTCATGTTTGTTTATGTGAACCTGATTATAACTACCTATGGGTAAATTAGTGTCTCACTAGTCTTGCTACTAATTATAACCACCTATGGGAAAATTAGTATCATTGACCTATGCCATTGTATCCTAGTTATAACCACCTATGGGAAAATTAGGGGTAACACTTGTTTATCTTGTATTGTTGCATCACCTTGCCATTACTATTTTCACTTGACTGGCCATTTACTAGATTTGAGAACTTGTTAGGACCTAGTTGTTTTTTTCCCCACCTTTTGTGTGGATGGAATTACTATGACTTGAGGTAATTTTGGGACTATGTGGGTCATGATAAATTCAATTTGAGGTCACTTCAGTCCCCCTTTTCATCACTCTCACTATTTTATGAGCAACCTAATCCAAACACTCTCACCATTTTATGATTAGGTATCTTGTCATTATCTAATGAGTTAAGATACCTCAAAATTCTAAAAAAATTCATAACATTTCAAAAATTCAAAAATATTTGTTCTATCTAAGCCTAGTCAGTTATCCTCGATCTACCTTACTAGGGCATTGTCATTGTTAGGATGTTTTATTTTGCTTTTATTTTCAAGATTTCTATTTGTTTGTTTATTTCAAGTTCTTTATGTTTTTTTTAATTTATTTGTTTGTTCACTTGCATGTTTATTTTATTTCAGCATTATTTCCTTGACTTAGTCTATGTGTTCATTGGGTGATTCCTTGCACACATTATTCTTGAGTCTATCCATATTCATACATCAACATTATCATCATGGTTTTTATCATTGGTGCATTGTTTTCAAGTGTTTATTGGATCAGGAATTAGCCCCCATACATATTTTGGCCAAGTCTTTATGGTGTTATATCATGAATCCTACCATCATGTGCTCTAATAAACTTTAGATTCAAGAAGTCTATTCAGTAATGGTGGTATCTCTTTGGCATTGACATCCTGATTCACCCCCAATCATATCCTAAATAGAGTAATTAACCACAAAAGAATTTCAACCTTTATTAGTTCAAATGAGCATCTCCCTACTAGTAGGTTATTCTAATTCATCATTACCCTCTATGTCTAGTTATCATCATCCTCGACCAAGTTTATCATGTTTTCCATAATTGGGATCCAATGATTATAACTGCCTATGGGAAAATTATTGCACACCATCCCACCTTCATTTCTTAATGATTATAACCACCTTTAGGCAAATCATTGTGTTGTCACCACTTTACTTTTTTTTCCTATATAGGGGTATGTTGTTATCTTATTTTTTTATCCTAACTAGGCTAGCTCCATCTTCTCAATGATTATAACTGCCTTTGAGAAAGTCATTTTATTATCATACCATGTTGCCACTATCAGGGTATAATGCTTATAATTGCCTTTAGGAAAATCATTATATAATGTACCACTTACATTCTTAATTATTCTGACTAATTTTTAATTATCATTATACTTTCACCCCATCATCTTTCCTTTCTTTGGTCCCCTCATTTCACTTATTTTTGAGGGACTATTTATCAACCTACTTGTGCCAACCATTCCCTCAAGGGGGTATCATACAATTAGTTAATCATCATTGTAGTTGTAGGCATACAAGACCTTTTCATTCTTTGAGAAGATGTTATTGTGATTATATCTTGTAATGCCTTCCTAAATAGGGGTAAACTATAAACACCTAAAACTAACCATTGATAACCTCCAATCAGGATTTTGGCTAGTTTCCATCTAAAATACACAATTTGGCTTAAAAACAATAAAATAAGAAAAATGATGTGAAAATGACATATTCAAGTGCCAATTTTAGCTGAGGTATCCCTAAATGGAGCAATGCAATTTATGGGCTAGCTAACTTTGATCAGTTCATTTTGAGTCAAAACGGTAAATTTTCACCTACATGCTTTGGACTACTCTTTCCTATCAAATCTTCTGCACAAGACTCGTGCCTTTGTTATTTATTATTGGTAACATCCTAAATGGGAATACACATCTAATGGATATAATGTGGGCTTCCAATTTCAATCTAGTCAAATTTAGGACCAATAACAAGGCATATTGATCAATTTTTGTGCATAAAGTGCTTAATCATGCTTAAGAGATAATTAACCCAAATCAAGGCCTAATTAATAATTCCATAGAAAATTATTGAATATTTGGTTTTAGGAATGAATATTGAATATCTGTATTATCAAGTGACCTCTTTTCTTGGGAAGGCATCCCTAGGCCACAAATGCCATAAATATCTGGATTCATGCCCTCCATGCCTCATCACTGTCTTCTATGATTCCATCCATGTCTCTTAATTTACCCTTATTCTAATGCCATGATGAGGAAAATTAAAAATTCTAATTACAAAATTGAATTAATCCTCAACTACACATCTTAATCTTGATATGAACGGTTGATGTTGATTCTGATCAAATCCAAAAATCTATAAA
Source organism: Torreya grandis (assembly GCA_037957365.1). Classification (NCBI taxonomy): domain Eukaryota; kingdom Viridiplantae; phylum Streptophyta; class Pinopsida; order Cupressales; family Taxaceae; genus Torreya; species Torreya grandis. Next base: position 418,115 of record JARHVA010006832.1, read on the forward strand.
TAGGAGGCCTCACAATATTATTTCTAAGCTTGATTAGTGAAAAGTTATAATGTAGGATTAGTTCCAAAAATATTCAACCACTAGTGTTATAATGCCAAATTGATTCCAAGCCAAGCCATGCCATAAGCCAAAGGTGCCAAGGAGAGATGGAGGTTGTCAAGCTTCCATTGCCAAGGGCTTCATGAGCACAAGCTGAGCAAGCCATCACAACAAGAATTTTGGAGCATTCAAAGAAGGTAAAAGAGTTTTCTTTTGCATTTTAGTTGTGTCTTTCATTCATTATTGTTAACTAAGCTATCCCTAGTATCTAGGCTTAGAGATGTTATGCTATTAGTGTGTTTATTTTATTTTATTTTCATTTTGGAACTAACACAATACTAACCATCCTCTCTTGAGTCAAATTAATCGATCATATATACTTAGAGAGATTGATGCTCAATAGGTTCTTGCAAGATATAACACATCACTAATTGATAATGTTTAAAAATATTATGTATATACAATAATTGCTCAAAATTTCATGTGATCTACACTACAATATTGAGGACCTACCTATGTTTTTTCACATCTTTCAATATTCTACCCCATAACAACATGATCTATTATGTGAATTCTATTTATGCAACATGATATTAGGGGACTAAAATAAATTCATGTTTAATTAATGTGGGAGAAGTCCAGTTGAGATCCCTTCTCTCCAACTATAAGAATCAACAAGCATGAAAAGCTAAGCATGATGAATATGTAGAAAAATTGAAGACCATAGGATTGTACATCAGACCTTCTTTTTCTAGTGATAAAATGTTATTGGTTAACTTCAAAGTTGCCTATTTACTTCATCATAATATCACAGATCATTATTTACAAGCTAAGTATAATTGCATTATTTCTTTTGATTTATTTACCAAATAACATTTTGATGTAGTATTTATAGCTAGTATAAGATATTGGTATACAATTACAATCCCAATAAAAATAAGGGAAGTCATGTCCCCAACTAAACTATGATGGATCCTCCAAAAAGTACAAATAATAATGGAAATTAATTTTTATTTCCTAAACTTAGGAGGAGAGTAAATGTGGATAGGTATGATATTCAGACCACCACTCCTTATTGTTATTCCATCCTAGCATAAATGGTTTTCTTAAGCAGATGATGAGTTTCAGATTTGGAGATAGATGGTGAAAACCTATAATAGTTTCCTTAGTTCACAAAATGACCTTGTGTTTCTAAATTCAATATGTATGACCTCAACTAGTGCCTAGAAAATAGAACTCATAGTTATGAGGGGATAATAAGATGAGTTTACGAAGGGACTTACAAAAGTTAAAGTGTGGGGGAAATGATGCATCCATAATATGATTCATTTTGACCATCAATTTCCTTCATCTTTCCTAAATTACCTATCTTATGGATTGAGCATTTCAAGGATATTAGGATTATATTTAATCCTAATGTAGTAAATAAATGCTCTATCTTGATTATTTTAACTAAAGTCTAAATTAATGATTTTATCACTTTATTCTAACTCTTTGCATGTTTAGTTTCCCAATTTTGTGTACATACAGACAATGCAATAATACATATAGAATAAAGACTTATTCAGACAAGCTTCTAACCTCCATTAAATCATTCCATCATCTCTACTAACATGATGGCTTGTCTATAGACCCCCTAAATGTTGAATACCCCTAAATCATGCAACTATGAAATATACTATAATTACAAAGATAGAGCTCCAGACCCTACCAGAGTTGCTATGGACTCTCTCAATCTTTATTGTGAACCTACAACATTGAAGATAGATACTTTCTTCTTTTATCAAAATGTCTAAAGAACATTTTGGTTAATTCCTATTTATAGTATTACTATAAATAGTAATATATAATTAGATTCCTATATTTTAGTTATATATATTATTGGTATTTTATAGACAATTGATCTAATAGATCTAAAATGGTATTCTTAGTGTATATTGTGATTCATACCTTTCTTTAGCAACATGTGATTATTTCAATTGTAACCATCAATCACCTATCTTAAGATCCACTAGAATTAGGAAGATTTATCTTGTTAGAATAGGATTAGTTACTGAGATCCAAGGATCTATAATTATATCATTATATATAGACATATCATTGTGTCTTAGAAGCTAGTATAGTGGTCGAGTTATTGAATTATTCAGTTGATAATTTGATATAGTAATAAAAGTTACAACATGCCAGTCCATATTAATGTATTTCACTTTGATCAATTAATTAATATGTCTATAGTTTATAAGTATTGAGTTTATTTATATTCCTATTCCCAAGGTGAGTAAGGTCCCACTCTCCTTAGGAATTAGGAATGTGTTTTTACAATATTTTATGTTTTTAGTTTTAGCAATTATAAGTGTGTTTAGTATTAGAACCTGTAGGGAATTAATTTTACATTTCAAATTAAATTCAATTCTACAAGCAGTGTGTTAACCTTTTAACAATGTGTTTTCCTTTTAATATTGTGTTTTCCTTTCAACAATGTGTTTACCTTTCATCCGTGTGTTTTATTTTAGTAAGTTATATTACTTTCATTACCAGTACAAAGTGTTTAAATTCTATATGTGTGATTCTTTATTACATAAACAATTTTTTTTATAGATTAGATTAAATTAGGATAAGACACTCAAAAGATTGAATCTCCCCAAATCATTAATATAAGCCTAAAACCATAAACCATACTACAAATATCTTTGGATGCCACTAATGATTTGAATGACATCAACTAGAAAGTTGATTAAATGAAGGGATAGATGACACCCATCAAAAATATCATTTACATAGTTATTCATAACCCTTCGGGAAGTCACTAAAGCCATGTCTGAGAGCAAATATATCCTCCGAAGGTCCCAAACTTACTTGGATGGGATAATTCAAGTGGATAAAAAGTGCAAGAAGATATTTGATGTCACTCAAAAGGTAATATTATTAGATCTAAAATTGATGCCCCTTATAAACTTGAGCTTATATCAATCTTTCATAGGGATAATGATAACTTCTATTAAATATTGTCTAAGAAACACCCAAGATACAATTGGGCCCTTGGAGATAAGTAAGGACCTGATATTTACTTTAAGGAATTTAACATCATTTTTATTTTCCACTTAAATGGTACATTTCTTAGGCAAGATGAGTTTGGAGTTCACTTGGAACATTTAAATGAGGCTATGAGGAGAAAGGTAGTAAAACCCAACAAGGCTAGATCCAAATGTATCCTAGATCTTTCCACCCAATCTATAGTGAGCATTAGTTAGGTCAACTAATTGAAATTATCATTGGAGGCTCCTCTCAAGGTGCATAATAGGCAATTAACTTAGGTAGAAATGATCTTTTAGGAGCCACCTATCAACCTAAAAAAAATTGATCTCGAGGCAAGCTTGGTAAATAAATCATTGGTATCTCAACAAGGTGCTCAAAGGCAACTAGAAGGTGGTTCAACATTGAGATTGAGATGAATATCTTGGCAGTCCTGATATTGAATGTGTTATCAAACTCTAGACCCCCCTTCTCTCTTTATTATATTTGTTGGGGTTGCATTTACAATCATTGGGTTATAAATATTTTTTCCTTGATGGCCAAGAATGGAATCTCATGCTAATAGGATACATATCCCATGTCTCTTCTATATATGTTGTTGTGTATCTATTTTATACATTTGACACTTTTATAATTGAACATTGGATATTAGTACGAGTTATTTTATTTCTACTCATAGATTTTTCATTTCCATGAATGTCTTCTAATTTCTCTATTTCACTAAATATACTAGTGTTAAATAACTAAACCACATGTTTTTTTAGGTGTACGCATAAATTAGAATGAGTTTTGAGATTTATCACTTGTTCCTTTGAATTATTTCACTTCATTTAAACTCTTATAGTTTTACACTTGTTTAGAAATAGGTATGATAGGTGTTCATCTATTAAATGATTTTAGAATTAAGCATTCACTTTTACCTTTGACTCCCTTCTTCATGCGGATAAATTTTGAGCTTTCATGAAACTTGAAATATAGTGTTAAAAATTTATCTAGGGACATTCTCTTTTATCAAGCATTGATGTTATTTGGTAATACATTTAGCTCCTAGTTTTGCATTACCCTCTTTCCCTTTTGATGTTTATTTGTTGTCAAATGATCTATCCCCTCTTTATAAAATTTAAGTGAAGTAAAATAGGAATCATGTGGTATGTTCATTAAAAATGGTTTAATTAGTATTAAAGGAGCATTGTGTTAGTGATAAAATAGGAATTAGACCTCTCATGGTAGTTTTACATCTCATGAAGATATATTTCAACAAGGCTATTTAATAGAGTCCAATACCTACAACTTGTGTCATTGATTATCTCAATAATAATCCTAAAATGAGAGGATGAAAGTTCCTAATTATTCCCTAAGATCACACTTAACTCAATAGATGCATTTGGGAGAATAATTTCTTACATAAAACAATATCTATTTAAACCATTATCTCTAACTAATAAAGCTTTAGACTAGTAACCTAAAATAAACATAGAGCCTATTATGTGTATCATTAGATATTGAACTAGTCTTAAGTGGTTGATAATCTCGCCCCTATAAATTCATAAGAGAACCTAATCTACTATATAAATACTAAGACCTTTGGTTACCTCAACTAGTTCATCCTCTCAATCTACCACTAATACACCCCTACCCATGGTTTCCCCCATGGCATAATTATTTGGGTCTACCAAAAATATTCTAAGATCCATTCATGACTTACCCATAAAACTTTAGAGGTACCTCTCATGGTTCATAATAAGTGTGGGGTGCACCACCAAAGAACATGTGAACTCATAGAGCATGAAGTTGTTTACTATATATTATTTGCATTCACTTTGATAGACAAGGCTTATGATTGGTTCCTAAAATTTCCTAAAATCTATATCATGAGATAGGGCCAATTTAGTAACACATCTTGGCCCACTCAGGCAAGTCATTAACCTAAGTGTGTTATACCAATAATTCATCTACATTAAGAGAGATCAAAATAATCCCATAGAGAATTTTAATGTTAGGTTACATAATATTTATAGTCGAGTCATTGTGCTATATAGTTTAGATCCCCAACTAGATTTTTAAATGTACAAGAACATGCTAGACGCTTATATTACCATGTTCCTATGTAGAGAGCCTCTAGTGGTGGATTTACCCTTGGCCTATGTCAAGTCCATTAAGGTGGATAGATAATATAACCTTCAAATCTAGATAACACTGGCCATATTGAATATACTATCAAACTCGCATACCTTGAATCCTCTCTTTTACACCAACCAAAATATGCCTATGATATAATTGTAACCCATGAAAATCTAGCTTCCCTTGATGCATGTTTCACCTAATCATCCCCTCCCCTACATTATACTAGTAAATAATGAAGTAGTGAATCATACTCATAGTCAAACACTAGTAACTTCCATTCACAATGTCTAAAGTATGTCCCAAGACTCTAATAAGAATGAGGTGGATGCTGTATAGTACATGGTAAAGAATTTCAATAATTAATTCTTAGGTTTCCAATGATAAGTTGGAAATATTGGTGGTGAGAATGTAAATATAAACTTCACCTACTAGAGGTAAAATCATCACCAAAACTATTCCAATAACTAAATATATCCCTCACCTAATAAGTTGATTGATATAAACACTGGTTAGTTGGCCTTACTAAACTAGTGTCATGTGTACAACACAACCCAACATAGGGAGCTTAACAATATTTAATCCTTAGTGCATTCAACATCTTGTAAAAATAAATATAAGAATATGAGGTGGTCTAATAAGTAGGTTTAATCCCCTAGCACTTTAAGACCCTTGAGCACTACTATGGTGTTAAAAGCCTTTGAGTTACCTAACCAAGAGGAATATGAACTAGAACAGGCCACCAATGAGATGCATGCATTTTATTAATTCTAATAAAGTAACTACACTCTTACAAATTAAGATTAGTAACAACCCTTTACCATATACACTCCTCTTAATAGTGGTACAACCACTACTAATCCTAGGGAAAGAAATGACCCTATACTTATAAAATCTAATATCATCAATCCCCATAAAGATATCTAACTCAATTCTATCAAGACTAGGTATAACATAGTAAAGAAAATGAGCAAAGAGATCTCCTATTAAATTCCTTGAAAAACAAACTGAATCAGCCCAAACCTAATCCCATGCACATTAAGATACTCATACATAAAAACAAGGTTGAGGTCCCTCCCTTCTTCCTTACAATCTAGTTGTTTATGAAGAATCTACATACCTACCTAGTCAATTAGGATCCCATCAAATGTCATGTCCATAAGAATCTATCAAAAAATATAGTTGAATCCAATTAAGTTAGATAAAATAGTGGTTCATCTAGACAAGTTTGAGGTTAAGGAATGGGTGATATTTAAATTTACATATGTAATTAGAATTGAACCTGAGGTCTAATAACTTATAGACATTCAAGTGGTAGATATCATAGAATATTATGGGATAGTACTTAGTAGGGATTGGTACAAAACTTTGAATGGGTATATGGCTACAAAACTATCCCATATGTGGCCACCTTGGAGAGGTATGGCCAATCAAATATGTGTTGATATAGAACCTAGGATGAAACATATGATCATATTATAAAATGTAATCAATGAAAGGATAAACCTAGTATCCTTTGATATAGTTGTTTACACTTTGCCCATAGAAAGTGATAAAATAAAAACCAATGATGACACTATGTTACCATGTTTATGGTCTATTTAATTTTATGGGGGCCATTATAAACAAGGCTTCAGAGCTAGAATTTTGCTCATTAATCAACCAAGAAAATGACACCTATTTTCCTATAGGCTATAGTTCCATTGTAACAACAACTTGGTAGAATATGAAACCCTAATCCTATGGCCATAATTCACCTTGAAACATAGAGTTGATGAATTAAAAGTGTTTAGATATTTTGAGCTAGTAATCAACTACATTAGGAGTAAATTTCAATGCAATTTATCTTATTTTAATAAATACAAGCATTAAGCATTGGATTGGATAGAAATGTTTAGTTTTTAACATCATCCCCATTCCTAGAGAGAAAAAATACATCAATTATTCATTGGTAGCCTTTGATAAAAATTAACACCCCTAGATGACTTAGATCTACATAAATTTTGGTAGAGCTTGTCTCATGCCCACAATCATGGAGAATGTAAGGAACTTTTAAGTCTTTTAAGATGACTATAATATATCATATTTCCTTATTAATTTAGGAGTATTTGATTCCTAGTTTATAGCTAAGGAAAATAGAGATGATTTCAAGCATGAGGATTGTGACCAATATGGCAGCATGAACCTAAAATAGAACTAGGTTCCTAAAATAATGATCTCCCTTGAGAGAAAGGTTGACCTTGATAAGACCACAAATTAACTAGATAAATCAATATGCCTATAAAAATGGTCAAATACTATCAACTTGGGATTAATAGAATAACCTTGATATGTTAACATTCCCTTAAATTTCACTCACACTAAAATTGAATAACTCAAAATGTTGTTAAAACACTATATATATGTTATTACTTGGGCCTATGGGTACCTTAAAGTCTTTGACCTGAGTATAATCACACATACCATCCTACTTAAGCAAAACTAGAGACCTTTCAGATAGAAGTAGTGACCTGTGAATCTAATTCTAGAGACCCTTATTGATAAGGACGTTCATAATATCCTCTTGGCTGGGATCATTTTCCTAGTTCATCACTTTACCTAGATTTCTAGCCTATTTACCATCTATAAGAAGAGTGGAGAAGTTTAACTCTATGTCAATTTTTAGAATTTGAATTGGGCCTTTGATAAGGAGAACTACTCTTTTCCCTCATTATACGAGGTAATACAAATGATGATTGGATCATATATGATGCCATTTTGGGATGAATTCTTAGGATATAATTATCTTTTGGTAAACTTGGAAGATATGACAAAGACTGTGTTCATAACCAAGTGGGGTACCTTTGCTTACAAGTGAATGTTTTTCTATCTTATCAATGAAAAATCTACCTTCCATAGGGATATGGACTTTACTATAATTGGTAAATGCATAATTATTTATATGGATTACTTGAATACTTTCTCAAAGTGTATGATTGATCATATCCATCATTTATAGAAGATATTGAAAGGTGTCAAAGGTATGGTCTCTCTCTCAATCTAAATAAGAGTGTCTTTGGCATTACAAAAGGTAATATCTTTTTATCATTTTGTTACCAAGGAAGGTATTTATATTGATCCTAAACATGTTAATGTCATTTCTAAAATACCTCTTCCTAATAGTAAAAAGGAATTAAAATATTTATATGGCGTGATTAAATTTATATGAAAATTCATATCTAGATTTGTTTAGATTGTTAAGCCACTTAATGCATGGTTGAAATGGGAAGTAAAGGTGAAATGGACCCATGCATCTTGTAAATACTTAAAATAAATAAATATGTCCATCATGTAGGCATTGGTCTTAATAAATCCAAACTACATGAATGAATTATACTTCTATTCCTTCACTTCATTTCACACCATAACTTTAGTTCTCACTCAAACATTAAATGTGGATGAACATATAATATACTTTATGAGTTTAAACTTGAAATATGTCAAGTTTAAGTATTCCACTCTATAAAATAATGTTAACACCTTGATTAAGGGTATGAATAAATTTTGGCATTACATCCATAGAAATAAGGTGCATGTTACCTTTCCAGACCTAGCCATAAAGCTTAAGTTGGGATAAAATGATCTAGGAGAGCATAAAGGTAGATGGATGACCAAGTTACAATAATATGACTTAGATATTAAACATATCAAACTAGTCTAAGGTCAAGGTCCCATTCATCTAGTCACTAGAATTGACCCAAGAATCATTGTCATATAATTAGACCAATCATAAATGATTCACTAAGAATAATATGATCTAATTTTCCATTATCTTCTTTACAGGAGTCCTCCCCCAGGATTGAGACAAATGCATAAAAGGGATATCAAAATCAAATCACCAATTACATGTTGAATAAGGGATTTTTCATGAAGGCATATATCTCAGGTGTCTATCAAAATAAGAAGTGAATCAAGTTATGACCATTTTACACAAGAAATTGGTAGTAGTCCTCCTTTAGGAATGATGATAGCCTATAAGATCTTATGAGATAGATACTATCAAACCACCATATTCAAATATTCCCATGCCCATGTATGTACCTTCCATCAATACCAAACCTTTACCAAGAAATAATTTCATGTAGTGTTGCCCCTCTAAATTATGATAAACTGTAATCCTTTCACTTAATAGGAGCTCAAATTCATCAAAGTCATCAACCCAAACTCATTAGATGGCCAAAGGTTAATACTCACAACTACTGATTATTGTACAAGATGAATAGAAGTAGTGGAAATCATTAATAACATATCTAAATAAGTGATCAAGTTCCTTAAATAAAATATAACTACGTGGTTTGACACTTTAGCTTTACTAGTCTTTGATAATGGTCATGCATTCTACCCTGCCAAGCTCATTAAGTGGGCTTAAAAAAAATGCAACTTTGAAGCTCTCATTAAATTACTACCTACAAGGGAATTAATTAGGTGAGTCAACCAATAAGAACATGATCGATGAAATAAATAAGTCTATTGAAAATAAACCTAGGGACTAGTATTCACTCTTGAAATATTCTCTTTAGGTTGACTACATTAGGTACAAGAAAGATCTTAAGAGCTCACCTTATCTACTAGTATATGGTTTGGAGACAATATTCCTAATGAATATAAAACTACCCATATACAAGTTCATGTAATATTACATTGATGATAATGGGAAGTCAAAATCAATATTGCTGGACAATATTCAAATGGAAGATACATGAGAAGAAGCCTTGTAAAACTTTAGTAAACATCAAGACATAGTTAAGAGATGGTTTGACAAGAAATCAAAGGTGAAATACTTTTGGATATAAAAAATGATCCTACTATGGGATAAGGCCCATGAGAATAAATGGAACCATTCAAAACTAGACCCAATTTGGGTTGGTACTTACAATATATCTAAGTTACTTTGGTATAATACTTTTTAACTCAAGGATCTCCATGGAAATGATCTCCCACTTCTTATGAATGAGAAGTTATTAAAACACTAATTATAGGCTATTCCATCCACCATAATCTTAGATTATCCCTCTAGGAAAATGATTATAATTTAAATATTATATTGTCCTTAGTTTATTTTACTTTTATTATGTTTTTCTTATGTCATGTGATTGTTTTGAATTACCTTGGTTGTTTTCCTTTTCCCTTATGTTTGCCATTTTTTTGATTGATCTAGAAAAAAAAACTTAACCTAGGAAGTGAGGCCCCTTTTCCATCATATGATGAAGCATAAATTTGGTTGTAGAATGGTAGGATGGAAGCCACTATACTATTGGTTTTGGTCCTTTAAAAGGTAAATCATGCCTCAAAGACATGGTTCAAAAAATATAGAAAGTGGGTCCCCATTATTTAACAATATGATAGATGAGGTAATTCATTTCACAATAGCTAGTAGGAAGGAAGCCGTTTATTCAAAATATAGCACATGAATTAAGATTTTTATTTATTTATGAGTTAATATGAATTTATTTAATGAGTAAAGAGCTCCCTTTAGTGTTGAATAACTCACTAAATCAAATAATCACCTTAGTTTCATTGGTTCCTTACCCTCATGGATCATAAATAAGGAAGACATCATAAATAAATAAAATCTAAAAGTCAAGAAAAGAATAGTCTCTTCCTAAAAAGAGTGGTATGGGAAATCTTCATTGTAAACTTTATATCCTAGTTGGAAATGGAACAAGGCCTAGAATAGGATAAAAGGTATCTCTTATAGGGTTTAGATCCCTACTTGGTATTACTAAAATACTTAATCCTTCCCTTCCTTTGCCAATATATACAAATATCAAAGACATTTTTAGGATTTATACATAATTAAGGCACCTTTAAACATGATCAAGGATTCAAAAGAGAAAATAAAATAATATAAATAAATCATTCTTTGATAAATTGTCCCTTGAAGGAATTACAACCCAGTATGTCATGTGCTGAAGCAGAGTAAAGTGTTTCTTCCTCCTCATGTTCTATTAAAATAAGTTATGTACACTTGTCTAATGTTTCAATAATGGATGTCCATAGTCTGGGTTCTATTCAATGTCAATGTTTTCCTTGCATATTCACCCTTTATTATGACCAAAACCTCCCTTTTCACAAAGGAAAAGGGGACCTCTGTATGGTCATAAGATGAATTTTTAAGCACCCAAATTTAACCCTAATTGACCATTGTGCATGTGAAAATGATAATGTCTACTCAAATAATTATCAATAGAGTCTCTTTTAGTTTTAATGATAATTATTTATCATTTTTTAAGATCTTATTTTATCACTATATGTTTAAATTATAGTTAATCCCATTGTTTTTTTATAGAAATTTTAGTGCATAGAATGATCCCTAAGTCTCAGTTTTGAAGCCTAAGTTGGCATTCTCCTAGACACATTTATTCTGATAGGTAAGTGTTTATTTTATTGTATGGATATTTTAAATGAATTAGTAATTTTTTTTATATTGCAAGTCATCAGTGCCAGAGATGTTAGAGCCCTAAGAGGTCCTAGAGTTGTTAGACTTGATAGATCTTGAGAGCCCAAACCAATGAGGAAGAACCACATTGCTCCTATTAGTCTCATAGTGTCAAATATGTCATAGACCTAGGAGGTATGAAATTTATCAAATTTATTAGATGTTGAGAGACTAATCCAACGATAAATCACCATGTTCCTCATACTAGTACATGACATCAAATATTTCAAAGCCCTAAAAGGTATTGGAGCTATTAGAATTGTTAGATCCCAAGATCTTAAGTGAATGAAAAATCACCACATGCCTCCTCCCAATATAATAATGTTAGATATTTCAAATCATAAGAATTCCAAAATCTATCAAATTTATTAGAGCTTGGTATTCCTAGCCAATGAGGAAGCACCACATGCCTTATATCAATCTTGTGGCACTATGTTATCATAACCTTGAGCAATCCCAAATGAATTGAAAGGAGCCAAGTGCATTTCCATATGATCATGTTGAATAAGATCCTATAATGATTTAATAAGGTTTTAAAAAATTAATAATAAAGTCTCCTAGTATAATGAATAAACATCACATGTGCATATTGCATTCAGATGGCCAATCAGATACATTGAGCTTTCTAAACTTAGGGCTCCCTGATACATCAAGTTAACATAGTACTCATTGTATACACAATATTTTAAAAATTTATCAATTAATAATGCTTTCTATCTTGTAATAACCCATAGAGTCTCAATCTCTCTGAGTGCACACCTTAAGGGGTACACCAGGTAAGGGGTGGGTAGACCATTGGTGATTTTCAAGATTATTTTCCCTTATTGCTACTTGTTATCAATCCAACCAGTCCCAAAAACATTCCCTTAAAAATTTCCTCCTATTTTGCACCCTTTTCTAGTCATTTTCCACCTTCATTAGCCCTTACCTAACCTAAAACCCTTTTTGACAGTTTACATTACACTATCAACCCCATCAACCTTGTACTCTAATTGATACAACTTATTAGGGTCTAGGTCAACCCCTGGCCAATTTAGACCTTGGCCTAATTTGTTTTTATCAATAATGATACTAGGTTGACTGGGTTGACCTTATTAGCTTAAAATTTTGGAAATGACTAGGGCTAGATTAGCCTATATAAACACATCCATTTTTCCATTATTAGAAAGACAACAAGAGTTAATGATTCATTTGTACTTATTTACAATCTAATCTTCTGCTATTATACTTAAGGAGTCTTAGCTTAGGGTTTCTACTTTGAGAAGAATCTAGTATTGTCAATAAATATGGGATGCCTTGGCCTTTCTTAGTGATCCTCACAAACCACAACAACCTCTTATGATTCACCTTTAGCCAAGGGAGAGATTAAGTATAAATGGGTTCATTTTCAAGGTAAGTATCTCTAACTTTGCTCCTCTTTAGTAGATAAAATTAACATAAGTAATGGATTTTGAATATATTGATCTCTCCATACATTAGGGTTTTACCTATACATAACTTCATTAGGATTCTCTTATGTATGTTTAATTTTATGTTTGCTAACCCCCCACTTTATACCACAAGCTTTGGTGAGAACTAGATTAGATTTTTCTTTACTTTTTATTAGTTTAGTGAATATGAAAACATAGGACCTAATTAGGGTTATTACATAGTTTTTCTTGATTAGAGGATTTGAAACCCTTCTTAGTGAATTTATTGTGGTGAGATATCCCTTGGTTAGGTCTGATGGATCCATCTTGGTCATGAACCTGAATATCTAATGTATCTATAATCAGAAGTGTAAGTAGGATTTATCTTCTTCGATCCAGGATTGATTTATAGTTCTATTGCATTTCCAATTACATATATTCTAGTGAACCAAACATGAATCTAACCTTTTAAGGTTTTCTTTCATGCCATCATTTTTATCATATTATTATATTTTTCTATATTTACAGTACTATATCGAACTAGTCAATATAGTTCTAACTTTTTATGCATAGGTTTAACACATAGTCACATCAAAATGACTTTATTTTATCTATGTAAGTCTTTGTCAGATACAAGTTACTACATTGAATGGGTCAACATAGTACTCATATTCAATTATAGATAAGCATACAAGATTGAATAGGTTAACTTTTTTCATTTTATTCTCTCTACCAACATATAGGTCAATAAATCAAGTCAAATATGTTGATTTTATCATCTTATTCTTCTTTAGAACATAGGGTTTTTCATAAATAGGTCAAACAAATCAACTTGGTTTGTAGATTTTGAAAGCATTACTTCAGGCACTTCAACACAAAACTTACAATCTTAACCTTCTTCAAGCCCACCAAGGTTCCTCCCTTTCCCTTATATGTCATTTTAGTACTTTATTTAATTCTATTTTTCACAAGTTAGTAGTATTAAAAAATATAACCCTAAAACTAACTAGGTTGACATGGTCAACTTAATTCTATAGTCTATCTTCTACATAAAACACATAGTCAACTCATTCAACTCTATTCTTAAAAGACCTTGATTTTATAGAATAATAGTGATTGAGTCAACTCTATTCTATAATATTTACATACAATGTTGCTTAAATCAAATTTGTACTATTCTTCATCAAGGAATTAATAGTTATTTACTATTAATTAATTGACACTTCTTTTTCAACTATCTACATGCTTAGACTAACTCACATAGTCTAAATAGGTGTATTTTAAAATTACCTATTAGTTACACTATTTTATTATTTTGTGCACATTACCAAATCACATAACATTCAAAATTCATTTAAACACTTATCTCCCTAAGGCATACCTACTTATATTTCATCACCAAGGGGGAATCTAACTTTGTTTTTTGGCCAAGAATAAATACATGGTTAATGGTATATATTGGCAAAACACCCAACCATTATTTATATGGGATTATAAAGTGAGGGGGTAGGCCCAAATACCAAGATATTACTATTGCCAACATAGATCCATTTTATCCCAAAATTCCTAAAACCATCCATAGATTGCTTTTCTAGTTCCCTATTTTATCCAACTCACCTATCACACTTAAATCAATACTTTATAATAATCTAATAACACTCAATATGGCCACTCATTTAGCATTAACCTTTTTTTCAATTGATTTCTTTTTATTTGATAATTGTGTGTTCGATTAAATAAACTTGCAATAGTTAGCATTGGTTCAAGGTTTTCTGTTGTGTGCCCCAATTACATCATTCAAAATAATCCAATTATTTATGTGTTTAATTTCATTATCGATTCACTTATATTTCAAAAAATTCCCCTATTTTAGAACACTATCATTTTGATTGATACAATCTCTTACAAATTATATCTTTCTTCCAACCAATAGTACACACTTGACCAACATGACTATATCTCTTATCTATCTATTTTACCTTCTACCCATTAGTACACATTCAACCCATTCAACTCTATAATCTTCTCAACCTCTATCCTATAGTACTCTATTGACCCAATCGACCCTATACCTAATTATTGACCTTGTTCTTTTATTTTGCCAATTTGGTTCTTTGTCTGGATAACTTCATTCTTTGTTTGGTTGAATTAGTTATTTATCCCTAATCTCCCTTTCTTCTTGCTTAAAGTCGTATTCTTTTGACCAAACATCAAGTAAACCCCAATCAAAATCTTCTTGGATAACCTAAATCCATTTAGACAATATATGGGGTATTCTTTTCTCCCTTTCTTTACCTCTGAAGAGAACCCTCACTCTTGGATCAACTCTTCCCCTCCATCTATGGATTATAACATAGTTCAAATCATGCCTCAATATGAAGTAGATGGATCCGATCCTTTTTTTACTTATCAAGACAATTCTCATCTTTAAGCATTTCAACACATTGTGGGAGAAATTAATACAAGTCTATCTAACAATCCCACTAGTAATCCACTTTTGAATAACCCTCCCCCTAATACCAATTTGGGGAGTCCTCCTAAAAACACGAACCCACCAATTGATATAACCCAACTTCTTACATAAGTAGTGAAACAAATAAACATAATGCAAACATCTAACACCTCTCAAATAATGCAATTACAAATTCATTTTATCAATATGGCTAACCAACCTCTGATTCTAATTCCTTAAATTAATCAGAATTATATTCCTCCACCTCTTAGATATGCCTTAGTAAATTTTATTCCCTAACTTATCATGAATTAAAATATGTTTAAAAACATCCTAAATGAGCCTTTATCTCCTTTCATTATTTCCATTGATAATGATAACATCTCTTCAACTATTAAGTGTCATGGGACTAAAGACCCTACAAATTTTCTTAAAGCATTTGACAATCTTTATAAAGAGTGGATCCAAACTAATACTTTTTCCACCACCAAACTTCTCATTAAAAACTTCACTAGTGATGTATTGGAGTGGTACAACCAACTTCCCCAACATTCCATCTGGAAACTAGAGGATTTAGTCAATCCTATAGTTAAATATTTTCAACACAATGATCTTCCCAAAAAATTGCCTTAACCATTTCATCAATGCTAAGAAATATCCCACTAAATCAACTCATGATTTTATTAAATGATGGAAATATTTGGCCTACAAGGCCAGCCATAACATGACTGATGATAATCTATTTATACTTTTTATAACTGATTTAACTCCTCTTCAATATAAGGTCCAAACTTTGGCCCCTCAAATGCTTACTAAAACTCTTGACCAAGCCAAATTTAATTACTTCTTAATGAAGCAATTTGATCCTAATACCAAATTCCTTAAGTGGTGTTTTAAAACTTATACTAATGCCATAAATGGAAATACCCCTCAAACCAAATTAAGAGTTACTAAGGCCAACAATCCCCTATATTCTCACATACTACTAACTGTGTAACAAATGAAACAATTCTTAACACCCTCTAAACCATTTACTTATCCCAATAATCCTCAAAAATGGTATGACCCTAATCAGTTTTGTTGGTTCCACATTGACATTGGTCATTCTCATGAAACTTGTAGAGGTATTACTAAATTTTATGTATCCTATATGCTTGGTAATTCCTTCAATCATGAAGCCATGATCCAACTCCATCATCAATAATACCACACCACTTCTAGAAAATGACAAGATCCTAAAGCTTCCTCTTCCAATAACCAAAAATATGTCCCCACATCTACCACTAAACAAACTACCAAGGATTTTTATGCCATTGATGTTGAATATTACCAATGTTACAACAACTCTCAATATGTTAATGAAACTAAGGTTAAATATTGTCATAAACTAGCTAACAAAGATCCTATCACCAAAACTAATAAGCCCTCTTTGGAAGAGCAACTTATCAAAGATACTACAACTATTCATTTAATTTTTAAAGCTAATGAAGAATCATCTCCTTCTTCTGAACTCCTAAACACCTGCACTCCTTCAAAATCTACCTTACCTTCTAAATCTCACACTAGTTCTTCTTTTAAATCCCATTGGAAATTTTTATAAGAAATCAAATTCGTGAATTTCAAGATTCTCCTTATGGAGTTAGTTCTCACCTACCCCTATCATCACAAGTTCCTCATGCAATAATTTCAATAAATTGAAGATCCATCTTCTATATATGAAGAACCACCCTCTCTTGAGCCTTAGCCTACCAATATGCCTACTATTAAATCCATTTCTCCTTCTTCTAAACCCTCCATTGAATTTATTGAAGAACAAATGATTAATGATGAGATAATTTTTCATGCCAATGATCCACCCCTATTCATTAAAATATCCATTAATACTACCCTTATTCATAAATTTTTATTTTATGAAGGGTTTGGTATTAATTTGACATCTTTGTGGCTCATCCAATAACTTGGATATAATAAGGACCATTTCAAGCAAACCTACCTAACAATTAGAACTAAAACTTATCAAAATCCACTTGGTTGTATCTAGATTACCCTTATAATTAGAACTAAGACTATTCAAATTAATCTTGTGGTCCTTGATTTTCACCTATCTTATAACATACTCCTAGGCTAACGTTGGACTCATATAATGAGGGTTGTCACCTCTTTTGGTAGCCAATGTATCAAGTTCCTTCATAATGATAAAATATATAGACATGAGGTCAATCCCAACCCTTGGTATATTCAACTTCCCAATCCTAAATCTCAATATCACATTCCTACCATTATAACAATCAATAGTGATCCCTTACATGAA
Source organism: Torreya grandis (assembly GCA_037957365.1). Classification (NCBI taxonomy): domain Eukaryota; kingdom Viridiplantae; phylum Streptophyta; class Pinopsida; order Cupressales; family Taxaceae; genus Torreya; species Torreya grandis. The sequence continues at coordinate 435,958 of JARHVA010006832.1, forward strand.
TTCATCATCATTAATCTAGGCTTACATGTGACTTTTGCTGATTTAGATAATGATAAACCTAATGAATTGAAACATAATTGCAACACTACTAATCTACCTCCTTATATCATGGAGTGGCTTCTTCTTTATTTATTACCTCATGATTACACAATCCCTCTCACTAATGAGATCACTGATTCCCCCTTCCATGCAATGCTTAGGATTCTTCTTACCTAAGAGATGTTTTCACATGTAATGATTATGGAGTGTCCAAATTATCCTAAAATCCTTTAATCATGTCTCTATACAAATTCAATAATTTAGGTATCTCCCTTTATAAAATCCCTCCTAAATATAAATTATGTATAATTTATCTAACTTAAGATGATAAATACATCATGGCCCAAGCTTAATCCTAAGAATTTGATGTTAAAAATTATCATTAAACTTTAGCCCATATACATGGTTTCAATTGTTATGTTTATACCATTTCCACTCATTTTTAATTTACTTCTTAAGGTCATGTACCTCATGTTAATTCTCCACTTATTAATATAGATGGTAGAACAAATCTTTCCTTCCTAACCTCTGGTACTTTATCCATCTTTTATACCACCTACAGATTTAATCCTTGCATCTAATTCCTCCCCCATTAATGAAATTAATGATAAAATAATCACATCTGATCAACCATGTTCTCCTATTCCCCCTACTCTTGAGATTACATTAGATGCCAAGGCCATAGATGCACTTCAAACACATTCTAAATATGATCACCATGGTAATATAATTCTTTATCTCTAAGTAGATGTTGAGTATTATGGTCCTCTTCCAACTCTTCCTAGTGATGAATCCATTCTTGAATTGATTCATGCCTAATAACCTTAACTCCCTTGGTAACATCAAAAACTCAAGAATTTCAAAAATAAATCCCTTTTTTTCAACAACTTCATTGATAGAATTGACCCTAAATTAAATCCCATTTCCTTGTCACCTAATGTACCATATCATTTCCAAGATGTCAATGATATGTATTTAATCAACTAATCGAATTGAGTATGGCACCCCATCATGCGCTTGACCAATTATAGTCTCTCAAAAAATTATACCAATTGAACATGATAGCTTTAGTTTATTATTTAATAAATATCATGAGATTTTTGCTTAGTCTTATGAATACATGCTTGATATTAACCCTAAAATCATGGTGCACAATATTATCACTTACCCTGATGCCAAACCTATGTGATAAAAGCAATGGAAATTTCCACTCTATGCCATAAAGAAATTATCAAGCTTCTTGATGCTAAATTTATCAAGCTCATAAACTATTTTGAATGGGTCTCTAACATAGTCCTTATTCAAAAAAATGTCACCATAGTCATTTACATTTGCATTTATTTCTATAATCTTAATCTTAATTATCCTAAAAATAATTTCCCTCTACCTTATATTGATACCATTATTGATTCTATTGATGGTTATGAAATGATGTCTCTTATGGATGGTTTCTCAAGTTATAACCAAATTCACAATTCCATTAAAATCCAACATAAGATAACTTTCACTATAGAATGGGGCACTTATTGTTATATTAAAATTCCCTTCAACATAAAAAATGCTAGAGCTACCTATCAATGGGAAATTACTCACATATTTTATGATCTTATTAACAAATTTATAGAAACCTATGTGGATGATCTAATAGATAAATATAAAAGATGCAAGAGTCATCTGTCTAATCTTGTTATTATCTTCAATCAACTTATTAAATATAAAGTCCAACTAAATCCCTACAAATGTGTTTTTAGTGTCACATATGGAAAACTATTAGAATTCATAATCTCTCTTTATAGCATTGATGTCGACCCTACCAAGATCAATGCTATCATCAACATGACCATTCCTCATTCCATTCCAATTATTCACACTTACCTTGGTAAACTTAGGTCAATTAGATACTTCCTTCTTGAAATGGCTTATCATATCTATTATATCAATTTTATTCTTAAGAAAGGTAATAATCTAGAATGGATGAATCCATGTCAAAATGCATTTGATAATATGAAAGAATCATTATTTCACCCACCTACTCTTTGTCCACCTTCAAACTATTGACTATTAATATTATATACCTTTTCCACACCCATATCAGTTGGGGAAATGCTTTCCCAAAAAGATGATTTTGGAAGGGAATATGCTATATACTATATCAGTCGAGGCCTCATCGATTATGAGAAACATTATACAAAATTCAAACATGATTACATTCCCATATATTTTACCACTAAAAAACTCTAACATTATATGCTTTATCAAACCAATTATGTTATCATTCTTTTTGATCCCCTTCATCACTTTTTATCCAAATCCTTTCTTCCTAGAGATATAATTTTAAAATGGATTGTCCTTCTCATGGAATTTGATCTCTAAATTATTACACAAAAAATGTTAAAGTACAAATCATTGTTGATCAACTTGTCATAGCTCTCATCCCAGCTATCAATCACCTTCAAGATAGTCTTCTCACAAAAATAATATTTAAATTCAAGGTCTCAACCAAGCCATATCTTAAATATTATTTTCATAACATCACTGTTGACATTAAAATAAGTAATCTCTAAGAATCATCTACCTTCCCTAACACTACTAATGAAAATTAGTTATCGAAGAACTTCCTAAAATTAATGTTGAGTTACACAAAGATACTTAGACCCTTCATTTTGATGGCACTAAATGCATTCAAAGAGATGGAGAAGGTTTTATCCTTATGATCCATCTTGGTAAAATTATCTTGCTGGCATTTCTTCTTATATTTGATGCCACTAACAACATGGCATAAAAAGAAGCTTTAATCTTAGGCATGAGAGCAACCCTTAAACTAGATATCACATAGCTGCATTATTTAGGTGACTAATAACTCATTTTTCTCTAATTTAATGGTGATTATGAATTAAAAATTGATAATCTAATTTCTTATCATCAAATCAAAATTATCCTTTCCAAAAAACTTGCTTCTTTTACCATCGATCCTATCCCTTGAGATCAAAATTTTATTGTCAATTTTATTGATTCTTCAACATCTCTTTTTCATCCTCATCAAGTTCTTATCAATCCCACTTTTCTTATCTAAATAATAAAATCCCCATATTATATTTAAACACATGATTCACTCACCACCACATTGAGTCCATTACCATTTGCCAAAGACCATGGTACAAATATATTATTCAACTTTTATAACACCAAACTTATCCACTAAACCATGATTCTCTCAAAAAGACTCACATTCACAAATAATAATTTATGTATTTAGATATAAAATACTATATTATCATAATGTGTAAGGTACCTTGCTCTATTGTGTCATGAAAGAAGAGATTCCTCCTCTTATTGAACAACTACATGAGGGAATTTACAGTGGCCACTATAGTAGATATGCTATACCCCACAAATGCTTATGTATGGGATAGTTTTGGACCACTCTTAAAAAAAATGCATCAAATTTGATCAAAAGTGCACTCCTTGCCAAATTTATGATGATCTAATTTATGTACCTCCATCTGAGATTCAAACCATAAAATCTCCCGGACCATTCTCTATGTGGGGATTAGATCTCATAGGAAAATTACCTCAATCTCAAGATGGGCATGTATTTATAATCATAACCACCAAATATTTTACCAAATGGGTTAAAGATATGCCCCTCATCAATTTCACCAATACCACCAACTCCAAACTCATTCTTAATCAAATCATATTCCACTTTGGTGTCCCTTGTACTATCATTTTAGATAATGGTGGTAACTTCAAAAACAAAAATGTCAAACAACTCTGTGATAAATTTGAAATCAATTACAAATTTTTTATACCCTACCATCCATAATGTAATAGCCAAGCTAAGGCCATAAACAAAATTCTCAATAAAATTATCCAAAAGACAATATGTGACACCCTAACAGATTGGCATCTTCATCTCTATCTTAATCTATTGGCCTATCACACTAGCATATGCACCGCCACTGGGGCAATGACATTTTATTTAGTCTATGGTTCTAAATCAGTCTTCCCATTATAAGTTGAGTTAACCTCTCTTTGCATATATTTTCATGGTATCATACCTAATGAAGAATTATGTGAAGCTCACCTTCATGCTCTTGATATCCTTGATGAATACTATCTTTATACTTTGTAACATAATCACCAATACAAGGCCCATATTGCTAAACAACATAATAAACAAGTTAAAGTTTTCACTTTTAATGTTGGTGATCTTGTCCTTAAATTAGAATACAATCATGAAAAAAAGGTAAATACAACCAAAAATGGTGGGGCCCTTATCTAGTCAGACACATTCTTGGTCCAAGAACCTATCACCTTCAAACTAATGAAGGCCATATTTTTAAAGAGCCCACCGATGCACAACTCTTAAAAAATTATTTTTTCCTTAATCATTCCCTTCTTTTCATACTTTTTATATTTTATCCTTATAACACTTTTTATTGGATATTTACATGGGTCTCACCCTCTACAATAGTTATCTTTTTTCACAAACCTTAGTCCTTCCTTTTGGTATTTTGGTTTCCCTTTTTTCTCATGAGTTGCATTGTAAAAAAGTGGATAAGACCTAGTCTCCCTCAAGACTTATTTATGTCCTCTTTGTTTTCATAATTTTTACAATTTTTTTGGCACCCTCATGGGTTTCTCTTTTGTGAGTTGTAGTGTAATACCATGTGTAGGACCTGTCCTTCCTCACAACCTACCATCTTTATCCTATTTACTTTTCACATGATTTGTATGCCCCATGGGGTTTCTCTTTTATGAGTTACAGTGTAAGACCATGGATAGGACCTAGCCTTCCTCATAAAATCACCATCTTTTCATTCCCTATCTAGAATTTTTTTGTAATGGTTAGAAGTTTTTGATCTTTGTTCTTAACATTATATTTTGCTTCTTTTGTGGATGAAATTTTCATAAAAAAATGTGTTAGCATGTTTTCCTAAATTTATCTCATTATTATGATAAGGAATCACACTCTACCATCATTTGGTCTAACATAGCACTTATCACCCCAAATTTCCACATTTCCAAGTATATATCATCTCTATAACATCAATTATCTTGGATTTTCTAATTTTTTTAATATTTAATTTTGTATCCTTGAGTTTATCGAAAGTAGTCTCTATGCCATCCATGATCAAAAATATAAACAAAAAAAAACCATCCAATGATAAAGGTAAGTCAAGGTATGCATATATTTATTTTCATTTTAGTCATTTATTTTCACTTATTTTATGCTTTAAAATACTACAATTTTTTTAAGATTCAACATTATGTGTTGCTATGTTATTTATCAAAGAACCATCCCCAATTTCACCTAAGTGACACATGATGAGATTCAAGTGGGGCATATGTATACACAAAATATTTTAAAACTTTATAAATTACTAATGCTTTTTGTCTTGTAGGAACCCATTAAGTCTCAATCTCTTTGAGTGCATGCCTTAAGGGGTACACCAAAAATGGGGTGGGTTGACCATTGTTGTTTTATAAGATTTTTATCCCTTATTTCCACTTATTATCAATCCAAACAACTCCCAAAAACATTTTCCTAAGTTTTGCCTCCTATTTTGTACCTTCTTCTAGTCATTTATCACCTTCATTAGCCCTTTCCTAGCATAAAACCCTTTTTGATGGTTTGCATTACACTGTCATCCCCATATACCTTGTAATCTAATTGATAAAACTTATTAAGGTCTAGGTCATCCCCTGGCTGACCTAGACTATGACTTCATTTGTTTTTGTCAATAACAATACTTGGTTGACTGGGTCAACCTTCTCAGTCTAAACTTTTAGAAAGGATTAGGGTTAGATATACCTATATAAAACATGATTTTTTCCATTATTAGAGAGACAACAAGAGTTAATGATTCATTTATGCTTCTTTACAATCATCTCTTCTACCATTCTACTTGAGGAGTCTTAGCTTAGGGTTTCTACTTGGAGAATAATCTAGTTTTGTGGATTAGTCTTGGAAGATTTGGCCTTTCTTACTGATCCTTATAAATTAGAACAACCTCTTGAAAAACACCTTTGTCCAAGGGAGATATTGAATCTTGATGGGTTCATCTTCAAGGTAAGTATCTCTAACTTTACTTCTCTCTTTAGTAGATAGAATTAACATTAGTAACGGCTTTTGAATATATTTATCTCTCCATAAATTAGGGTTTTACCTATACATAGCTTAATTAGGATTATCTTATGCATTTTTACTAATCCCCCACTTTGTGCCACAAGCTTTGGTGATCACTAGATTATGAATTTTTTTACTTGTTATTAGTTTAATGAAAATGAAAACATAGGACCTAATTAGGTTTATTGTATAGTTTTACTTGATTGAAGGAATTGGAACCCTCCCTAGTGAATTTATTATGGTAAGATATCCCTTGGATAGGTCTAGTGGATCCATATTGGTCATCAAACCAAATATATAATGTATCATCAATCAAAAGTGTAAGTAAGATTTATCTTCTCTAAGCTAGAAATGATTTATAGATTTGTTGCATTTTCCATTGCATACATTTATCAAACCCATGAATCATTAATTGACATGTGGATAGCCATGAATTTGTTAAGAATAAAATATACTAAGAGGGGGGGGGGGTGAATTAGTATATTATATATCTTTTTACTTAATCTTATTTCTTTCCTTTAACCACTTAATCACATATTCAAGATATGCAATAAAACTAAAACAATAATTTACACCACACAAGAGAGAGAGAGACACTAGATTTTTATGTGGAACCCAAAGTGGGAAAACCCATGGAGAACAATATCAAGTATATGAATGAGCACAAACTCAAAATACAAAGTTTTCAAGCACTAACTTACAAGATCACCAACCCCTTTACCAAGCACCAACACAACAACTATTTGTGAGCACAAACCCATAGGAGTACCAACCCCTTACAAAGATTTTTGAGCATCAACCCCACTTGTGTATAAAACACCACTATCTCTCAATGTTACTTGATTAACAAATGATATAACTCTACAATATCTCCTACTTTTCTCTCTTAAAAAATAAATACAAACCATGCACTCTCTTGCATATTACAAATGGCTTCTCAAGCCTTTATTTATAGCTTTCCAAATGACCTTTGGCTTTCACCCTTTATGAACCTTCAATTCTCATGGAAATTTGTGAAAAAATTTCATGACCCTTCATATCCTTACATTTGAAAAGTCATATGGTGACCCTTCATAAGCAAAAGCATCCTTTCCTCTTTTGTCTTTTTCTTGGTGACTTTTTGTATTCCTCAAAGTGTCTTTTCATAAAAAATGCAACATACCACTTTTGTCTTCACATGGTGACTCTTGGAATTCCTCAAGATGACTCTTCATGAGAAAATGCATCCCATTCCTCTTTCATCTTTTACCCTGTGACTCTTTGACTTATCCATGGGACCTCTTTTGACTTATATGCAACCAAAATTATATTTATTAATATTAAATAAATATTAACATACATTGGCAAAGATATGAATATTAAAAACACCATTAAATGTAATGGGGCCTTTATCACCAATAATGCTATACCTTTGACATCAATGACAATATTTCTAAAATTCTCCCACTTTGTCATTGATGGCAACCTCAAACTAAAACTGCCACATCTTAAAACCTGCACATACTACCATCTAAAAAACATACAGTAACTCCCCCTTAATGTAGCAACCTATACTTGTTCCTTGTACCTATTCCTATTATTCTCCTCCTTTGAAATAAATGGAAAAGGGCCTACCTAGAGATAACACTTAGATCCCCCTCAAATTATGCTAAACCTCAATGATAGGAAATAAAATAAATTACTCCCAACTTCTCTTGTAGATACTCAAATGTGTCTTTTGGTAGTGCCTTTATGAAAATATTTGAAATCTACTCTATAGTATCAATATACTCCATCTTAATCTATTGATCTACAAGCTACTCTCTTAAGAAGTGATATCTAATAGGAATATGTTTTGTTCTTGAATGCATCACTGGATTATTTAAAATATTAATAACACTTATGTTATCATAAAAAATAGAAATAGGTTCATCATAATTTACCTTGATATCTTCCAAAGTTTGCTTCATCCAAAACACTTTAGTAGAACACAATACCATTGCACTATATTTTTCTTCAGCTATAAAAAGTGATACTAAATTTTTCTTCTTGTTTAACCATGATACTAAGTTATCACCAAGGAAGAAAGCTCCTCCACTTGTACTTTTTTTATCATCTAATCACCCTACCCAATTTGAATCTGTATAAACAACCAAAGTGAAATATTTTCTTGTGGGATACCACAATCCATAATCTAATGTCCCCTTGATATATATAAATATTCTCTTCACCAACTAAACATGACTATCTTTTAAAGATGAATGATATCTTGCAACCATACCTACTGCTTCATGATATCTAGCCTTGATGCTATTAAATATAAAATACTACCAATCATAGATCTATACAAATATTGATCTGTAATAGGTGAATCTTCATCCATGCTCACCTTATATCCTATACACATTGGTATGCCAACTGGTGCACAATCCTCAAAACCAAATTTCTTCAACATTTTCTTGGCATGTTTACTTTGAGATATGAAAACTCCTTTATCTGACTGACATATTTGCAATCCTAAGAAAAATGATAATTAAACCAGCATAGACATCTCAAATTATTTTTGTCTATTATTAAAAAATTCTTTTGTCATATTTTAAATATTTCCTCCAAAACTAATGTCATCAACATATACCACACCAATCGATTGATGCTCACCTTCTATTTTGATGTAGAGATTACTATCATCAAATCCTCTCTTGAAACCTTAATCCTACAAGTACCTATCAAGTCTTGTATGCCAAGCTCTAGGATCTTGTTTCAATCCATACAATGATTTTTTCAATCTACATACATGTCTACTAATATTTGAGAGACTAAATCCCTTAGGCTACTCAATGTATACCTCTTCTTCTAGATTCTCATTTAGGAAGGTAGATTTGACATCCATCTGAAACACTTTGAAATTTTTAAACACTACATATGCAAAAAAAATTCTAATAGCCTCTAACCTTGTCAATGGTGCAAAAGTTTCTTCAAATTCTACTCCCTCAATCTAAGCATATCCTTTACATACTAATCTTTCTTTATTTTTGGTCACTTCTCCATTTTTAATCAACTTATCTCTATAAACCCATTTTGTTCCCATAAAATTGTGATCTTTTGGTCTAGGCACTAATTCCCAAGTATCATTATTTTCTATCTAATTTAATTCTTCATTCATACCCTTAAGCCAATGCTTATCATGTCTAGCTTATGAAAAAGTTCTAGGCTGAATTTTGGATAACAAAGAGAAATTAACTTGCTTAAATTCACTTACCATCATTCTTTTGGTGTGAATTCATTCATTTATATCCCTGATGATGTCACTTTCATTATGATTTTTTTGAACATATTTGGATGGAGTTTTAGTGTCATTTTTCTCCTTCTCATCTTCATCTGATTCTTTAAAATCTTCCTCTTCAATGATTTTAGGAATGTCTATTGGGTCACTGATTCTTTGTGTTCCATCTTATTCTATCCTGACACTTGCACTTTCAACAATTTTATTGGTTCTTTTGTTATAACATGTATAAGATTTAATTTTTCAAGAATAACCAATAAATATACCTTCATCTTCTCTAGATTCAAACTTACTAAGTGTTTCATTGGTTCTCTTTATGAAGCATCTGCTATCAAAAACTCTAAAATAATTAACTATTGTTGGTTTGTCTTTCCATAGCTCATAAAGAGTCTTGTCACTATTGACTCTCAATAGTGCTCTATTCTGAATATGTACTACTATAGCAACTACCTCTCTCTAATATTTATCTACTATCTTGGATTCATTTAGGATTGTCCTCACCATATTTTGAACTATTCTATTTTTTTATTTAACTACTCTATTTTGCTATGGAGTTATGGTTACTGAATAATGTCTCTTTATTCCATGGTCTTCAAAAAACTCAATAAATTGATTTGACATGAATTATCATCCTAGATTTGATCTTATACATTTAATCTTCAAACTGGTTTCATTCTCAACTAATGCTTTGAAATGTCTGAAAGCTTTTGATTTTTTTTTAAAGCATTACCCAAGTCATACGTAAAAAATTATCAATAAGTAACATGAAATATTTCTCACCTTGAGTATTTTGAGTTCTCATAGGTCCACATAGATCAGTGTGAACAAGCTCTAGCATCTGAGTGGTTGATTATTCTTTTGTTTTGAACCACCTTCTAGCCTGCTTCCCATGCTGACAAGGTTCATAAAGCGTGTTAGATGGCTTTGTAATCTTTGGAAGGATTTTGACTGCTTGCTTCTTGTTGATGTTGACAAGATTGTCAAAATTTATGTTCCCCATTCTCTTGTTCCATAGCCATCTTTCTTCAATCTAACTCAAACAACATATTTTACCTTTGATGTCTAATAGCATTTATAAATTATTGCATGTTTTTTGAACATCTGCAACCAACACATCTAAAACTTTTCTTCTAATTTCAAAACCTTTTACATAAAACTTTAGTGTGTTCCCTTGATCACACATTTGACTTACACTCAAAATATTATTCTTAAGACCTTCTATATATAAAACATTTTTATTTTTAGTTATATCATTATCCAAACTTAGTGTACCTTTTCCAACAATTTTTATAGTAGTATTGTCTCTAAATTTCACTATGCCACCATTGATTTTCTTCAAGGTTATGAAATTTATCTTATCTCCTATCATGTTGCTTGCACATCCACTATAAATGAACCATGTATTTTATTCATTTCTTGCATACAAATCTATTTGCACCAACATAGATTTTGTAGGTTTTTTCTTTTGCCATGAACCTATTTGAACTTTCTTCTTGATGAATGGAGCCTTGAAACTCTAGTCCTTCTTGACTGAATCAAACATGCTTCTATAGTACCAAGCTATGTGTCCAAAGTTATTAAAATTATAACATATTATGGCATATTACATAAAGCCTGATAGAGGAGAAAAAGAGTTGTGGCTTTTGCTTGACTCTGCATGAATTTCCTTTTCATTATTTCTAAAATTGTTAGCCCTTTTTTGACATTCTATTTTCTTATGACCATATCCATTACAAAAAAATAGTAACCATAAAAATAGGACCTATTTGTGTATCTCTAACTTGATTACCTTTTTTAGCTCTATTCCCTCTAGCCTTATTTGTTTGAGATGTCCTCTGTATTCTTAACTTCTTCCCTTTTTATTTCTTCTTTTGTAAGAGCTTCAACATTTCTCTTTCCTTTTTCCTTGTCTATGAAAGTAGTAACCTCCTCTTTATCTTTTTCAAATCCAATACCTGTCTTATCTAACATTGATCTTTAATTTTTTAATATCTTATTCAACATATTAGTGCTATTCTCAAATTTTGAATCATTGGCTACTCTATCATTGATTGCTTTATTTGTTTTCTCAAGATCTAATTTTAAAGAAGTAATTTTAATAATATACCTTTCACATTCTTTAATTACTATTTTAAACTATGTTGTTAGATATTTTTCATTCTTCTTGGCTTCTTAAAAGTGTGCTTGTAGATCTTCGATTATTTCCTTTGACTCCTTTTCATTTTTCTTGATCTAGAGCTTTAATCTTTGGTTCTTCTTTTCAAGAGATTTTAACTCTTGTAAGGCACAAATGAGTTCTCCTTCTAGATTTAATTTGGCTTCATTTTGTTCTTCTTCTTGATCATCTATACTTTTGCTTATAGAGGCATCTTCATGTATGGCCATGAATAGAATCTCTTCTTCTTCTGGATCAATGACTCCATTATCTTCGATTGAGCTAAGATCTTTAGAATACAAAATCTTCTTCTCAAATCCCTTCTTGAATTTACCTTTGAAATTCTTATTTTATGTAGACTTTCCTTCTTCATTGTCATCATTACCCTTATTTGGGCATTAAGCTAAAAAATTTCTAATCGTTCCACAATTAAAACATTTAAAAGGTAATTTTCCTTGATATTTACCTGTGCCCTTTTTCAGCTTGCGAATGAATAGAGATTCATTGTCATCTTCATCATCTCTAGAACTATCACTTGATTCTTGGATCTTAGCCTTATCTTTCTTTGATGTCTTGAAAGCAACTTCTCTCTTTGATAATTTATCTTGTTCAATCTACATCTCATATACAATAAGAATACCATGAAGATCATCCATCTTTAGCTTGGCTAAATTCTTCATCTCTTCAATTACCAAAAATTTGCATCATATCTCAATGGTAGAGATCTCAAAACTTTTTGAACCATAATTGCTTCTTCTAAATTTTCTCCAAGACCTTGAATCTGATTAACTATTTGATCAACCTACAAAAGATAACTTTCTATATTTTCTTCTTCTTCGATATTCAAACTCTCAATCTATCTTTTGAAAGTCTAAAGCTTAGCTTGTTGAACCTTTACATCACCTTTGTAAATATTCTCAAGTTTTACCCATGTTTCATGAGCATATTTACATTGCATAACTTTAACAAATTTTGATTCACATAAACCACATAAAATAGCATTTAAAGATTTAACAAATTTTTCACTTGCCTTCTTTTCTATCAGAGTAATTACAAGTGTCTGTGGCTCTTCATATTCCTCTGCCACTACTTGCCATATGTCAAATCTAAGGGCCATAAAATAAGTCTTCATCCTTATGCTCCAAAAAACATAATTCATCCCATCAAACAAAGTGAATTATTTGTAGAAAATCCTTCATGTGATCCAGCCATCACTCTTTCCCGATCTACCTTCAAGCTATAAAACTTTTTAAAAAGCAACTTGCTCTAATACCAATTGTTAAGCATGAAATATACTAAGAGGGGGGGTGAATCAATATATTATATATCTTTGTACTTAATTTAATTTATTTTTCTTAACTACTTAATCACACATTCAAGATATGAAATAAAATTGAAATAATAATTTTCACCACACAAGAGAGAGAGACACCAAAGTTTTACGTGGAAACCCAAAACCAAAAAAATCATAGAGAACAATCTCAAGTATATGAATTAGTACCAACTCAAAATACAAAGTTTACAAGCACCAAATTGTAGGAGCACCAACCCCTTTGTCGAGCACCAACACAACAACTATTTGTGAGCACCAAACCATAGGAGCACCAACCCCTCTTGTGTATAAAACACAACTATCTCTCAATGTTGCTTACTCAAAAAATGATATAACTTTACAACATCTATTTCTTTTCTCTCTTTGAAAACAAATACAAACCATACACTCTCTTATATATTACAAATGGATTATCAAGCCTTTATTTATAGCTTTCTAAATGACCTTTGGAATTCACCCTTTGTGACCCTTCAATCCTCATGGAAAATGGCACCAAACTTGCATGACCCTTCATATCCTTACATTTGAAAAGTCATATGGTGACCCTTCATAAGCAAAAGTATCCTTTCTTATTTTGTATTTATCTTGGTGACTTTTCATATTCTTCAAAGTGTCCCTTCATGGAAAAATGCACCATACCTCTTTTGTCATCACATGGTGACTCTTGGAATTCCTCAAGATGACTCTTCATGAGAAAATGCATCCCATTCCTCTTTCATCTTTTACCTCCTAACTGTTTGACTTATCCATGGGCCCTCTTTTGACTTAAATTCAACCAAAAATATATTCATTAATATTAAATAAATATTAACATACATTAGCCAAGATATGAATATTAAAAACACCATTAAGTACAATGGGGCTTTTATCACCAATAATGCTAGACCCTTGACATCAATGACAATATTTCTAATAGAATTCATTCATAATGCTATAGAGGCTAGGTAGGTGTATGTTCACCACACTCCTTGTATTTATTATCTTGACCAATAGGAAGATCACTATCCAACTACTCAAAGAGTCCCATCACTATCAAGAAAATCTAAATGGTGTTGGTTTTCAAAATCTCAAATTAATATCAAATTAGAAAATGGTTAACCTATACTCATGCCATCAAATAAACTATTTATACACATGACTTGATCTCACCAAATCCATTACAATAGAAGGTAGTTCACACTTTATAAGGTTCTATTGAGATTAAATTTATCATTATTATTTTCCTTCTCACCCAAATCATTCTAAGTCATTTAAATCAACTTCACCCCAATGGCTCAAGATTACATGTTGATAAATAATTATACACATCAAGCTCATAGAATATAATAATGGCCACTTCGTCCTCAAATACTAAAATAGAAATAGGGTACTAAGACATTGGTTTCCTACAGAGGATAACCCAATTTAAGTACTATAATGAGATATTTAAGACAATCAAGGATATTTAAAGATGAAGTATAAATGATGAGGCTAAAGATGATGAAATAAAATGTGTATATGAGCTCATCACCATTAAATCATAAGGAATTTACATAGATATGGAAAAACCTAAAATTTTATTATGTGCTAACCTATTTAACAACCTACTACTCTCTTCTAAGCGTAGTCAAGATATAGTGAGGTCATTGAATTCTTGGTTTAAAATTGTAGACATATCTAGCCCTACATTTAAGCAATATTATAAGATATTGGAGTACACCATGAATTATAAAAAGGATCTCATGGAAACTTATATGTAGAAATATAGCATCTATGAAATCCTTTAGGATTGGTAAAGGACCATGATCACTGGGTAAATAAAGAGAACCTTGATTCATATATAATCAAAACCTTTAGGGAAGGCATACACATGGGCATGTTTTTTCTCAACCACTTATATGGGGGAAGTGATATAGTGCATATCAAAACTTATTGGGTTCCCCTTATTAGTGTCATCTTGATGGGTGAAGAGTTCCCATACTTTGGGAATCTCATCACATTCAATCTCACTAGATAGGTAAATAGAGCTTGCATAGGAAGTAACTTATACATGATGTCATGCATAGTCGATATTATCTATGCCACTTTGAAATTTTGGTGTTCAAAATTTACCCAATGGGTTACAATGGTATTTCTAGTGTATGTAGTTTTGTATAAGCTCTAAATACATCATTTTAGGAGCCAAATCTAGGACTTATGTGAGTATTTATAAATGGTCATGTATCAGGAAATCAATGAGAGACCCATGCCAAATCTCTCAAATGAGATCTAGGATTTAATACTACCCATTGGTGCCTATTGGTACTATAGGGATAATACCATAATCATTTTGTAAAGTATTCATGGATCTCATCTTTGGTTTCCATACATGGTCTTAGATCACCTCGTAGAGAAGGAGATCACCTACAAACTCATTTATGGTGTACCTAGCCACTAGCTTAATCATAAACAAAGGTCATACATGCCATTATTCATTATCATAAGGTGAAAAAAATACAAAAAATACCTCATGATAAGATATGGCCCAGAATATGGACTCTTATAACTTTGGCAAAGAATATAATTTGTAGTGGGATCCTAGTGGTACAATACAAGCTCATGTGGGGAGGAACTAAATGAATATCAATATGAATTATCACCATGAGACTCAACCTAATGATGATATCCACCTCAAACTTAATAAAAATTTAAAGGTGGTCATAAATGTTTAATCCACATGTCACCTAAAGGCTCAAGCTCCTACTTAATAGTTCTCAATAAGAGATTTTCTCCTTTGCAACAAGAGCCTACAGATCCAACCATGAAGGTCAAATTGAACACAAAGAATATTTATAGACATATATGGTAAGGAATCGAAATAAATAACACTTTATTAGCCTCAAAATATACTATACCTTTACCACCTCCCCAAGTAATCCAACCCCAGGTGGCTCATGCTCTTCTTTTTAATAGCAATTCCAAGTCCATCCCTACTAAGGACTAGTTTGAGTCTACCCCAAGAGCATCTACCCCAATTTATGGCATTATCTCATAACCCTTAGTAGGTACCTTAGTATTATCCATCCTATCATGGCCTACTCAAACTATGCCTCCTTATGCTCATGTGATCCCAAGTGCCTAATTTTCATTTGCTCCTTTGATTACAACCTTACTTTGCATCCTAAGTACCCAAGTCCCCATTGTTTAACCCACAACTTAATTTTGGCCCTCATCCACCCCATTTTCATGTTTTTCACCCTATATGACTCTTTACCCACCAAAAAAGTCATCTCAGATCTTATAAAAACTAAAATTCCCCTAACTTATACATTATTAGTGGCCTCAAAATGTGAAATAATCATTACAATAGTGGCATCTCCAAGTATTACAAATTCTTTGGTGGATCTTGATACTTTTAATGCTCTTAATTACACCATTCCCACTACTTATGGCATATCATCAGACCTGATAATATTTACCCAAAATTTACAAGATTAATTAGGGGATATCCTATTACTATTATTGTAGCATCCACATTAAAGATGAACTCGAGAAAGAGACCAAGAAGAAGTAAAAATTCATTATTCTTAGGTAGCCTATGCCTCCTACGATAATGATAACATACCCATATTTACTCCCTATAGCAATCACTCTAGGCCTTAA